>CM060831.1:117075000-117675000 GCA_030762175.1 Metallyticus violacea
ATTATTGAATTCCCTACTCCCAGATTTGACTTGTTCTGACTTCCATCTGTTCCAAAAATTCAAACTTTTCCTCGCTGGTCAATAATCTTTATCAAATCAAAATACGATTGCAGCTCTAGAGAAATCATTTGAAGACATTCCGGAAAACCATTTCAGATAGGATAATGGCGTTGGATCATCGCTAGAATGATAGTATTGGCTTTAAGGGAAATTAGGTTGAGAAATAAACCGTGTTCAAGTTAAAACATCGGTCCTTCTTTGTTAGACCGGGAGCTTTGCAGATCGCCCTCGTACACTGTGTAATGTTTAAAAGAAATTGAAACATGTTATCAATACCAGGAATCTTTTAGGATTTAATTTTATGTTTTGTTTCTATCTTTTTTCCACTTTCAGGATTTACGCAGGTTGATATATGTGTCACATATACCATTGAGGAGCATCATAAATTACTAAATTAATATACTTTTGGGACGTTTCTTATTTCGTAAGGATTGATATTCTTTAACTTAAGTTAGCATTGCTGATTCAGAGAGCACATAGAGTTGAAAGGATCAATTGGTTAACCACTTCCTATGGCACTCCCTAAGGAACATTAGCACCATGCAAAGTTATGCTGCACCCGGAACCTGTCATGCGTCACTAGGAAGTATTCAGAACACCTACTCCGAGTTCTTGTATTGGTTCGTATATTTTAAATCTATGGCGTTGGTACACCATGATTGGTAACACCAACTTGACAATTTAGAGACCCCCCTAGGCGGCATAAGGAGCTGCAGAGCTCACTGACGGCGCTCTTAGACTATTCGACAACGTCCTCGCCGGCTGGGCCCTGCCGTAGTTGCCGCTGCTGGGAGCTCTGCAGAATCGACGTCCCTGACGGTGACGTGATTCTACTCTTCCTCCTACAACGGCCGACACATCCCCTAAGGTGAGAACTCCGTCATGTAGGAACCTATATCAACATTACATAATCTGCAGTATTCTAACTCGACACCCACAGGTGTAACATGTAATCATATACTCAAATAATTAATAAATGGATCTGCCAAGCGAGTAAAGTATTTTCCATCATACCTCTCACCACTACTCACCCTCACGTCACGAAAGTGGTCGTGATATATGTATAAATTGTCATTGCTGGTGCTTGTTGTACATTATTGTTATTTTATTTTCTTATTTTTTCTTCGTCTTAAGTTAATATTTTTTTATTTTTCATTATCAATATTTATGTATTAGATACATTTATTTATATACATAATGTTTTACATTAGTTTATATGTGTGCGAGTATTGTCAACTTTACTGTCAATGTTGTGATTGTAATATTGTCGCTATAACTTCATGTAATTATTATTAGATTGGTAGAGCGGAAAAGAAGGCCCAATGACCTTAGCTCTACCAGAATAAATAAATAGTTATGAAAAACTTTATACTTCTGCATTTTATTAATATTGTATATTAACTCCTCGAAAGTGTTGGGTTCACTTTCATTTTCATCTGTCACCCTTGGCAGTTTAGTTTGGACTGGCCTCTTTCGACAGCATATCGTGTCTAGTAGAACTCTTAGCGGATTTAGAGAAATGCACATGTTGGCTATTCGTGCACAGTGGGCAGAAGAAACTTTGACCCTTCAGAATTAACTCAAATTGCGGTATGATAACACAAAATTAATAGTACATAAATACCTGCACATAGGATGTTCTAAGGAGGAAAAAGATACTATAGATTAAGTAAAAGCATTTAGATGTTTTATTGTTTTTTTCCACTTTATCTGTGTGTCAAAAACTGCCCTATATTTAGGATCCATCTATCTACATATGGTAACACTGCGCCTTATATTAAGAGTTTAGTTCTCAGTTTAGGGGCCAAGAAAAGTTTGAGATTTTCAAATGACTTTGCAGAAGTAAACTTACTTCCGTACCACATTAATGAAACATATTATCTAAGTTCATATACTGCTAGATAACAAAGAGAAGGGGGATGCCTACCACTCGTGTTTACCCTTTGGAAAGTGCTGTCCGTACTTGATTCTTGAAATCGCGTATATATCTCTATGGGTAGTCTGTGTTAGGGGACTAGATTGGAGACTGTTACTTGGGACTGGCATTACCTTACAACGTTAGTCATTCCCGATCAAATAAAATACAGTGGGTGCCAAAAATGTATACACACTTCAAGCAAAGAAAAAACTGTGTTAACACAACAAAACTGAATTCACACTAACAGAAAATGATGAGCACTAATCATCTTAGACTTTTACAGTTACAACAGTTTCTCAAAATGCCCACCATCGGCGTCGATACACTTCTGAGTATGTTAAACTACTGATTGAGCATCGTGTGCGAAAGTGTCCTCAGCGATTGCAGCACATGCCGTTTCAATTTCTTCCCGAAGTGCTGCCAATGTAGCTGACGGTATACAACATCCTTAAGAGTTCCCCATAGGTAGAAGACCAACGGAGTTATATCCGGAGAATGGAGTGGAAACTCAATCGGACCTCTTCGTCCTATCCAGTGTCTTGGATCCAGTGCGCAGGGCTTGTTGCTGTGTCAGGTCTCCCACATTAGCCCTTGTGAACATCGCATACGGTACCATGAGTCGCAACTTTGTCTGGAATACGTGCAATTGTTACTCACGTTGGCGGTTCTGTACACACGTCCCCATTACCTTTGAACTTCAAAAACATTCTCAGTTTTCCAATATCACTTTAAAATTGCTTTCCGCTGTTCAAACAATCTTGGCTTAATTTTATTGTAGCGATGCTAGCGTAACGTAATGTGAGTTACGTCTGTTTACAGAACATCATACGATAAGTTTGACTTCATTTGTTCATTGTTGATTTACCTACCCCGTAGCAACGCTATCATAATGTATGTGAGTCACATCTATTTACAGAACATCATATTACACCTTACTGTTGTTTTTCCGTCCAACGTTGAAATATATTAAATAGATATTTACTATGAAAGGGTGTATACGTGTTTGGTACTCTCGGTATATTGGATTTTTAATTGCAATTATTTTAATTTCTGCTATTTTCACATTCTAAAGAAGAGATGATTGGACAAATACTCTAGGTTTACATTTTGGTCAATGTTAAATAAATATGCAAAATATTTACAACGTACAGTCCTTTTTCCTTAGATGAACGGACTTCTCCCTCTCTCTTGAATGAAACACTTTTACTTCATTTCCCAATGCAAGCTTTTGGAAAGATTAAGTATTTAAAAATTGTTCATCCCATGCTTAAGCATTGGTTTTAAATTTCCAGGGCTTCAGCTTTTAACCACTGTCATTAAATGCATAAGAATGAACTTATACAGTTACCTTATTTCAGTTACCAACCGGCAGGAAGCGACAGTCGTCAAGGCTGTGTAATGCATATGCAGATAGCAGCTAGTAGTAATGTTGAGGGGGGCTTTTTGAGAGCGCATGGCTGTGCGTTCGTATATTACTCGCTACTTTCATTGCGTGCTAATTGTTCTTCATTAGTTATGCCAATAAATAAACAGTCTTGTAGAACGAGTTTTTATGTACGATTCATACGTGAAAACGAATTCCTGCAGAAAAATGATAAGAAAATATCCAAGAAATCGTGTACCAGATACAGAACCTGTTAGACAACTTCTTAAAAAGTTGCTAGAGATAGAATCTCTCAATGAAAAGAAAATTGCTTCGAACCGCCGTGTTGTTAGGGAGGAAAAGTTACATAATATACAGGAATTCCCTATACAGTTGCCAGCAACGCATTGTCCTTGAGGGACATCATTTTCAACATAGCTTACAATACAGATTAAGGTTCATTATCAGCAGTTTAAAATGCAGTATGATTTTATGCTATCAGTAAAAATATAAATACTAAAATAAAAATACATATTTCAAGTGCGGCGACTCTGTTTCCTTGTAACTGAATTAATCTCACTATACCAACAATTAAAGAGAGAGAGAGATGCTCAAGTTGGTATTGAACAGCAGCTACATCATTATCACTTTCGTTGCATATAACTTATGGAATTGTATGATAGATACTTATAAAGGAAAATATAGAATGAAACTTAAATGAAACAATAAAACAAACCAAAAATTATTAGGTATTCACTTGGCAATTAAAGAGAAACCTAAGAGCAATTTAAAAATGTTTAAGATTTTACACACTAATTGTTCAGCAATTTAATATTGCATGTATGAACATTCGTTTATTTAATCAATTTTTACTGCTGCTTGAAAATAGTTATTTGTTTGGTTATTTAGTTGCTATTCAAAGACACTTGTTGCTAAAAATGTATCTCCTCCTATAAAAGCTTATCTGTAGCACTTTGTGATTGTGTTTTAAATATTGTCTTAAACAATGTCGGTGTGGATTTTTTAATTTTCTTTTAATTTTTAAAAAATAAAAAAATTCACTTAAACGCAAATCATGGATATTTTAGAATTTGATTTATTAACAATTTTCTAAAGTCCATTTCGGGCTTCATAGAAAAATGCATGCAAACTTTTATGTCTACAGAATAATTCAAACAGTTTAACAAACGTACGTTAAAAATGTGGTAGGAGTACTAAAATTTAAAGCCTTAAATGCCGAGAGACGGGGATTTAAAGAACCTGAACATACTCAAAATGACTGCTAAAATAACTTGCACCAAATGGTCTTACTAATCTGAGTTTGGCAACCTCCCGTTGGTGTGTCAGACAAATTTTAATTTTGGGAATATGCTGGAAGTTAACTCCCAAGCATGTGGCTATGGAAATATGGCTTTGTAGTTAGGATAAGAATAATAATTAAATTTCTAACATTGGAAAAACAAGATAAATTGCTGATCACTAAAATGTATATATATATATATATATATATATATATATATATACCTAATGCCCGTAAATAAAGATGTTTTTTATAAAAATAAATTGTAACAAAACAGTAAATAACATTAACATAGAATTAGTATAAATGCATTTCAACAACGCATCATTAATACTATTATTAAACAATTGAATTAATCAATTTTAAACTTTGAATCTTTAAATTTTAAACTGTATATTTAAATCGTTGCCACTTTTGTCACATATTATTCATTGGCAAACAAATACTGAGGTACAAACATATAAAATCCCCTGCTCTAACAAAGAATAAAATACTTTAAAGTTGGTGCCTTAATTACAATTACTTGATATGTTGGCTTATCAAAACACGTTCCTTGCCGGGAAATGTTATAATAACAATAAAATACAACAAATCTTTCAATAAAATATTTTATTGTACATGCCATTTGCGTCAATGGGAGTAAGTTACGAAGGAGGCTCCGGGCCTAACAATTTATAATTGATTATTCGAAAGTTCCACCCGAGTAAATGTCTTCTTGCTGTATGTCGCGGAAAGAGAAATAAAAGCGAAATGCAATGAAGTGGCCACCCAGCACCGGTCTATCCGGTTTCATGGACATGTGCTCTCCTAAATCAATGGCCAACCAGCCTAGGGTGGTCCTGAAGGTGTAGTGGCAACCATATTTGCCTTCTAAACCCAAGGTCGCGGGTTCAAACCCGGCCAGGATCGGTGGATTTTTTCGGGCGTAAAAATCCTAAGTATGGCTTCCTTCGGAAGGGAAGTAAAGCTGTGGATCCCATGCCGTACATTTACGGCACGAAAATGAACCTCAAGCCTGAAAGAAGAGGCCTCTGAGCAAAATTTGTCGGGCGTTTCACGCCCGGAATTGAGTGGGACGCTGATGACCTGAGATGTTAAAGAGCGTCCTTAAATAAAATGAGAGAGAAAAAAAAAAAGAATCAACGAGCCTGGTCATCATATCATGCTTGCATGGTGGCATAAGAATGAGGAAAGAAGAAAGAAAACTAGTGTATCTATCGTAAAGAAAGGATTGCGCGTAATAAGAGCAAAATGGCATAGGACTCTGAAATGTCTTAATGAGGTTCTCTAGGGTTCAAAGTTTTAGCAGCAAAAAGTAAAAATTGTTCTTTTACGAAAAATCCATTTTTTCACCTCTATGTCCCCTTAAGACCTAAAGTTCCTACAATAGAATGCTCTAAACCATCATAAACTCATTTTAGGCATTAACCTTAATAATCCTTTATTAACTATTCCCTTTCAAATCATGGCCCATATTGGGCTAGATGATGAAGTTGCTGATAGGTGGCAACTGGCGGCGTGAGTGGCTGTGGAAACCGCGGTACTCAAAGAAGACAAATTCCACTTTAGGCAGCTGGAACGTAAGGCGAACGACACCGTCAAGTTCACAGAAATTATTTAGCCCTAAAGGCCTATGCCGGTTGACCAGATCTTTTAGGAATCGTTTTGCTACTGTAAGTATTGCGATATATGTATTAAGGTATTATTTTGATCTTGAGAAACGGCTTAAAAGCAAATTCGAAAATACAATCTCAGCAGTTAGGTTTGTGGCAGACTTGTATTCAAGCATTCATTTTAAGATCATAATGAATGACGTTTATTAATTTTTTTCGGTTGGAATGTTGCAATACAACAGTACTACATTCCACCAGTTATTTTCTTGATTTATTAATAATCATTTCTTTAAATTAAACACATAAACTTTTTAAGTTAGCGAAATGTTATATGTATGTGTGTAAATTAATTATGTTCTATAGTTATAACAATTTTAATTAAATAGTTTGTATGGTTCAAGCTATTTAATGTACAATCATTTTGCTTTTGAGACAATAAAGCCTAAATTAATCTGTAATTATTAGACTGCATTTCTAGAAGATTTCGTTCCGAGTAATTGTAAATGTCTGCAGCGTATTTGTTTCAAATTTGAAAAGTGTTCAGATGTAATAGTGTTCCAGTCGTTAATTTTATTTTATAATTTTAAATTAATGTAATTATATTATACTGAAACTATGAACAGTAAATTAATCACAATTTTCCCCCACCTCACAATGGCAAGCATTGCGTCAAGAACCTGTAGCCTTACAATAATAACCATAATGATAATTATTTTTGTCGTCGTCACAATAAAGGGAACACGTAGAAAGTTTCTCGCGACTTCATTTGTACTTGCGCCAAGCGATCTTCTATTGTCTGCGGGACTTTGCAAGCTGGGTTTCTGTTCACAGTCAGTGTCATCACCACTTCCCCCTGTTTCCAATTCTCTCTCTGCTCCATTATATTATTCCTTTCATCCCAAGCCCCTGCCTCTATATTAACACTAGAACTAGCCGTAATTTGTAATTTATAAGCAGACAATTTAATGTTCGGATTATTCAAACTAAAGGAGAAAGAAGCAGAAGAGGAGAAAACTGAGCTAGACTTTATATATTTCTCCCGCTTCTCTCTGTCTTTGCACACGCTCTTTCTTCCCGCGCATTCCTCTTTCTGTTATTATGAAAAGAAGGAAGAGTTTTGAAATTGAATGTAAAAAGAGTGGGCGAGGGAGGGTCGCAAAAGAGCGGAGACATATATAAAAATTTTTATACGGCGAGAGGGGGAACTTGCTTGGTTATATAAAAGGAAAGAAGAAAGTTTTTCTCTTTCCCATTCCCGGATCTCCTTCTTCTTTTTTCAACAAAGTTTTGTAATTGCAGCTCACACAGTAATAACTTTTAACTCCTCCTCCTCCCGTTCCTTTCCTCTCAAGGAGGAACACTTCTCCTCCAAACGTCCCCTACAGATAGTAATACACAAAAGAACACCTCGACTCTTTTGGCACAGAAATATCAGTCTTTACATATTTTTGCAGATTTTTAAATACTTTCACAACTTTTATTTTTATTATTACAACTCAGATTTATAATTAAATAAGAATTAATAAGACGGATATTCTTTGTAGTGATATAATTGTAATATACACCATAGCTATTTAGGAAGGAAAAACTTCTACAGTAAGTGAAATTAGGACTTCAAAACACTCATTTTAAAATCTTTCGTGTTTCAAACCAAACAAATAAAAATAGTTTTCTAAATTCATTTTATAACTAGAAATCATACATTTTTTTCATTAAATAACAGAGATATAACGCAATTTATAATTTATTATTAAGCCTCTTTCTTTTTTACTTGATGAAAGGATAAAAAAGAAATTCTGATACAAATGCTATTTATGTGCACTTTATTCAATGCACCTGAATAAAAACTGTGATTTATCAAAACCCTTCTGTTAAGAATGTTCATGTTTCCAAAGCTTGACTCTCATAATGGAACAGGCTGTACATTCAAACATTAGTGGAGTCAGGTGTTCTAGATGCAGTTACAAATTGCAACAGATAGAAATACTATTTTGAGCATTTTCGTAATATAAATACGTATATGCATCTGCAGATTTTATGCATCCATTTCCTCGATTCAGCTCATCACTTTCTAAAAGAAACGCTGAGTGTGCGCTCATGCTCCATAGGAACCTTGCCTTCTCCGGGAAGCTTCGAGACCTTCATCCTTTTCCTTATCTCTAGATAATGCCATGGTTTTCCTACTTCTTTCCATATCGCTCTACTTGCTGCTAGCAGATAGTTGCGTCTCGTCTCTTGCATAGCTAACTACTTTGGACATCGGGCTTGTCCTTGCTCTAGGCCATCATCTGTCTGGGTGGGAACTCGTGTTCCATCGTTCTGCGACGATGTCCGTCAGTAAGGCTTACTCGATGAATTCTGGTTTCAACATTGGTAATTTGAAGCTGTTTTCTTAACGAATTATTTCCGTTCTTGCCGTGGGCAAGATTTGTAACACTATTTCACTCATGTGACGTCACCTTAACGAATGAAACGAAACAAAATTTTGAATTTTGACCATCACAGCCGAGCTATGGACTGAAATTATCGAAAAAAATATCAAATACATTTTATCATGCGACATTTATTTGTCTTGTGGTCAATGTAGCCTACTCTATACCTCCACTATATAATTCCTAAATACGCATCACTGATCACTTTTGCTAGAGGCAGTGGGGAGCTATTGATAGCTACAAAAGCAAGGACAATCGACATTCATAACGCAAAATGGAGGGTTCTTCAAAGCGTTTTGGTGATGTGTCAAATGTGCAAATTGGTCTTATCATTAGGAATTCCAAACCAAAGAATACAAAGAAAAATTGAGACCTGTATATTATCTTTTATTTATTCCTCAGTTAATATTAGAAAATCGAACGGTAGCGATGTAATAGTCGACTTTTGTCCATTTCAGTCTCACGGTTTCTGAATAGAATAGATATTCATAAGTAAAACGTGTTAATATTCTGTACGCGAATTTCAAATATATATATATATATATATATATATATATATATATATATATATATATTCCTTTTATTCTTATTCTATTCATGAAATAGTCCTAAACCCGTATTTTGCTCTTCTCTATTGGCATTACTGACAATCGGCATCCTTTTGTCGCACGATTGCTTGCATAGGTAAAGTACAAATATACAATTATTACAATTTTGTAAGCTAAATTTAGAGGAATTATATTTAAATTATAATTTTATTCGTGAAATACCCTTAATAAATATCACTCTCCATCTCTCAGGCCTTCTCGTGATATAACTTGTGATAATTTTGTCTGTTAAATACTTGATGTCAATATAGTGCTTTTTGAGAAAATTATACCAGGTGCATTACATGCAAACTGAATACTTCAATTGAAATTGGTCAACTATCACATCTCAGTTTTGGATGTCAGCGAAGAATGAATACGTTGAATATCAAAATACATTGTTACATTTTTCAACCAGTTATCTATGTGAACTGAACTTTTCGAAACTATTAAGAGATAGATAGATAGAGAGAGAGACAGAGACAGAGAGAGAGAGACAGAGACAGAAAGAGAGAATTCTGAGATGGACAGTAAATGTCTACATTTTCATTTCATCAGGAATTGAGCATTTGTATATGAAACGACATGGAGGTTCTGGTTAATAATTTAAATATTTTTGTAAGCCGTAAGCCAATAAATTCTCTGTAAAATAAGTATGTTTAAACTATTGAATATTTTGAAAATAAATATTGAGTTAAGTTGTTTTAACTACTTTTACTAGCTATATCATAAAGTCTCGGATTTTGCAGCACACCTGTTGATAGCCAATGACGTAAGCAGTTATTTACAGAGTTTGCCAGCGGTAAAGTAAGCTGAAACGGGTAATATAGTGAGGTTATTTGAGTTCAGGGCCGCCTAAACATTTCTTCCAGTATGCAGTCACGCTCCGCCGGCTAGTAACGCAAATAATCTCTCTGTACAACTCATTTTTATTTATTTATTTACTGGCTTCAATACAACTTATGTGCAATTACAACAGGTGTAAGTTAAAGGACATCACTGTTAACAAAAGTAAAATATGCAATTGCGCACATTACTGTAAATGCAGTTGATTGAACACTGCTTCAGTGGGAAACGGACTATTCACGCACAAGACCACATATGCATTTGATCTAACACGTTCTTATGTTACCAGTTAGCATACAATTCTCAAATAGAGCTGTAGGGGCTGGTGTTTAATTTAACAACTTAGATTAACATTTACCAAAAATGTTTGAAAAATAGGAATTGACGATCCAACATTTACTTCCTTAGGGCAAGCACGTCTATACAGAAATCGCCCCTATGCATTATACACGCAAAGGCAGAAACGGAATAGATTACGTACTTCAAAATGACGAAGACAGAGATATTGCCGGGTGAATTTCAACAATATCTAGGCAAGCTGGGGAGGTGGGGCGTGGTACAGAAGTTTAAACCCGACTCGGAAACTTAACAACAAGAGACACAACAAAGAGACGGGTTTAACTTGTCCTAGAGTTGGCTTCCTGTCTGAAACTCTCTCTCCACTTGCGTTTGCCTCCAGGCGTTCCCCGTAACAATAGCGTATATCGCATTCCTTGCTCTGATTCTGCCCAATGGAGAAAAAGCAGAGATTTTGCGTCCCTAAGGTTGTCACATGCAAAATGTCTTACCAGGCATCTAGTAAAGAGATCTAGCTAATGGACCATTAAAAAGTATGTTACTGAAATAGTGCTGAAGAAAGGTAAACACATAATTTTATGTTAACCAATTCCTCTGATTATTTTCATTTTGTTTATTTACGGACGCTCTTTAACATCTCAGGTCATCAGCGTGCCATTCAAATCAGGGCGTGAAATGACCGATAAATTTTGCTCAGAGGCCTCTTTTTTCAGGCTTGGGGTTCTTTATCGTGCCGTACATGTATGACACGGGACCAGCGGCTTTACTTCCCCTCCGCAGGAAGCCATACTTAGGATTTTTACGCCCGAAAAAATCCATCGGTCCTGGCCGGGATCGAACCCGCGATCTTGGGTTTAGGAGGCAAGTATGCTTATCAGGACCGACAAAAAACTCCTCTAAGAAAACTTCTGCAACTGTCTATACTTTTAGAGTTTTTCATTTTGAGAGATAGAAAGAAAGGTGTTGAATGAATGAATGAATGAATGAATGAATGAGGATTAACAGAGGCTACAGAGGCACCACAGATGATGGACACTGATGATACATGAGATGAAATGATAAATTGGGAAAGGATTTATTTTTAGAAAGGAAACGTTCCAGGCCTAAGTTAAGGGTACCTCCCCGGCATTTGCCATTTATGAAGACTGAGGAAAACCTGGAAAAAACCTCAGTCAGGGAGAACGGTCCTGGGGGGGGGGGGATTCGAACCCCAGACCTCCCGCTCACGAGTCCGCACTTTAACGACCTCGGCCACCCGTGGTGGTGAAAAGTGTTCAGATTTAGAAACAAGGTCTACCTGCACGCTTTCGGTATTACAATACATGCCTAAAAGGAATGATGGGAAATTCTTGATACAACTTAATAACGGGTATAAAGATAAGTCAGTCCCGTATTATCAGATATTTTGTATATTTCTAGATGGCTTAGCAACCTTTAAGCCTACTCAGTGGAAAGTGAGACACCGTAGAGTACGCGTGTATATTGTGTTATTATGTTCTACTCATTCTTGCCTCGTAAAAAAATCTATCAACAGTAACCCTAGAGCCAGATTTAGCTCGCTAATTTTGCCGTTGAAGAAGAGATTTAAGAATGTTGTTGGGGATGGGGAAATAATAAGGGATAAGTATTGAAGCTAGAAGTTACAATTTTAAAATAGCGCCTTATAAATTATAAACAGCTTATCTTTACTATTTAGAAAATCGTTCCATAAAAAGGAACTCATCGTTATAAAACATGGCTGCATTGAGATTTAAAAGAGTAAGGTTGGTAAGGAACAGTACTTCAGCACTGTTCAAAGGCTGGCGTTAGTGCCTGTGCTCCCAATGAGGACAATTCCGGGAGGGATGAGGTGAGGAAGAAACCTTGCATCCAGGAACCAGGAGCTGCGAGGCACGTACTTGAAGGGATCTTTTAGCATTGTTTCCAGTAATAACTTTCTGATACCGCGAAAACTCCAACCAAGGAATTTCAATTCAGAAGCCGGAGCATTAACCTTTTAAAAGCGCAAGCCACTGTTACGCTGCACACAGTTTCGGCCCATTTAGTCTGGCATTTTTTACGCTGTAATAACGGCTAGAATGAAAGAAGACGAAATAAAACTGAGGAAATTTCATGGAAATGAGATCTATCCTGGCATTTGCCTAAGGGAAACTGAGCAGGATATTTACAGAAGTTGATCCTTCTAAATCTTTGAAGACTTAGTCACTTAGAAATTGGTTAGGCCAGTGTTGTCTTACATTTACACAGTGGGCTAAAAAGCATAAAGTGTTCATATTCCACTTGCTGATGATTGCATTTAAATACTTATGTGATACGTAAATTTCACAGTTTTTGTATATTAGAGATACACCGTAATATTTAGTGATGTATAACTATTATGCATGATTTTTTTTTTTTTTTTATGTAAGACAGTACAAAATTGCGTGTTTGTGTCGATGAAATATTTTTGCTGTTACATGAGTTTAATAGGCTATTTCATTTGTTTTCTTTCGCATCGAGTCTCCGTCAAATTATGAAGTAGGCTCAGCGAGAATGGTCTGTCTCAAGCGTTGAATGTTGAACTTAATAATTTCATAGCTCATCTATAGCTCATGTCTTAATCCTTTATACTATTTTGTGTGCAATAAACTTCAAAAGGCAGTTTACTACATGACAAGACTTCATGATATTGAATATTTAAAACAACGTCGTTTTAAATGTTGAAACCGCCTTGAACTTCTGTCATTGGGTATGTAAGACCTTTACAAACGTTTGTTCCGGGACATAGTGGTCTCATAGAGTATAATTTATTAATTTTAATTGCCGCTTTTCAATTCTTGTACTTTGAAGTATTAAATTGTCGTTAACAATGACTTTTTCGCCTTATTTTTATTAATCTCCCAGAGATTTTGAGAGAGCCTCTAGTAATAAATATATACTATTGATTGAGAAAGTTCATTCTTTCTAAAGGTACATAATCTATAAATAAATTTTATGCTTTTGGAGCTATACAGTGTATTAAATTTACGCACGGCACTATCACGTTCGGCCATTTTAATTGCTTAGAGTTCTTATGCACAGAGCATTATGAACAATTATGCAGTCTTTATATCTGGCTTTAATTTAGAATCTTTTGGCAACATTTCAAAGTTCATTTCTGTTGCAAACTTAAGTGACGCTTCAAAAGAGAGAATGGCAATTTATACGTTTCCCCCGCTCTAGAACTTTTCTAATGGATTATATTATTGTTTAGTCCCATTATGTGCCTTATTTTAATTTCTACTCCGAAGTATCCAACTCATTGGACACTTATTTAATGTTTTTTTTTTTTTTTGCATTATTAACACGTGATTATTTTTTACTGGCAAGAATCCATTTTTTACATTCCTTTTATATTAATGTGTTCAGGAACTTCATGAATCTTCCACAAATAATAATAATAATATTTATATTGTTACAACTTCAATAAGTACAATTCCTTCCAGCTAATTCTGTATACATGTATTGATAAATTAAATAACAAACTACCAAGAAATCAGATTATATTCACACCGCTAACGGGCAAATTTGAGCCCTGCTAGGGATGTGTCATCAATACTCACCTGTCTCCGGACGTTCACACGCGTATTCATACTTAGTACAAGTCTGGATATGGGTAGTTGCCTTTGTGATGTTTGCGTATTTCTGTAACGCCTTAGAAAACGCATCCAGATACTGTATAGGTGATCATTTCTGTGCTTGAAATTCGAAGATATTAGCACTCCAGATATTTCAACAGCTTATAATATTTTAAAAAATAATTCCAGAACACTGAAATCGCTTGAGATAAGGAAAACAGAGGCTGGAGCTGTATCATCCCATGGGTCAGCGTTTGGAAAAGTCCACTACAAAATATTTTCGTTTTTCTCAACAAGATATGGATTTTGAATCTCCTGATATAACTCACTGCAACATTTTTCTTTAGGCAGTATATTTTTTTTTTAATTAATGCTTAACGCCCGTTTTTACTACTGAGGCACCAAGATACACGAGATGAAATGATAAATTGCGAAAGGATAATTTTAAAGGATGGAAGGGTTTCAGGCCAAAGTTTAGGATACCTACACGGTATTTGCCATTTATGAGGACTGAGGAAAACCTGGAAAAAATCCCAGTCAAGGAGGACGGTCCTGGTGGGAATCGAACGCCAGATCTCCCGCTCACGAGTATGCGCGTAAAGACCTCGGCTACTCGTGGCGGTCTACACAGTGTTAAGATAATAATAATAATAATAATAATAACAATAATAATAATAATAATAATAATAATAATCTGTGTTTTGGTAGAACCGATAAACTAACGTACAGCCTCTATTTTCCAAGAAGAGCTGCAGATTCCATATTATTATTATTATTATTATTATTATTATTATTATTATTATTATTATTATTATTATAAATAATTAAAACACTTTAACAAAAAAACTATATAAAACATTGCCAAATTTAAAGGACAAAATAAGTAAATCGCGGGATAATCCCACCCCCCAAGAGTTTCAAGCCCACTTTTTTCAATTCTAAAAAAATAAAAAACCCATTGGACAATGAAACTCTAGGAATATTACTTATATTATGGAATTAAACAAGTTTCAAAAATGTTTTGCACAGATAGCAGTTTCATCATAAACTTTCTTAACCTTGGAACGCTACTTGGGAGTGCACCTTTAACCCATACTTGGGATCCTGTACCCCAGGGAAACAATTCACTTCAATTTCCTCATAAACGAATATTGTCTGCCGCAGTACTTTCACATTATTGACAAGCATTTTTGCATTCACCCTCAATGGTGATATCTTCCTACGCTGTCGGCCCAAAGTCAGATATGCATGAGAAATACCATTTTGCAGGTAGTTTATGTATTATTATTATTATTATTATTATTATTATTATTCCACTAACATTATTTTCATATTGCATTAACTAATTTTCCATCTTTTTTATTTCAGTCAAAAAATTTCTTCCAAAAAAAGCATTTGACATAACAAAAGTAGAGAGGATATAACAATAATTCACTTTACATACTAATGCAGGGATGAGCATGGAAGAAATCAAAGCCCGATGGGATTCCAGGAGCTGAGCACTGTTGTGAACAGCTTACGGCGTAATTCCATGGCACTAACAGAAACTTAACTCCACTAATCATTTCACATCAATAAATACTGCAAAAATGGTTAGATGAGAAAGTCACTTTAGTTGGCACAGTAAGGCAAATTAAGCAAGAAATACCACCCTTATTTCTACAGCTGTAACAGTAGGAAAAGAAAGTCAGAAGTGTTCGCGTACAGTGATGAACTAGCACTTCTAACCTACTGTCCGCCTAGAAAGAACAAAAGAAGACTTGTCATCAACCATCAAGCTTTCCACTAAGCATGAAAAAGGAAATAACCCAAAGGGAAGAAAACAGTTGCCTCAACCAAAGGAGGCTCGATACTGTGGACCAGTACATATTGCACTTCAAGGAAGACAAGAGATTGACCACTATCACAACCTTTTAGACATTGTAGTAATAAATAGTGCGATCTTATTAAAAAGGATAAAATACAGCAGGCAAATAAATTGTGAAAGGCAGACGTTTAACTATCGGGAAACTTGCCATTCACTTAGTGAGGCCGCACATGTTCAGCCGATTACAGACCTCATTTTTACCTACTCGACAAATAGGACGTTGAAAAGTAATACGCCTGTGCAAATACCTGATAATATCAGCAATGTGCTCTTCTGCAAGAGACCAAAGACAGAGCTTTTAGAGTTAAATGTGCTATATGCAAAAGTTTTATATGTGTGGAGCATCAAAAGAAAATATGTTCTGAGTATGAATGATTTGAGTTATTTCTACAAACTGAAGTGTGACATTTATTAATTAAATAATGTAAGCCAATCACAGCATATAGTTTTCATCAATAAATACAAACAAAAATATATCACAATTATTTTCCCAGGATTCATGCAATATAAAATAGTAATGCCGTCAGAATTAATACAGCATAGTAAATAAAGTTTTTACAACTTACGAGGTCCGTAAGTTTCCGACCTAACCATTTTCTACGTATGATAAAGACAAAAACTATATTTCACTTTTCAACACGTTTACCCTTTATTGCAATATACTTCTCACATCTATGAATTAACATTTTAATCCCCCCCCCATTATCAGAAATCTTGTTTGCAAAATGGTCATAAACAGCATCCATCACTTCTTCGCCACACTTAAATTTCCTTCCTCAAAGGTCCTTCTTGAGTTTTGAGAAAAGGAAATAATTACTGGCAGCTAGATCTGGAAGGTAGAGTGGATGATCCATCTCCTTGAAGTTATGTTTCTTCACAACTTCTTTGCAACAAGAGCTGTATGCACTGGCGCGTTATCGTGAAGAACGCTTACACCACTACTCAGTTTTCCTCGTCTTTTCTCTTTGATGGAAGCACGTAGTCTCTGCAGTAGGCCAGCATAGTACTCCCCATTTACTGTGGTGTTCCTCTCCTTGAAGTTATTGATGAGTATTCCTTCACAGTCCCAAAAGACTGTGGCCATGATCTTCTTGGTTGACTGAGTGACCTTGACCTGTAGGGACGGTGTTTCGCCATGTTTACGCCACTCCATTGATTTTATTTTGGACAAGGGATGATAGTAGAGAACCATAGTTTCATCTCCTGTAACAATGGTTTGCAGAACTTCAATCTCATTGCCACAGCAGAGCTCCAAAAGTGCCTGAAAACAGGTGACTAGTTGCTGCTTTTGGACTGAGGAAAGAAGTATAGGCACTAACCTTATTCATGTTTAAATGTTAGTGAGTAATTCGAAGGATTGTTGTTTTATAAAGACCCAATCTTGCTGCTATTTGTGTAACTTTGAGCAGAAGGTCTTCCATAATTTCTCCTTCCACAAGAGCAATGCTTTTAGGCATGAGCACCTCCAAGGGCCAACCTGCACGTTCTTCGTCTTCAATGCTTTCTCGGCCCATTCGAAAAAGTTTGGCTCATTCTTTTACGGTAGAATATGAGGGGGATGCTTCCCCATATACACCATCCAATCACTGTTTAATTTCATTTGGAGTAAGTCCTTCTTTTGTGAAGAACTTAATAACAGTTTATACTCCATTTTGAACATGTCACAATCTTCTACACATTCTTTATGCAACTGTATCTGAACAAATGAACACCGCGGAGCGAAAGTTACAGCTGCAATTATTTACTTAACAGATAAAGTATGACACTAGATAAGGGTTTAGTGAAGGCGATAATTTTTATAGGCGAGGCAGGAAACTTATGGACATGCGCTGGATGACAAGGCATAAGACAACATAAAAGCACGTGATTCGAACTCGATATCGTGGGAAAACATTTGCAAAATTCATGTGTAGAATTTTCAGACACCCTTTATCTGTCGGTTTATTTACCAAAGCAGCACTTTTTTCCATTTTTTCTTCTTCCCTCCATTCATATACTGCTCGTAATTTTTAACAGCAAATGGTAGGAAGATCGACTCAATAGCGACATAGGCCGCTTTGCCGTTTCCCTCTCCTTTTACTTTAACAGAGTTGGCATTGTATATATCGCTCTCTGTCTCTTGTGTGGTGACTTTAAAACAATTTCCAGAGTTGGTACCTTTGATCACGGTGATGTGCGGGTTTGAAAATAATTTGCCTCAAGTTACACACCATTTCACGGGAGACTGCGTGTTCCATTCAGACGAAACTGGGTGTGAAATCGCTCCCTTCGTCCCTCTTTTAACCGCATGCAGAAACATTTAATGATGTTGCCAATCTTGGAGTGACTTCTAACGACTGCGGAGAAAAGCAAAAGACTTTGCCGAGAGACTTCTGCTGGAAGGGATGCCCAGAGTTGCTTGAGCCAAGTTTGACGCTCCGACACTACGTCATTAAACGTTTGCCAACTTTGTTCTCCATCCGTGTGTGCACAAGTGTGCTGACAGCATCCACCCCTTCCAGGCTCCAAAAGAATCTAAAGAAAGATTAGATTTGATGATCACAGATTTTGATTTCAGAGTCGACATAATACATTTCACATGTGATATGCATTTCAAAGCTTTGTAATATAGTCTGCGATTTAAATTGTGGATATTATTCTTCATACTGTACTTTGTTGATAGTTTTTTTTTCTTTGTATAAACGGAATAAAAATTAAAAAATATTTTACTCATTTATCTTCAAGTACCCAGGTCCGGTCTCTCATATTATGTTGGTCAAACTGACTTTAACTCCGAATTTATTAAAACTGCGCATGCGTGAGCTTTTTGTAATCGTTCACTATGTTAACACGAGGAATGACTTAACCTTAGGCCCCGCTCTTATTTTTGTGCCGATCTCGTCTGCCTCCTTCCGATCTCGTGAAAGGAGGAATGCTCCGGCACGAGATTTCACGGATGGCAGCGGAGAAAACGGAATATTGTTATGTGCCTTTCCATGCAAAACTTCATCTCAAACAATAACAAAGAAAGTCGAATGGTTACGATAACAAAGAGGTATGGAAAAGAAAAATGGAAAGAAAAATTCTAGATATTACACTAAGGAACAAAGAAACAAGAAAGAAAACATGTCTTTAAGACGTAAAAGTAGCATATAATCGATTAAGAAATGTATAGAAAATGTATTTAAAAAAACTAGTAACATTTATGCTGTGAGGGGGAAAAATTACCAATAAGAAAAAAAATTACCAATAAGAAAAAAAATTACCCATGGGGAATGGAACCCACAATCATCATTAGCACGCTGTAACCTACTGAGCTAACAGGGCTTCATGCTCAGTTTGGAAATTATTTGCCTAAAGTAATATCACTTATCAGAATAGAATAGGGCGTTTTGGTACTGCAGTCCCGAGCGGCAGCGGAGAAACCCGATTTCCTTAGTCCCGAACGACAGCGACAGAAGCAGAATCTTGAAAGAAAGCACGAAGTTGCTGGCTGCCTATTATCAGCAAGGGTACTGCGATGAGATGTTGTCGAGGTAGAAGGCGGGATAATGATGGCTTCCATTACATATCAGTTTTTGCAAGGGGAATGCGAAGAGATGATGACCCGGTTTCTTCTCCGTCTTGCAGCAAAGAAATCGCGATAATGTTGGCTTCCATTGTTTTAGGTTTTGCAAGGGGAATGCGACGGATTTTTTATAAGAAGTCTTCCCTGAGGAAAAATTAACTTCTTTTGAGATATTTCAGTTTTGGGTATGGATATTTTTTTCATTTTGCCTGTAAACTGGCGCTAACAGGGGAACGTGTGAATCCCTTAGGCCACTTAACATATAGGTGGCGTTAAGTTTTCTCTGCTGCTATCCATGAAATTTGGTGCCGGAACACGCCTCCAATCACGATATCAGAACGAGGCGGACGGGATCGGCACGAGAATTGAGTGTTAGCTGTCCCTGTGATTTTTTTTTTTTTTTTTTTTGCGCGCGCTTCCTGGTAACTTACGTTATGACTCTAAAGCAGGGTCTTCAAGAACAGTAATCACAGATGGTCCAAATTATGAAACAATTAGAATAGAATGGTTTGAGGATGATGAAGGAAGTGATGGTAGAGTAACTGTGACGAAAGTGTGACTATAGAAAGTAAACATAATTCAGAACTTGAATTAGAAGGAGATGTAGTGAGCAAAATGGCTCCAAACTTCAGCCTATAAAATAGAGGATCAAAATATACAAAATAACTGCTGACAAATGCTGACATTATTAAAAATGATTGTGGATTCAAGTGCTCTTTCAAGAAAAGATTTGGATAGCACATTGTTCAAATGCCTGCTTTACTCATTAAGGCTCGTATTGATGATGAAACTATTCCTATCAAGTGTGTAATTTTCTTATTACGGATGAGCTGTTCGAATACAGTAAGGTGAACTAAGGTAAAACATTCAAATATGTCAAATATAAACAAAGGAATTTTATTAGTATCCTCAATGCACCATAAAAGACCCATTGATACAGTAAAAGAGAAATCAGAAATTATTCACTATTACTATATAACGAAAGGTGGAGCCGATTCTCTAGATCAGGGGTTCACAACCTATGGTACGTGAGCCACTGCAGGGGGGTACTTAACATTTTTAGCAAATAAGATAAATTAACATTTGTTTTACGAGCAACAAATATTTAACAAACGGAAACAACAGATTTTATATTATCATATTGTGTTATACTACACAAAATAATACGGAACTATACAAAATAATACGGAAGATCAATTGGAATCCTACGCAATTAAAATATATTTGACCAGACAACAACAGTATACATTTTGTCGTTTGTTTAGCTGCGAGAAGCACTTATAGCTAAGAAAGCCGTGGAGTTACGTTATTGTTAAGAATGCGAGATTTAATTTGTTAAATTTTCAGTTTGTACCAGATTCATAAGAAGTAAATCAGAACGTGGATAAGTGATTTGTTAAAGGACTCTGTTCGAAAATCTCAAAGGGAGAAATGAATGTAAGCCAGAAACCATTTCTTCTAATGCTAGGCATCCAACATAGGACATTATTGAATAAGAAAGTAACAAAAAAGTCCCGTACACAATACGTATGTATATCATAAGATTTCACATATATTGGGGATGAAGAGGAAACCATCCCAACACCGCAGTGTGTGATTTGTCATGAAGCACTTATTAATCTTACCAACAGCTACACATATGGTAAGTAAAATAATTTGAATTGATTCCATTGCCAAATTATATACCCCGGAGAGTTTTAGATTTGTCTGCAAATGTTAAGCAGCAGTTAATAGAAAAAATTAGCGCTACTGACACGAACATGCTTAAGATTTATAGATAAACAGCTAAGAAAATATTTTTGTTATGGGAATCACTGCCTGCTCGAGCAAACCACAAATGAAATATTTGCAAAAGTATGCCAATTTATGAAAATAAATTAAACAAATGTCTTGGTGTTTGTTCTTATGGAGATATGGAATGACTGGGAAACACAGTGGCGTTGTTGCAAAGATTAGCCATAGAAGTCAAATTTGTTTATTGTAGCGAGACTTTAGCCGCAAGAACAGTGAAGGCCTGTCGCTGTAAAGACAGTTCTAAATAAAAGTGAGAAAGTTATCAACTTCATTAAGTCCAGAGCTATGAATTCACCATTATTTTCCATTTTGTGTAATGAAATGGGCTCTGAACATGATTTTCTTTTACTTCACGCTAACGAGGGGAAATGTATTGAGCCGTCTGTTTGAATCGTTCAGAAGTGCAGATTTTTCTCCCCGGCTCATCCTTCATTAACTTGGCTTGCCCAGTAACTTGACAGATGTATTTTGCAGCCTCAATATCTGATCAAGAGTTTGCAGGGCGTGCTTACTTCCATATTCTTGGTGCAGGATAAAATTGAGACTCTTAAGAAAAAGCTTCATTATAACAGAAATCAATATTGCAAACAATTCTTTCTTTCCATTGTTTGATGCTTTCTTAAGTGTAAATGAAATTCCTATTCATTGTGAACAGGCGGTGAATATTGAAACGGAAAATATCCGATTTAAGGCCCTAAACACTCATTGATAGTAGTTATTTAATTAGATTATTTTAATAAGTTCATTTTCACATGTTTGTATATTACCTAAAGAGCATAATGCTCAATATAAAGCCACAATTTAATAGTAATAGCTATTTTTAAGAAGTTATATTTGATTTGAAACTCAAAACAAATTCATTTGCACATGTTTTTATGTTAGGTAAGGACTTTAATTTTCAACTCAAATGACATATATTCGTTGGTAATACGTTTTAAATCGTATCATGTTATAAGTCTATTAATCTCATTCGTACATGTATCAGATAAGGGCTATTACAATGTGTCTTAATGTTTATTTGTTGTCCTTTATGACAATATTTATAATATAAAAAATTAATGATTCAAAGGAACACATACATAGTCAAGAATATGAAAAGATTAAAGCTACAGATAAGAAAATTGTAATACTAAGTGAATCAACCAATGGCAAACGTAACAACTTTAATAATGTGTACCAAGAATGAAACACGAGACAGACAACTTTATTGCGACTAAATAGAAATTAACGAATTTCATTCGCTTGGTATACGTATGTTGAAAATATAATGCATTGTAACGTATAGTATTATTACAATCTTATATATCAGAGAGTTATTAATGCATTGGATTCAGTCGAGAGAAGTTGTGTTTTAAATTAATTAGCAGAAATCGTGAATTAGCAGAATTAACAGCAATTACCAGTTTGAATTAATATCCATATAGGAAAATTGTATACGAGTTACAACAGGACAAATGCGCAGTTTTCGGGAAAGAAAAATAAATTATAACACGTCTGTCTCGTATCCAGTCTGCATATAATAATATCCTCAGAAAAGTGTAGTGTTGTGTTGTAATACAAAACATTAATAAACTCCGTAGATTTTATCCATTGTGATTTGTTATACTTATGATCACACTCCTTTCACCTCAGAAGTATCAATCTGAAAAATCCAGCTATAATATCAAACCCTGAACTAGTCGAGCATATAGTAATGTTAGTTACGTCAATATCTATGATGACAAACATCAACAGCGGCATCCGCTTTTATTTCCATTACAAATTTGAACCCCCAAAGTGTCGGCCTACATCGACGGCAACGTCAGCTATATTTCATCACAAATTTGACGCCCAATTTGTTGGCAATAGTGGACGTCGACTTCACCTACACACAAATACCGTCACAATATTAAGAAGCACCTTGAAAATCTCATCTCATATTTCAATTTATGCTTCCCTGTAAACCTAGATTCAGAATTTTGGATTAGATGCCCCTTTTCTATTGTTGACACCTTACCAGAAACCTTAACTATTCCGAGAATTGATCGAACTATGCAGTCATGTATAATGCTCGGGTCAACCATACGCTGATATCTTGTTTACGAAGGAATTGTTTCATCTCTGCTAATGAAGCACGAGATGAAGAAGAGCTCCAACTTAAGTTAGTGTATGCCTCCTCGGCATTAGCCATTGATGACTGAGTAAACCCTGGAAGAAAGCTCAGCCAGGTGGAAGGTTCCGGCAGGAATCGAACAGCAAACGCCCCGTTCACAAGTTCGTACCTTAACACGTGTAGGTCGAAATCACTGAGAAAATAGCCTCCTGTGATGCCTAAAACGGCGGTTAAACACCATTCAAATAAAAAAAATGAGAACAAGTAAATAATAATATTTTTTTTTTTTTTTTTTTTTTGTTTCGATATCTTTGAATTAGTTCCGAGGTTACAGTTTGCGCTGAAGTGCGCTCTTTAACATCTCTGGTCATTAGCGTTTCATTCAATTCAGGGCGTGAAACGGCCGATAAATTTTGCTCAGAGGCCTCTTATTTCAGGATTAATATTCATATGTGTCGTAAATCTATGACACGGAATCAACGGCTTTACTTCCCTTCCCAAGAAAGCTATACTTGGAATTTTTACTCCCCAATAAATCCATCGACTCTGGTAGAGTTTGAACTCGCGACTTGGACCCACGAAGCAAGTGCGGTTACCACTAGACCATCAGGACCGACTGTGTACTGCACTGTATCCAATTCCAAGTTTCTCGCTATTTCGTCCGCAGTCTTCGATAATGTTATCAACTGCGTTTAGATGAGGTTTTTGGAGGGCGAGCTCTACGATCCAGTTCTTGGACATTAGTGTTCTTATCTTTAAATCTTTCTAATACTTCTAACACTCATGTGTTGGTTCTTGTGGTGCATTTTCCTCATTGATCCAAGGTCGTGGGTTCATAACTGGCCAGGGTCGATGGATTTTTAGGACGTAAAAGTTATAACTTTGGAAGAGAAGTAGAACCTTTGGTCCTATGTGGTAGATTTACTACACGCAAAAGAACCTCAAGCCTGAAAAAAGAGCCTCTGAGCAAAATTTATAGGCGTTTTTTTCCCTGAATTGAATGGGACGCAAAACCAAAGATGACCTACTGACCTACATTCATGGACACGTTTCCATGCATGATGAAGTCTTTGTGTATTTATGCAGAGAAATTTTTCTTTTTAATAAAAAAAAAATTCAAAAACAGCACGCTGATGAAACAATAAACCATCATCGGTAATTTTTAGGTCCTTGTGATTAGGTGCTGCAAGCTGTTGACATTGCAGGTCCCTCAAAGATTCCACAAAAGAAGGTTGTACCTACCAGGCATTACTCATTATTTTGCTGTTTCAGAATTGCCTACAAAAATGTGTCGCTTATTACTGTGGTATGACTTTCAAAACTGCCCATGAGTTTCAGCACGATAAGTATACCTTTAGCATCAGTCGAGCAAATCTTGAAATATTTCATTGGTAGTTCCTCTTGTGTGTAAAAAAATTAAGTAACTTTGAAATGCATTTTTGTTACGAGGAACATTGTTTAGCAAGTGTCACCTGAAAGTCCAAGCTAAGGGCTGAATTCGAAAACTTATCACCACAATCATTGGAAGCACTTTTCATCGTTCTTGACGTACAGTGGTAGACGGTGCAACCACTTGTAAAAGGCATTGCTGTATTCGGACTGAGATATTGTCTATTGAGCAAGGTCCTGCATTGGTTTAAAAGTTTTTCCTGCAACGCAAGATTTCACTCGAGGAAACAACTAGTAGTCGCACGGTGCAAGATCAAGAATGTAGGATGGATGATCAAGCAGCTGGTCTTTGGTAACTTTCAGTTTCCTCAAATTTGTAGTTGTGGTGAGCAGACGCATTGTCGTGCAAAAATAAGCCTTAAACTTCGAATCTTTGGACGCCGCCGCTTCAGTTCTTCAATAAAGCATTCAAGATATAAATACCGTAGTATTTTCCATTCATTGTTATTTCTTCTGGCATATAGTCAACTACTAATAATCCTTCACAGTTGAAGAAAACAGTGAACATTCGCTTCTGAGAACGAAAATCTTGTCGCAGAGCAACTGGTCTTGGATCATTCTCATTTACCCACAAGCAGTTCTGACCTTTATTTGAGGCGATATATAATAAAACCAACTTTCATCACTAGTGCACATGTCTGTCAAACGTTTAAGACCATTTGGTGGAAACATGCTCGGCAATTTCCTTGCACATTCCTTTCTCCTCTTCTTCTCTTCATTAGTTAGGAAAAGTGGAACCCAGGTTTAAATGTTCTTGGAGTATACTGTCAACCTGCCAACTCACTTCCATATTTAGCATTTCAACAGTAATGTGTCGATTTTCCTAAACCAAGTTTCTCATTCTTTCAATTGTTCTCCTGTTCACAGCATCCCGAGGCCGGCTAGAGCGAGGGTTGTCTTTCAAAGTCTCTCGCTCTTCTTCATATGTTCGAAGCCATTTTGCAATGGTATCAAATCAATACACTTGATTACAATAAACAGCTGCTAAAACTTTTTTTTCACCTAGAATAGTCAGCTATTGATACAGGACTGAACCGACAATGACTATGCTTGTTTAAACTTGTTTTATGCATATTTTGATAGCTTAAGGTCAATCGTTGCCAGCTAATTAGTTACATTTTTGTAGACATTATTGTCCAACAATGGACAGGCCGGTTGCAAAACGTTTTGAATGCCCCTCGTAGTGTGTGACTTTTATCCTTTCTATTCTCACTCCATCAGTAAATTGCTTTTAGGCATGATCAGTTTTTCCATTCACTGTACAGGTAAACATAGTAATATTCTTGTAAAACAATACAAACAGCTGATTTATCAAAATGTTTTTGTAATACATAACATATTCTTCATATTCTTTTTTCGGATATTAGAAATATATGTTTACTTCTCGCTGCGCTGTCCAGCCTGCTTTTCTCATCCTAACTTCTCCGATTCATTGCAACAGCAACACTGAAAGACGAGAGCTGCTGACCTTCAACTTGGAGGTCTTATTCATATACAGTGTACGAAAGAAGAGCTATCATGAATACGGCATATTGTGTATCCAGAAACACAGCTCTGGGAAAAACAGGAAGAGGTAAATATTTTAGGTATGGAATCATAGGATGGGATGACTTAAAGTTACGGATAGCCCTGCTACTGGCACTAGTCAAGCCTCCTTTCACGGAGGACAGTGGAGAACGGCGGAGAAAACCGACGGCAACGACAATGGTCTATTCCGGTGAACATATCTGCAGCCCCGATACGGTAAACAGTATTGATGTAACTTCCTAACTCATAAGATCAACACAGCTTCATTTTCAGTCACTTAACACATGTAAGTTATGTTGAAGTCAGTGCAAGAGGGATGGAAAAAGTAACAATTATTCGATTAAGAATAGAGTAGAAAATTTATGAAGATTACAAATAACAAAAAACAAAACAAAAAATGGAAATGTTTATTGTTAGAAAAAAAAAAGGAAAAAAGATTACCAGGGGAATCGAACCCAGGACCTTCGCATCATTAGCACGATGCTCTAACCAACTGAGCTAGCTCGACTTCGCTGGGTAATTTTTATTTTTTAAATCTTCATAAATTTTCTACACTATCTTAATTGAATAATTGTTACTATTTTTATCCATCTTACATTGTCTTCAACATAACTTTCATATGTTAAGAGACTAAAACTGAAATTGTGTTGATTTTGCTATGAATTAGGAAGTGCCGGAAAAAAAACGCACGCACACACACTCACTCTGTTCATCGTATCGTGACTGCACATAAGTTCACCGGAATAGACTACTCAAGGCGTCGGATTTCTCCGTCATCCTCCGCTTGCCTTCGTGAAAGCAGGCGTGACTTGTGCGAGTCTGAAACGTTAAGTGATAGGATGATGTACAGAGGAGAATTTCGTACATATGCCCTCTCCGAAAGGACATGGAGGAATATGAGGAAGCGATGCGCAGACCCAGGATAGAAACCTGGAAAGCAAGTCACCACCGCTGCATCATGCAGCACGCCTGACGCTTCACATCCTGTAACTAAATCTAAAAATAAATCAAAATGGGAGCGCGAAAAATTGTGAAATACAAAGAAATGCTTCTAAGCATTCGCCTAAGCAACCTAGGAAACCACTAATAAATCCCAGGTCAGCGTAATGAACCCAGGGCCTCCCGAAAGCGAGTCCCAAGCGTTACCGCCTAAAACACTTAGCTCGGTAGTGTAACTCTTGTAGACGCTGCTATGATTATTAATAACTGCATCACGAGTAAGGCATTAATCCTGCCACTTTATTGCACCCCTGATGAGCACGAAGCGCCCCCAGGCAAAAAAGCCACAGACACACTCCGCAACCCTCCCCATTTTACGCTCCGGCAGCGAGACGTAATCGAGTCTTTGGGTCAAATACAGAAGGTTCTAATCATTTCTTCTTCTGCTTCACCCCACTTCAGTCGGTGGTGGCATCTATTGTTCATTGACCCAAGCTAGAAAACACAAGCAACCGAAAGTACCGTGCACATGAATGGGCTAACGGCCACTTTGTCTCGTAACTACCACAATCAAAGTACTGGTAAAACCAAGAAGAACATGAACCTCATTTTCATTGTATTCTAATTACTTCATTTGTACTATTGTTTATGTTTTTAAAATGTTTATAAATCCTAATTTCATGCTAATTCTAAATATATTAGGTCTTGATGAATTGTTATCTATCACGTTCAGTTTATCACAAGTAATATCACCAAAGGGTTTGAAATTACCGATAAATTCATGAATTTAGTGAGTCTTAGGACTATTTCACAAATAAAATAAGAATTTAAATATAATTCCTCTAAACTTGACTTACAAAATTGTAATAACTGCATATTTATACTTCATTTTTTCAAGCAATCCTGCAACAGAAGAATGCCAATTGTCAGTAATGCCAATAGAGAAAAGCAAAATAAGATTTGGAACTATTTCATGAATAGAATAAGAATAAACGTGACATATATTTGAAATTCGCACAAAGATATTAACACTTGTATTAAACGTTATACTTCTGAATTGTATTCAGAAACAGTGAGACGTAATGGACAAAAATCGACTATTACTACTGTTCTATTTTATAATACCAACTGCGGAAAAAAAAAATAACATACAATGTGTCTATTTTTCTTTTAATTCTGTAGTTTACATTTTCTAATGATAAGATCAATTTGCACATTTGACACATCACCAAAACGCTTTGAACGACTCTCCATTTTGCGTTATGATTGTTGACTGTCCGTGCTTTGTTGCTATCAATAGCTCCCCACCGCCTCTAGCAAAAGTGGTCAGTGATGCATGCTCAGGAATTATACAGTAGAGGCAATGAGTTGGCTACACTGACTATAGACAAATACACATCGCGTGATAAAACGAGTTTGATATTTTTTTCTCTCGATTATTTCATTTCGTAATCCGGCTATGATTTGGTCACAATTCAAAATTTTGTTTCGTTTCATTGGTTGATTTTAAGACGACGTCATATGAATGAAACAGTCATGAAAACAAGTTAAATAACAACGTTAGATTTAGGTACTCTTAATTATACGAAACCGTTTTAAGCTATTTCTTGAAGAAATGAAACTTTCATTAAAGAACACATTGAAATCAAACTCGGAAGCAAAATTAAATCCTCCAGAATGACACGATGAATTTAAACAGCACATGAAGGATGTCATTACAAAGGCAGATGGAAGGAAGAAGTTCGTTCCTTGTTGAGAACAGCTATGTAGAATTTGGACAAGTTCTTTAAACTTGTAGTGTATTTCTACTTTTTCTCGTAGTTCTTCTTCATCAATGAACAAACCTTAATTCTTAATATCTCATAGATAAAAGATGTGATGTTATTTTCAAAATTCTTTGTGGGGAAGTTTTAAAATAGCCTTCAATTTCTCCATTAAAGTTGTGAAATCCGTAAAAATACTAATTTTTCATATTTTAGAAATGTCTGTATTAAGAAACTGAAGCGGTTTGAAAATATGATGTTGAAATTTTGTTGTTGAACATTTACTCGGAGGTCCCACTTCATATCCCGGGTCTTTCAGGGGCCAGAAGTCGCCCTTTGAGCTCTCTTATTCACGGGAGGAAGGACATGAAAGGGAAGGGTTCAAGCGTTGTTTCATTAAACGCCTTGAAGTGTTTATCCACACGACACTTTGTTGTCGGCCACCTGGTTCGTTACCTCTTTGACGTTAATGCCATGAACTGCATTCGCTGCTTGAAATTGTCTCTGCCGCCTTAACACTACATTGCGTGCCTCTTGTATTTCACATTCCTAATGTATCTGGGACTGTGTCCTGATAATTACTGTACTGACCCAAGATGCCTTTACTGTCTCTGGAACTTCCCTCTACTGTTTCTGGAACTACGATCCGTTTGCAAAGTTATTTCCCCATGTAAACTAAATTCAAGTGTCCCCACGTGATCGTGAGAGCTCACGGGGTCCAAAGTCTAGCGCCCATGGAGTCTCAGTCTTCAAAATAATCAAATATTATAGGTGAGCTCTTGTGCTTCCAAACGCGCTCACTTTAAATCCATCAACTCTTTGTTTGACTGCTCATTGGGGAGCTCATGATCAATCGATGTAATGACGTCATCGCCAACACATGTTCCCTTTCTAACTTTTAACGAATTTCGAAGCATCTCCAGCAACTAAAGATACAAAATACCTATTGTTCAGCTCATGCCGGACACCTGCATGCACTTAGCTTTGTCACAATAGAGAGATCCATCATTACTCGAGTCATTATCAGTAAGTGAGAGCACAAAAGATTAAAATAGGCAGCCTTTTCCTCTCGTCAAGGAGGCATCTTTCAGGTAACCATGAATACACTTTTGTGATATATGAAATGTTCCTGCTTGTTGTTACTACGGGCTATATAATATTTAATAATTATTACTATTTAAATTATATAAATACATTCACTTTGGACATGCAAGGGTGTAAGGATCTGTCACAAAATTTAAAAATAATTTTAATAAGCACGATAACGACATTTTCGTTGTATAAATATTATATTTAAAAAACTATTGTGGCATTGCAATCTGCGTGTATTAATACAATTATATCAATTTAACCTGCTTTCCTAAGGTAACAGAAAACTGTACAAATTGTATAACGATAATCCCGACAATCACACGCAGTAAAAATGTTACCAGTGAGAGCGTTACGGTTACAAAGCATTGCCAATATAAAAAATGTGGTGCCAAGAAGTATTCTTCTAAAGTTAAAATAATACATTTGCAGATTTGCATTTATTGCTTTAATCTTCTGTTGCCAAATAAGAGATCTGTAGTTTTGAAGTCACGAATGCTAGAATAATTCTAGATGGAGCAACACGAAATTTCTTGATTCGGGGCTACCAGGATGATTCCATTGCATGGATTGGACTTTCTTCTCTGGTGTGTGATACTTTTCCAACTTTTCCAACCAACCCGGATCTTCATTATACTTTTCCAGTAACCGACAACAGACTTCACTCTTTTGTCCTTCTGTGCCTGTTTCAAGTCCCCTAGAACCCAATATGGGCAAATCTTTTTCATTCCAAATCATAAAGAATAATGGTGTGCAGGGTTGCGCGGCCGAAGCCTCTCTGACATTTAGTTCATCAAAGGTTATCAATTCGGTGATCCTAGACGACCAGTATTCACATTCTTGTGTGCAGAGTCCCTGCTGTCGAGAACCCATTGGTCCAGTTTAAAATGGTTTTCTGTGCAGAAGCTTCTTGACCACACGCCACACACAGTTAAAAGTCTAGGTTTTCCTGCAATTTTGACGCCATCGTTCCACAAAAACCAGGCAGTTAATGATAGTCGCCTTCCATCTTGGGCATATCTTTTTCTACTGGATAATAAAAGAACACACACCCTGCTCACAACCACCATCTAGTGTCTGCTTGACGTACTTGTATTATCGACCCATCGTACTATGAACGGACATGCCCATAGATTGCGCGGTATCGCATTATTGTAAATCATTTTCGAACGCGCTTCTTACACTTGCCGCTACAAGCAGGGCTGAAAGCACTAGTGCTGCAACTGAAACCGTGTGGAATCTCTTCCTGCAATGAAATCATGGAATCTCCGAGCGGCTGGCCAGTCCCAAGCGATAGCGGAGTTCATTCCATGTACTTGTGTCTCATGTGGATTTTTTTTTTGTTAAAAATAATGTAACCTATGTGTTGTCCTGTGAAAAATAAATTAATATTGCATTGTTACGCGGGTAAAATATTAGGTTTGACGGCCTAAGCTTGTCTACTTTTCATAAATATAAATTGATAGGGGCGAGTAAATCACTGTAATGATGGCATCGTTAGGCGGTTAAAATGTTATAACGTTGGAAAATGTGATCTTATTCCAATTCGCAACTAATTCACACACACACGCACGCACACACTAACTCTAACGCTAGTCTCGGGTAAATCCTAGAAACCGGTAGACATAGTAGTTTGCTACGGCTCGCTACGGCCTAATGGCCAATGCTAGCATCCTTTTCGTAAATATAAATTGATAGGGGCGGGTAAGTCACTATAATGTGGCAAATCTTCTTTGATTGCAGCAGAAAAAAATGATCAACAGCAATTTATAGGCCATTCTGTGCGTGATACTGTGTTACCGAATAAATCATTGTAATTGTGCCAGCAGAAAAAAAAGCAATGGGGTCGTAGGATTCGAAACTATAGCGTTACACTCTAACCGCCTGAGCTATCGTGCCACTGCTTGTGAAGTGCGTCACTACCTTCGGCTTTCTCCGCTGTCGCTCCGGACTGGCCTGCCGCTCGGAAATTACATGATTCCACTAGCAGCAACACTAGTGCTTTCCGCTTGTAACTAGTGCTTGTAACGACAAATCCTTCGTACTTTCATTTTACACTGTTACTGAAGACTTTAGTTTCAGCACTTTGTTCAAGGTGTAAAGTTAAGTGTTTTGTGCGCTGATATGGAGGACAAGGACCAACTTCATCATAATCTGAACTACTTCCTTCGAGTTCCTAAGCATTATCCACATAATTTTCTGAAACACGCTCACTTTCGGAAAAGTACGTCTCTGTATTAATAAGTAGTAGTAGTAGTAATAATAATAATAATAATAATAATAATAATAATAATAATAATAAATAGAGTTATGTAGCAATAGGTAGGTTTTAGCAAGAGCCATCTTGTAGATTATATTTTCATTTTGCAAGAATTTCTAAATAGTATAAAGGAAAAGTAAAAATAAAAATATACACATACTATAATCTGATTTTTTTACTGATACACCTACTGCTTTCCTGAATTCTGATCTAGATCTATACATCTTGCATTAATTATAGAACAGCACCACACAGCTTAATGAAACACTCAGGAAAAACAGCCAGTGGTGCCAGAGTTATGAAATGAGGTATACTCGACGTTCTAAATATAATGAAATTGCAGCGAACTTCAAAGAGTATCATACACACTAATGGAAGATGACCACAAAAAAGATATAGCCGAATAGAATGAATAAATCCGTTTAGATTTCAGTTGTATCATATGCATACAATAATTCACTTAATAACTTCTAATTATTAACCTATCACTTGTGGTCATATAGAAAAAAGAGAGGGTTTGTTTCTGTGATAGGCACTACAGTTATCAAATTTAAGCAAAGTTTGTACTTGTGGTCCTCTCCTTCTTAAGATTCAATATGAATTAAATTAAAAATGACGATTTATAAACAAAGTAAAGCAGTAGAATAGTTTATTGTAAAAAAAAAAAAGGGCAATGTTATAACTTTATTTAAGAATATATTAATAGCATCTTTCTTGTTATGAATTGTTGTATTTAACAACAATAAAGAAATAGGTAGCCAAAGTTATTTAAAACAAAAATTCAAAATCTTAGTAATACCAGTCCCAAAGATAAATAAATTCGTTTTGTTTTGTGTTGCCTGTTTTGGCTTTATTAATATTTATGTTAATTATTCAATGAACTCTGTATTCTCTTAGTTGCTTTCATTGCACGCTATGGAAATATTTATAAGTGATTATAAAATATCTGACTGATAAGCAAAATGGAACTTTTGCATACTAATTAATTGAGCCTTTTTAAGATTAATGTTCTTTTGTTAGTTAGCCAATTATATATTAAAATGGCTTACTACATCTTTGGCTAAATCGATCCTTTAATAAAGTATGTTAACATTTTGAAAGTGTCAAATAAAGACTACGCCGGCATATCTTCGGATTCTGTCCTTTATAGTGTGGAAAAGGTTGTATATTCAGACCATTTATTTCCTAACGAAGCACAAAATTGCAACGTGCGCCTATATTGAACATTTCAAAGCACTAAACTCCGTCCTGGAAAATAATAATAATAAGGTGAATAGTTCCAAACTTGATGCTTGAACAGACACTTGCAGATTAAAAAAAGTTATAGTAGGTCATCTTCGTTGCTTGTAAATTTATCTCGAGAGAATCTTTATTTGTGTTGACTATTTAGCGAATAAAATGACAAAAATCAAATAATATATCAATAAAATGCCCTTACAGTTATATATGTCCAGTTCAGCATTTTAATTGACGCTGGTTCAATTTTTTACCAGACTTTAAATGAAAAAAAAAAAAAATTACAACGTATGCCATAAATCATTTTAATTTTAACCTCCATATTTTCGACTGTTAGAGGGCATTTTAGATTGATTGATTGATTGATCGATTGATTGATTTGGTTTATTTACGGACGCTCTTTAACAACAGCGTCCCATTCTATTCAGGGAGTGAAACAGCCGACAAATTTTGCTCAGAGACCTCTTCTTTCAAGTTTGAGGTTCTTTATCGTGCCGTAAATGTACGACACGGGACTCACAGCTTTACTTCCCTTCTGAAGGAAGCCATATTTATGATTTTTACGCCCGAAAAAATCTATCGATACTGGCCGGGTTTGAATCCCTTGGGTTTAGGAAGCAAATAAGGTTACCACTACATCACCAAGACCGATAGAGAATTTTAGGAATATATTGTTTGATTTGTATCAATTTTATTTCCTAAATAGTCAAAATAAATTCGATTCCAGATTCTCTCAAAATAAAACGCCATGTTGATTGATTTCTACTGCACGCTGATGTTAAGTGCCAAAGAAACTATAAAGATATTTCGGTGAGCTGTTCTGATGAATTTGCATAAAAACTATTGCACGTAGGTGCGATAGAATGAAAGTAATATACGGAAACATTAAAATTGTGGCGATACGCAGGTGTGATTGGCTGGAATTTCGGATTGTTCGCTCATTCATGAGCTAAAGAGCCTGTATAATATTAAAAATGTAACATAAGGGTATTAGAATATAAGAAATAATTTTTGCAATAGAAGAGATACAGGGATGTTTCTGGGATAAGTCATAATATGTATTTTGAAGGGTGTAACTTATGGACTAGGAATAGCTTGTTCTCAACTGTCACAAAAGTTGTTAGTAAGCCAATTAGGAACAATGCCATAAATTAAATATTGCAGGGGCAGTAATGGGACACGTATCTTATGTAAATGGAGTGTTTAATGGTCTCGTTTATGGACTCCTTCCGGGAAATAAACATGGATGTTTCTAACTTCTGTATGCTTAAATTCAGAATGAATCCCAACCTGTAGAAACAAAAGTTGTGGGTCCTGGTGGTATAGCGGTAACCATACTTGCCTTCTAAACCCAAGATCGCGGGTTCAAACCCGGCCCGGATCGATGGATTTTTTCGGGCTTAAAAATCCTAAGTATGGGGCTTCCTTCAGAAGGGAGGTAAAACCGTGGGTCCCGTGTCGTACAATTATGACACGATAAAGAACCTCAAGCATGAAAGAAGAGGCTTCTGAGCAAAATTTGTCGGCCGTTTCACGCCCTGAAGTGAATGAGACGCTGATGACCTGAGATGTTAAAGAGCGTCCATAAATAAACCAGAGCAAATAAAAACAAAACAAAACTGGAGTAGCACTCCATCCTTTATACATATAAGACCTGCAGATCTGAAATAATTGTCAATGCAAGGGATATGTAAGGTTGATTCTCAACCTTTGTGCGTTTAAAAATCTGGAGGTTTCTGGACCTGTCAGGGCGGGGAGCGGATTCAAATATTATATAAAAGACGTTTTTAAATTATGTAAGGGGTGCTGAATCGTCGAAATATATACACCATATTTTCTGCCTTCTATATTTATTTTATATTTCAATAAACTTTCCCCTTTCTCTACGGTCTCAACTTAATAATATAGTAATAACAACAATGTAAAGCGCTTTTGCACCTGAAGTTCATTATGCTATACGTTTGGTGGGTACTGTGTTATAGAATCTAATATAAGAAACAACATGGTAAATTTCAGTTCATAATATTTCCGAGTTTCCGTTATACGTTTAAAAAGTGTGTGCTATGTTAATTTTTAGATGATAGTAATTTAAATATTAACTGTTTATTACACCTTATATATTCACACGCAAAATTCTGGGAATAACTTTGAAGGACAAAATACCTATAGTATTAATAAACCAGTTATCACACGCAACATACATTGTACAAATAGCTACCAGAAGCAAATGGCAATAGGGAGATCACGTCGCAAAAGTGCAAGACAATAGATGGAACAACAGCATCTCTCTGTGGGACCCCCGAATAGGAAAAAGGACACAAGGCAGACACAGAAGAAGATGGACAGACTTCTTCAAGGAACATGCAGGTCCAGTTTAGTCAAGAGTAGCAAGAGGAAGAGAAAAATGGAAATCTCTCGAGAAGCAACTAGTGCAGTGAGAAATGGAGTAACCAAAGATCAAATCAGTCAGGGTCTTAAACAACCAGCGTGGAATAGCTCACCACGTTAGGAAAAAACGAGCTTTTCCTACTTTTTTTTTTTTTTTTGAATGGTGTTTAACGCCCGTTTTTACTGCTAAGGCACCACAGGAGATGAACTCTGGCATACATGAAATGAAATGATATATTGGCAAAGGATTTTTTTTAAGGAAGGAAACGTTCCAGGTCTAAGTTTAGGGTACCTCCCCGGCATTTGCCATTTATGAGTACTGAAGAAAACCTGGAAAAACCTCAGTCAGGGAGGACGGTCCTAGAGGGATTCGAATACGAGACCTTTTTATATATTGCAAGGAAATATAAAGATTAATTGCTCTTTTATGCCTGGTGAAAATGATGTTTTGCTTCTTTGGAAAGAATAAATACATTGTTTACATTATTACACATTAACATAAAGGTTTGTTGATGATGACAATTTTCCTGTGCCTGAAAGGGTGTGAAGAATTGTTGTGCTATTTTAGTAATGAAAAAAAAAATGTAGAAGATATAAAAATAATAATTTTATTGGCGTTCAAAGATAATTTCAATAACAACAATGATTTAAAAGTTATTTATGCTACAGTTTTTCTCATTTTTATTTAAGTATTTACCATTTTAGCAAATGTTTATCACAGCGATTATTTACATACCTGAGGAAAAAGTTTTAAAAAAAGCGCATTTGTGGTCTGCATTAAGCAGTGACAAGATGTGTACTTGTGGTTTGTCGGTTTCGCTGGTACGGCGCTCTGGGAGTAGTGGGAGTGGGTTCTTGGAACCCTCCGAGGGGGGTCTTTGTTTTCTGTGTTATGGGCACGTTATACGGAACAACGGTTCCATCTTTTGTAAAGCTCAGCGTGTGGTTTTGAATACAAAAGTCGCGGAAGCAAGTATTCAAGCGTGGCCTACTGTATTCTACTCTACTGGTTTTAGTTTCATAAAACCGTACTTTTTCATTCTTTCCTCCCCCTTCATCCTCCTCCTGCTATATATTTTTTATTGCTTTGCTTGAATTAAAAGGAAATGAATGTTTAGAAGTGATTATTTTACGTTGGCAACCTAAATTGTTCGTAATGAGAGACTGTGCGCGCTACACTCTCTTAGAGCTGGGGACACCCTCACACTGCCTAATCAGAACGCTGGTAACATCCTGCATTTATATTACGACTCAGTATTAGATATAATACGATATAACATGAAGAAATCTTTCTTTTTCATTTAAGAATTTCCAAACATTGAGAAACTTCTGTTGTTATTATTTTTAAGAATGTTAGAACGTTATAATGTGGATCTTATCAAATTTACTTTATAAGAAATAGAAATGAAGTTACAATAGTTTGCATAAATATGTTTATTTTAAAGAAAAACATTGGTAACATGTAATTCAAATTTTAGGCTGTCAAAACTATTCCGAAAACTATTGGGGAAAGAAAAGAGAAATTGATACAATGACAAACTAGTACCTTTAATCTTTTCTTTTCTTTTCTTTTCTTTTCTTTCTTTCTTTCTTTTAGTCTTTCTTTCTCTTTCTTTCTTTCTTTCTCCCCTCTTTTTATTTTCAGTTGGCACTATACATTCAATAATTAAATAACATTAATTTATCTTTCTTGCACAAGGAAATGTTTATTATTACTGAAAATAAAAACTTTATTTTATAAGCAATGGGAATGGGCGTACAATAGTTTTCATAAATATGTTTATTTTAGGGAAAGCATTTGTAAGAAGTAATTCAGATTTTAGGCTGTCAAAACTATTTCGAAAACAACTTTGGGGAAAGAAAAGAGAAATAGATACAATGACAAAACAGTTCCTTAGACCTTTTTTTTTTTCCTTCCTGCCTTCCCCCCCTTTTTTTCATTTCAATTGGCACTATATATTCAATAATTAAATGACAATAATTTATCTTCCTTACACAAGGAAATGTTTATTATTACTGAAAAAATAAAAATTTTATTTTACAAGAAATAGAAAAGTTGGGTACAATAGTTTGCATAAATATGTTTATTTTAAGGAAAAATATTTGTAAGACGCAATTCAAATTTTAGGCTGTCAAAACTGTTCCGAAAACAACGTTGGCGAAAGAAAAGAGAAATAGATACAATGACAAAACTGTACCTATGACCATTTTTTTTTCCTGTCTTTTCTTCCTCCCCTATTTTTCTTTTCAATTTACACTACACATTAAATAATTAAACAGCATTACTTTATCTTCCTTGCACAAGGAAATGCTTATTATTACTGAAAAACTAAAAAATATATAATAAATAGAAATGGGGCGTACACTTGTTTGAATAAATATATTTATTTTAGGGAAAAACATTTGCAAGATGTAATTCAAATTTTAGGCTGTCAAAACTATTCTGAAAACAACGTTGGGGAAAGAAAATAGATACAGTGACAAACCAGTACCTTTAATCTTTTTCTTTCTTTCCCCATTTTTTTAATTGGCACTACACGCTCAATAATTAAATAACATTAATTCATCTTCCTTGCAGAAGGAAATGTTTATTATTACTGTAAAAAATAAAGACTAAAAATATCGGTCGAAGTAAGAGCTCAGAGATAATCTTGATACAGGAAGTCAATGAACAGGGGCACTATCTTTGACATTTCTCTACCTAGTTCATATTTTCAAGGATGAGAAAGAGTTAAAGTTGTACCAAGACAGTAGAGTAATTAGTGATACATTTAACGTTCCTAATCACAATGCAAATAAGTTTTGATACCAACCTTTTTAAAAATGTACACAACGTTTATAAAAATGCCTAATGAAGAGCAGCAAAACACAAAGTTCCCACCATCCTTGATGCTGTTCGTCATCTAAATCATAAGTCAAAGACAGCAAATTGTGCAGTTAATATAAAACGCCAAACACATACTTCCTGCCTGAGCTTCATTGCAAGCTGTGATAGTCTGTTACTCAACATTCTCTATGTGTTAAGGAAGGTGTGATTATCAATACATTACAGGTAGGTTCGGCATCTATGGCATAACAACTCACTTGGACCTTATGTATTTCTATATACAATGCATAAGTCAAACGTTTCAACTACTCAACTATTTCTTGGCGCAACACATAAAATACCTTGAAAAATCAATCCTAGTGGTTGGCATAGTTTAAAAAGGATTATATTTTTTCTAATATTGAAAATTACAAATTTTTATTTATCTCTCCCCATTTATGAGAAGTCCTATGAGCTCTAGACTCTACAAATCAATCTGAATGAAAACAACAGGAGGACAAGCTAATAATGATTTTGCACGCTGAGATATTAGAAGTGCATTCAAGTTATAACACCTCCGATTTTTTTCCTCACTAACTGATCACACGAAAACTATGAAACTTGTGTCACTTCTCGACGTAATCTCCCAGCAGCCGTACACATTTTCACAAGGTCGTTGCCATGATTTCATGGCCGCTGAGAACGCTTCTGTAGGAGTTTGTTTTGACCACTGGAAAACCGCTAATGCAATAGCAGCACGGTTAGTGAACGTACGAGCATGGAGAATGTTTTCCAAAGATGGAAACAGGCAAAAGCCGCTAGAAGCCAGGTCAGGTGAGTAGGAAGCACGAGGAATCATCACTATAGTGCCCTTTGGAGCATAATGAATAAGGATTACTTCATCGCTGTTCCAAAACATGGCCACCATAATTTTTTCTGCACTGGCGCTTACTCGACAAATTTTTGGTGGCGGTGAACCTGCGTGCTTCCATAGGGCAGACTGGCGCTTCGATTCACGATCGAAAAACGGCATCCATGTCTCATCCATTATCACAATCGATGAAAAAAACCGTGCCGTTCATGCCGTCATTACCCGTCAACTTTGCCTGACAACATGCAACGCGCGCAGCCTTGTGGTCGTCCGTCAGCATTCGTGGTACCCACCTGGACATTTTTCGCATGTTCAGGTCTTCATGCAGGATTGTGTGCACAGATCCCACGGAAATGCCAACCTTGGAGGCGATGTGTTCCACCTCATTCGGTGATCCTCCAAAAGAACTTTCTCCACTCACTTGATCATATCATCAGACCGGCTTGTGCGAGGCCGACATTGCCTTGGTTTGTTGTCACGAGACGATCTGCCCTCCTTGAACTGTCGCACCCATGAACGCACATTAGATACGTCCATCATGACACCATCACCACATGTCTCACTCAACTGGCGATGAATTTCTATGCGTGTCAAACCACGCAAATGGGGGAAACGAATGATTACACGCTACTCTTGTAATGAAAACGTCGCCATTTTTAAGTATCAAAAACATTCCTCGCTCTCGCCGCTGCCGCTAGAATTCTGTCTGCCATACAGTGCTGTTACTTATTGAAGAGTGCTCGCACAAACAAATAAACCGCATGTTTCTATCTGTTTCCAGTCCTGAGAAACATAAATCGGAAATGTAACAACGTAAATACGCATCTTACTTAAACATAGCGGAAACCTAGGTAATTCCTAATGTTAAAAAATTAATAATAATAATAATAATAATAATAAAGACTACATCTTTAGAATTTCTTATTCACGTAATTGGAAGCTAATATAATATTTTCCCTTCTAACCTTCATTTTCTTTTGAAATATAATTTATCTTTCCATCCATTCTTCTTTTTTCCTCTTCTCCTCTCTTTTTATGTGATGTTCTAAGGAGAAAATAAAACAAAAATGCGAAGACGCACAAGTGTGTACTTAATCTTTCTTTTTCTGTTTCTCTGTCGTTTTCACAACACAAATGAAAATGTTGGTCTCGTTCTCTGCACTTTTAAATCTTCTTTAACAATGTTAGTATTCTTTAATCATAGGTACTCAGAAAGCAAAAAGCAGAACTTCTCTCTGAAATGCGAAACAAATATTTAATAAAGGACTTGGATTAAAAGTTTGTCTTGAAAAGCCCAGAAGAGAATTTATGAATTATATAAATGTAATGATATACCTATGTTACTATTTTCCGATGCGGAGAGCGCGGTTTGGAACTCAGTAGATTGGAAAGCGGTTAATTGAAGTTTCTAATGCGCTTTAAACTACGTTTAACATTTTGAATAGCACTAACAGGACTGTAATTGGCTCTTTTACTTTTAGTTCTGAAAGTCAGTCGTCTTTACAACACTTAAATTTGTTAGCATTACTACCAAGATTGAACATCAGAATCAAATAACTCAAATGTTACTGATTTTACTTTATTGCTAGACAAGAAAACTTGTTGTTTTCAGGTTCAATTTCTAATATTTTTAGAAAATAAATATAAACATGTGACACTATGAATTGAGTTGTGCTATGGACACAGGTATTATGAAGTTTTCGACCTTCATATCTAGATATCTATTCTTAAAGTGTAATAAATGATTTTGCTAGCACATATTTTTAATGAGGTATAACGCCCAGTTAAGGCAGTAGGTGAACACTGCTGATGCATGAGAGGATGATGATGATGATTATTGTTTAAGGGTGCAAAACTGCTAAGGTCATTAGCGCCCAATGCATGACATGAAATGATAAATTGGAAAAGAACTATTTTTATAGGAAATGACACGTTCCAGGAGGAAGTTTAGGGTACCTCTCCGGCATTTACCAGGACTGAGGGAAACGTGACAAAAAAAAAAAACTAATTAGGGGAGGACGGTCCTTGCGGAAATTGAGCCCCAGAAACTCCCACTCAAAAACCCGCGTCTTAACCACCTCGGCCACTCGTGGCGGTGCCAGTATAGAGGTTTTACTAGAAAAGCAATCTTAGAAACATTGTCAGGGAACTGTACGATTTCCTAGGTAATCTGAAGGTAATGGAAGTGTTATAATGGTAACATATTTAGGGATAATCGACCTCCTCCGTGGTCTACAGGTAGCGTTTGTTACTAATAATCCCAAGAGCCTGAGTTTGATTTCTGATCAGGTCAAACTGTCTGAGTAAAGTTTTTATTCTGGAATATTGTCATACCCTGAGAAGGTGAGTGCCAGATAACTTTAAGGCTCCAAGGATTCCGAGCTCATTTGCGCCACCATTTCATTCATCCCTGCACATAACAGGTTTAAGGAGCACTTGGTGCACTGTAATTATATCACCTCCATCATCACCTGTACTGGCACTACTTAGCAACGCCCTAGGCGTCCCAGACTCCGGCCATGCAGGAGGCAATACCTACAAGTTCAAGAGAACAACAGGTTGGCATTTGATTAAAAAAAAAATTAAAGCATAGATATACATTGCTTTTTGCAATTACCTAATTAAAAATTAAAATTAAAAAGTAAATTAATTATAATAAGGCGCTTAGTTAAATATTTTCGTAACACCCTTTTAAAAGCATTGAAATTTGTTACATTTAAATTTTCCATAGATAGTTTGTAAACAATTCTACTTGTAAGACGTAAAGGTGACGGGAAAAATTTAGTAGTACTATATATACAAATATGTACATTATTTCTTTGAGTTGTAAAAAAAATTGTGCACTTCTCTGTTTAAAATAAAGAGTTCTGAATTCTTTTTATAAAAACAGCTCCATTGTATTCAGTAAGCCAGTTACGGTGAATATTTTATATTCCCTAAAAATATTTCTCAGTGATTCCGTAGGTTTAAGATTAAAAATTATTCTTAGTGTTATCTTTTGTATTATAAACACCCTCGAAACATCAGTAGAAGTACCAAAATTTAGCTATTGTACGATAAAACGGATTGTCCTGAAGTAAAATAAATAATTGTTAAGTTATTAATATCAAGACAATTTTAGACATCTAATACCAAAGCATGTTTTATTTAATTTATTACATATAAATTGATATGGGTCTTCCAGAATAAATGAACATTAAAGGTAATGTCCAAGAAGTTAGTTGTTATTATGCCTACGCTTCCCCAGATTGGCGAAATGCAACCAACTTCTGAAGTTGTAATACCTGGAAGACGCGGCTACGTTAGCCACCGGGGAGGTGATAATTCTGTTAGAAGAGCTCAGGAAACTATGTGGCCTAAGTTTCCCATGCCTGGGGGAAAACTCTGGAAAAACCTTAGGGAACTGACTCAATTTGGAATCGAACTCGAGTCTACCGCGTAGGAAGCACCAATGCTATCACTAGACCATGGCAGTAATCAATAAAAATATTATTCATACTTTAATTCATACAAGGATCTCTATGCTATATTTTTTACAGTTATAATGCTTCAAAATTGTTTTTTGAAAAGTGAAGAGTACCCTGAAATGTACAGGGTGATTCAAACACATTTTCAATCTGCTATATTTCCTGCACAATACATTGTACTTGAATACCGTCATGTATATTTGAAAGGGGATGATGTAAAGTTGCGAATACTACCACTAGATCTTCCTAGCACCTCAACGATGGATAGGCCGATTAGGGAAGGAAGACTTGGCACTTCTGTTCTGGTTACCGAGGTCTCCTGATCTCACACCCCGCAATTTCTACTTGTGGGGGTTCGTGAAAGATGCAGTTTACGTACCACCTCTTCCCACGAATTTGATGACCTAAGAAACCGTATCAAAGCTGCGGTGAAATCAGTGACGCAAGACATTCTTCATCGAGTGTGGGATGAATTCACCTACTGCCTAGACATTATCCGTGCAGCCGAAGGGGGGGGGGGGCATATTAAATATTTGTAAACCTCCATGTATGTGTAATAAAATTTAATTTACAGAATTAAAATAAAACATATAGTTTAGGAAATATAGCCAACTGAAAGTGTGTTCATCATTTTGAATCATCCTGTATAAGCGTTATTCAACATTAAAGTGCTTTTTGTAACTAGCATCCTCCAAATATATTATAAAACATATTTACGATAAAATAGCATTAAACAAATATTGTATCAATATTCAACTGGGTAAACTTTTAGCCTTTAGGAAGTAGGAGCATTTGTAATACCCTTGTTGAATTAAACAATCACTGATAGTTCCTGAAATATTACGTCAAGTTAATAAATATTTTTAAAAAAACTAAAAGAAACGTAAAAAAATGCTATGCAATGTAAAGGCACTCATAGAATTAGTAAAGTGGTAAATGAAACTAGTGGGAAAAATCAAAAGATTGCAGTCTTTTCTCAAAGTTCACTCAAGTAGAACAGCGGTCGAGTAGTATTTTCTTCAGCAGAGACGGTGCGAATACTTTATCTCAGATTACCGAGAGACGAGGCTAAAGTTTTTAAAGGTTCCAGTTTGAAATTCCTTGGGGCTGGTCATCCTGCCTTGGATTTTTTAGTGCTTTCCCTTGGTGGCTTCGGTGAATTCCTAAATCCCAAGAATTTTCCGTACTTCCATTTCATTTCATTCCAATATGTCACAGATTGAGCAGTTCCAGGAAAGGTGGGCAGGTGCTCTGTTGGTGTGACAGTGGCTTGCGCTCTTCAAAGGTTTCTGCCTCGATGTCTGGTATGGAAATGACCCTTCTGAGAGGTTTTAACTTCTTGGAGAGGAGGCAGTGTTAGTGACCCGTCTATGTCCGTTCCTCACCATCTTTGGATACTGGCGCCTTGAGTTTCCGTCATCTCATTCCTTCCTTCTGGACAGCCTTTGAGTAAGGCTGAATGTTTTTCTCAGTTTCCACCTATTCAATCCAACTTAACCATCTCAGAATGAAGGCTCAATGTATGGTATAGTTACAAATGCGGAAATAGTACTAGAAGATTACTTTATAATAATAGAATGCATGACATTAATAGCTCAAAATCACTGTAGTGTTCAGAATCAGATGTTTTACTCAGGGAAATTAGGTATGTATAAAAGGTACATAAGTAAAGAATGTAGTGAATGAACACATACATTTAATAAGCCAGCGAACTGAACAATTGGGAATGAGAACATTCAGACGAAAGTTGGAGGATGCGAACCTTAGGCGTTAGGGTCGTTTCTAGAGGACAATTAGCATAAAGAATGTATTTTTAATTTCTGTTTATGATGGTTACGGAAGTTATGGTGCTCTTCAGTAAATATATATCTATAGCAGGCCAAAGTTAAAATAAAGAAATGAGTTAAATACTAAAGTTGCCAAAAATTCATAAATTATTAACGAAAGGCTAAAAGATATTAAATGGAACTCTAAAACAGTTTAAATTTTAAAATAATTAACATAAAGACAGTTTATTATATTTAATATCACAACTAAAATTTATAAAAAAAATAAGGTATACCGCATCAGTTTAGATTTCTTCTTCTTCTACCCTTTTATAGGACAAAATATATTTATATCCTTTTCCTATTACGTTCAGCAGAGTTTTATTTTAATGGTTTGACGACTTCAAATGATGGGAAGAAATTCTTCATAAAGTATTTACATTATTTTGTTTTGTTTTCAACATGCTTAACTTTGTAATTAATTTCGCCTTTAATATTTATTGTTGTTACTGAATATTTAGTCTCCTAGAAATAGTGGTCGCTTAAGCGATACTGAACGGGAACTTTACTTCCTGCAAATTTCCCGTTCTTCCATTTCATTCCGAAATGAGGATAGAAAGTACCAGTCCATGTGGGCTGGTGCCGTGTGTGTTATGACTGTAGCTTGCGATTTAGAAAGGTTTCTACCTCAGTCTCTGGTATGGAAGCTACCCGGAGGAATTCCTCAAGGGGTAGCTTCCATATCAGAGGGGGATTCCGCCGGTCGGAGTGTTCTCTGCTTCCGTGCCTTACCAAATGTCCAGCCATTGAGCAAGGCTGAATTATCGAAATATTCTCCTCCGTTCCTAATCCAATCAATAGGCAGTGCTATACATTTGTTAACTACTCCAGCAGTGTTTTACATGCTGTGAACGTGTAGTGTGTTGCGAAAGCGTATTACTGAGTGTCAAAAATCAATTATTTCCTAACAATATATTAAATAAATTAGCAGTAGCTCCCATTGAGAAACCGAGTAACTTACTGAGGGGTGTTAAGTGTAGATCAAATTTTGTTTTAGTTTAATTAGTTATCTCTGTCAGTATAAATCATAGATAAACGTTCATATTCTTTCTGCACAGAAAATATGCTCATATTTGCAAAGAACGTATGTAAACTGGATCGGATATTGACTTTACTGTCTCTGTTTCCAGTATATAATCAAAGGGGGCAGTTACATCTGCTATCACGACATTTAACAGAATTTTATAATTTCTCAACTGCTTTTTACGGTCATTGCCCAATATATCCATTAATGTCACTTGTTGATTTATTTTATTTGCGGACACTCTTTAACATCTCAGGTCATCAGCGTTCCATTCAATTCAGGGCGTGAAACGACAGATAATTTTTTTCTCAGAGGTCTCTTCTTTCAGTCTTGAGATTCTTTATCGTGCCGTAAATGTACGACACGGGACCCACGGCTTTACTTCCCTTCCGAAGGAAGTCATACTTGCATTTTTACGCCCGAAAAAATCCATCGGTCCAGGCCGGGTTTGAATCTGCGATCTTGGGTTTAGAAGGCAAGTATGGTTACCACTACACCACCAGGACCGATCAATGTCACAAGATATGCAGCCACTCTAAAGTCAGATTATAAATAATCAAATTTTCGATACATTTTTGCAAATGTCAAAGAGGATATCCTTCCAAAACGAATTTTGTAGTTAATAAAGTAAATATGTTCAAGTCTGTTCAAGACCCTGATAGAAATTTGGGCATACTTCGAAAAACAAGTTTAAGTTTTGCGTGTATTATTAATGTTAACCATACAAGGTCATAGAAAAGGCGATGCTCATTGCTCCCTCTATCTATAATGTTGTTCTAATTTTATATTTTTGTTGACCATATGAGAGTTCGATCATATTGAAGCACAATATTTCCTTTTCTGTAAATAAATAAACTATATTTATTTTTATCGAATATTTATATATAACTACATTCCTTTTTATTGAAAAAACAATTTTCTGGGAATTTAACTTGATTTGTTCCTTGTTTGGACATTATAACAAGTATATTGGAAGAATTGTAAAGAGCTAACTATTTCATTTTCGCTATGTGGAAGTTGCACTAGGGGATATTTCAAATGCTTTATTTGCATTTAATCGTTTGCTGGAAAGAGGTGCGATCGAATTTATGGATTATAAGCATTAAAGTATTATCATTCATAGTCATATAAAACTATAACAAGAATGCGACTCTTGACAAAGAAACTTTATACTATTTTAATTCTCCACAAATCAAGAAATTGCATATATAATACCTAGATTGTTCTGTTATTTAAGCATATATCAAAGATTAATTTGGTTTAGTGTATTTATCATTCTGTAAAGTCATATAACTTGAAGTAGTATTTATGTACCGTCTCCTAATTAATAAATTATAATTATTTCATATTTTTATGTATCTGATATCTTACCAAATCAGAATTTTGTACGAATTATAATATTAATCTGATTGTAAGTGCTTTTTTTTTTTTCGTTTTATTGTTTAATGACTAGTGCAACTGCCATATTACATGTAACAATGTAGGTGTGATTTTATAATTAATGTTAACTAGAATAAGTATTGAGATGAGAAAATGTCGAAGCTACCAAGATGTAACAAGGAGGGCAAAACTTTATGTGTTTTAATGACCATGCTTCGAGCGTGCACTGTGATCACGTAGGAACGTTGATATTTCGCGGCTTATGAGGCATACGTTTCGGTCTAGGCTATTTCTCAGATTAAACATTTTTAAAATGTCGCATTTGTTCTACACGTGTTTTTGTTAACTCCTTGTGACATCGCAAAAACCTTGCGCTTGTATTTGTGAAGCCTGTGTGGCGTTTGGAAATCGTGGAGTTACATCGGGGAGATGTACGAAAAGACTCGTAAGGCGTGACCGAGAGGCTTTAGTGTCCACGTATTCATGCAATTTAAAATTAATTAGCTGTACGGTCGAGTTGTTCTCTTTTAACTACATATTCGTAATCAATAAACAAGTGTCGCGTGAAGTAAGCCGCAGATACGGTGAGTCCCTGATCCCACATTTCTAAGGCCGGCCGCACGCCGGAACGCGTCAAGTCATTCAACAAATATCATCGATCGTACAACATGTCGCAAAGAAATGGAGCTCAATGAAAAGCAATGCAAGTACGATATTCGCCGCACACAGGTTTGCGTCATGTCGATGACCTTATGAACATGACGCGGACACGTTTCACGAGATTCAGCATTTTGCATTAAGTGCGTAATGTCTCTCGGCAATTTGCAGATCACATCCGATTCCTGCAAGTGTTTGTTACCAATTTAGTTATGTTCCAACTAAATCTGGTTCTTTTTGAAAGACTGTCTAGTTGGAATATTAATGATTTAGTTACTAGTGGGAAATGCACTCTTTTTAAAATATTGTCTAGTTAAAATCCGATCTCTTTTTAGTGTTTGACCTAAAGTGATTACTTTTGAGAATTATGGTGAATGTTTATTCTATGTATGCAAGAGAGATAAGGTTGTGGTGCTATTTTCTTCAATGAATCACACATCAGGTGTCAATGTTGAAAATGCAAATAAGATAGAAAACAATATTCAGTATATAGAATGAGAGGAGGATATAGTGATTGTGGAAAAAGGGAATGGCGAAAGAGTGAAGAAGAAGAAGAAGAAGAAGAAAGAAAGAAAGAAGAAGAAGAGGAGGAGTAAGATAAAAAAGAAGTAAAGTAAAATATAATAAAAATTAGTATCATAGCATTATAATTATAATTAACACTATTAGTGATATTATTATTACTATTGCTAACGATGTCAAAGTGATTAATTTGTAGAGTAAATATTGCATTGATACATGTCAATTAGATTCGCAAACAAAGAGTGTAATTAGTTTTGAACAAAATGGCTAATATAATATATAAATGTGATATTTACACGAATATATTTAAGACGATATAATATAGAAAGATATGATACAATATGTAAAATAAAGAAACATATATACGTTTTATATTATTATTATTATTATTATTATTATTTATTTATTTACGTTCTTCAACATCTCAGGTCATCCGTGTCCCATTCAATTCAGGGCTTGAAACGGCCGACAAATTTTGCTCAGAGGTCTCTTCTTTCAGTCTTGAGGTTCTTTAAAGTGCCATAAATATAGGACATGGGAACCACTGTTTTACTTCCCTTCCGAAGGAAGCCATTTATAGGATTTTTACGCCCGAAAAAGTTCATCGATCTTGGCCGGATTTGAACCCGCGATCTTGGGTTCAGAAGGCAAGTATGGTTACCACTACACCGTTAGGACCGACGAAACATATAAGAGCAATAATATATAATAGTGTTATACAAATATAGACAGGAATATATACACATAGGTAGTAAAGTAAAAGTATGTAAGAAATGTACTGGTCACCAGTACAGTTTCTACCGGATACCGGTAAATAGTAGTTTATTAATTTAGAGTTAAAGATTAAGTGAAGTAGTAGCTGGTTACCATTAATTGGGAAGTAGTTGAAGGAAAAGTAATTTTGTTATTTATCAAATTTGTTATTTTCATTATTTAAGTAAATTTCTAATTGTAACCTAGGCATAAGTATCATCAGGAAAATAAAAATATAAGAATGTAATTTGGTAATTTAGAAATAAAGTGTAAGAGTTTGCAATACACGTCCCGGTGTAGGAAACAAGGTACCGGGATGGAGCACTTCAAAATTTTATTATTATGCACATATGGCTTGATATTCATCATCACATGTATACATAAGATAAATAGTACTATTTGGACTGGGTGAACGTAACATGACTGCTGATTTGTGACTAGCTGAGATTATTTTACTTCGGTTATTCTCCATGTAACAACACTGAACTGTAATAACGTATGCTATTATTTCATGTGCTCTGTGAATAAGGAAGTGGGGCGACGGAAAAGGTTTATGTTTCAAAGAGAGAAAATGAATTAATAACATCTAATTCAGCAACCACTGAGAGATCTCTGAAGTGGACTTTCCTCATATTAGCTGATATATATTGGTGATAATAGAATTTATGAATGGATGAATAGAATTTCCTTTTCTCCTGTTGAGCAATTTCAGTCACTGTACATTAAAACATCGTCTTCATTCGAAGAGACCATGCCTTCCACTGGATTAAACGATTGACGCAAACACACGTTGTGCGGCCGAATGTCTTAGAATCACTGAAGAGACAAGAAAGTTTCAAATTTATTTGACTTGACGCTGACTTGATGCATGCCGCTGTGCGACCTCCCTAAGGATCCAAATGCGTGAGATCAAGTATCGCGATAATTCAGATCAGGCCTATGCGTAATCGCTTATCTCCCGCTCGCGGCAGGAAACAAGGAGAAGCTAATACAGGTCAAGGACGTGTGTTATTGCCCTCTTGGTCGCTGTTATCTGTAACACGAATGTAAACGAGTCCTTAACTTTCAATCAATAAGTCACCAAGCACAGCGATATACTTGTGCTGTATTTCGTTAAAAAGTATTCCATCGTCCATTGAGCTTGCTTGTTAATAAACAGCGAATTACCCGGGTATAATTTTTAAGAAGCTGTTACAACTATCCGGAACATAGAATAGCATATCACGTTGACGCCGACCAACTTGGGAGTCCACAACTAAAAATCGAAACCCGCTTCAAACTATCACATAAAAATATGAAGTATCACTAACAATACATAAACTTTACTTTACCGGGTGAACGATTATTCACGCAACCGATTTCGCGGTGTGCGGCCGGTCGGTTGCTATGTCGGCTGTGCGGGTGACAGGAAGTCCGCGTAAACAGCGTACGGTTTGTCGCATAAGTTATTTCAAACATACAAAACTTAAAAAGAATAGTAAATTACTCACGTATATTAAGCAAAGAGATACTGAAACTGCCTCCCTTAGTTGTTGAATCATTTTTGACATTTGCTTAGGAAATTGCTCATTACATTCTGCAGTTCCCTTTGAGAAATGGCAGCTATTTCTTGACGAATGTTAGTTTTAAGTTTATCTAAAGTGTGTGGATTTGCTCTGTGCACTTTCTCTTTTAATGCCCCAGAGATAAAAATCGCAGGAGATTAAATAGGAGAAAGCAACTGCTGATTCTGTACGCACGTACAAATCATACACGAATAATCTTTGGGGGCTAGAATACTTGTATTGCTCCACTTTACTTGATAACGTTCACTCAATAAACTGTATTGCGTCGCCTAACAAGCACGTGCTATTTGCGCAAGATTTCAACTCACACTGAAGCCTCGCGCAGCGAAGGAGAAATATACATCAGGCCTCCGCGACATAAAGCTGCCGGCCGGTCCCGCGGTTGCGTCAAGCATTGCTCACCGGGTATAAGACTACTGTAAATGTAAAATGTGTTAAACAGAATATGCCTTGTTACAAGGTGTTATTGTCGTTCTACTATAAAGTTAATGTCAAACAACTCTAGGTATTGTTACCACATTTACTTTTTTATCTCCCTTCAGTTATTTAGAATAGGTTTATTTACAGATCTGTATATAGTGCAACTTTGTCTACATTCACAAAAATATCATTATGCAAGCTGAAACCTTATTGGTGAACAAGAGACATACACAAGTCCCGCTATAGGTCCCAGGATTCAAAAGGTCAATGTTAACCTTTAGAGTGAAATGATAATACATAAACCTTTTACACCTTTGCACAGAGCACTAAGTCAAGTGTATTTTATAATAAAAATGAACAGTATGCACATTTCTAATTCCCCTGTTGTGCATTTGTAAAAGTTGTTTAGGTGAGCTTTGCTCATTAAAATTATGAAAAAACAAATTCATCTGATAGTATTAAGATTTTTAGAGTTCGAAAGAAATTTTTGCTAAAAAGGCTGTGCGATATTATCTTTGTTATATTATTTTGTTAAATGGTTTTACTATCAACAAACTTCAGAAAATGATACAGTGAAAGAAACGAAAGAACAAATTATATATTAACAGTAGCAATTTAATATCTGCAGAGCAAAATATACCCTGAAGATGTTTTCTCCCTATACTTATTGCTGTAAAATGTTAACACAGGCTAAGAATGGCTTCCTTCGGAAGGGAAGGGAAGTTGTTGATCCCGTGTAGCAAATTTCTGCACGTAAAAGAACCTCAAGTACGATAGAGAGGCCTTTGAGCAAAATTTATCGGCCGTTTCACGCTCTGAATTGGATGAGACATTAATGATCAGAAATGTTAAACAGCGTCCTTAAGCAAATCAAATAAAAGTTAACACAGGTGACCACAGTAATAATTTAATTCCCCCTAACTCGTAACTTTGTGCTGCTGTACAAAGACTCTCGTTTTACTTGAGATTAGACAGTGCTGTCCTTCGGCGCTATTTCGCACGGAAGGAAAAACGAGGTTTAAAAAAATGCATTTGAAAATATAACACAAACGTTGCCTCGTGCGAGATGAGAGAGAGGGAGTAAAGGGGGCAAGAAAAATCCTGCTACTGCTACTACAAAGTTTGAACTTTGTATAATTATTTATGAAAGTGGAAGACGAGAAGGGGAACACGTTTGTGTGTACAGAGCGAGGCCCGGTGAGCACTGCATTCCGCTTGGACTGTTTTCTGCTCGTATGTGCTGCAGCTTGCTCGCATCGTCAATGACTCAGCGAGCAAAAGACAAAAATAAACGGTCTCCATGTGCGCAGGCAGCTAGTCTCATGCATACCCTAGTTTTTTTTTTTTTTTTTCAAATTAAAAAATAAACCATGTGCTATATTTTGCTTCAATCTCAGTAGCGTTGTGCCATAACACGAGCTTGCCATTGCGTTTTAACCTCACCGGCATGTTATTGTTTTTTTCGCGCTGGTAGGCTCTTGTTTTAATCCCGGTTGAACATGGGTGTTACGGGTTGTGTCAGTGGCGTTATTAATTTTTTTTTTTTTTTTTATTCCTTCGGCTTGATCACTTGAGATTATGCTACACGCGCAGCAAGTTTCATTAAAATCGTGATTAATGTAAGGTTAGGCAAATAATATAAACTCATACAATTATTTGTATTAAAGGTATTTTAAAACACCAAGAAAAGTGTACAAAAAATGTGAACACGTCCTGATAATCAATGATGCTGGCAACAGGGACCTCCATTTACTATTAGAAACTCTTTTCTGTTACGGTGCCAAGCGGATTTAGTACTACTTGTCAGCTATTGCACAACGAGGCTCTCTTGTTTTTTATTGACTTGCAACTCTCAGGCGATTTTACAAGCGATTAAGCGACCAAGGAAGCGAGTGAGTGTTAGGTTAGTTACAAACACCGTGCGTTGTTTAATAATGTTATTAATAAAAGTCGGACAGTATTGCAGTGCAAGGCAACACAAAACAGGTTGTCCGGTAATTCAAATACAAAACGCTGTGAAGCGAAACATACTTCTGAAATGTTATGCGTGAGGGTTTTCACAAGTAGAGGGAAAATCGCCTCGTTTCGCACAGCCATTTCGTTTGTTAGTAGCATCATGCCCGAGCAATAAGTACACTCGTTGATTAACCAATGCATTATTATTGAGATTTTAGCGCTGAAGGGCGTAAAAGGTCGAAATTTTGCAAAATTAAGGGCATAGTTTGGGTAAGACACAAGTGTATGGATGGTATAAAAGTTTTACAAAAGGATGAGAAACTGTGGATAATGAAAGTAATCAAAATCGACCTCGGACGAGGACCTTCGGGACCTTATCGAGTGTGACCGACTGACGATTTCAGAAATCGCTTCTAAAGTTGATAGAAGCGCTTAAATAATCTCAGCACGGCGAGTTTCTCGAATTTTCACTAAATATAAAAAGTCTGGTCAGAGATTTTTGGCTTAACACGGGAATCGAGGAGAAATATTTCTGCATAGGATCGTAGTCACAAACTCCTGAATCGAAGCAACCGAGCATGGAGCGTAGCAAAATCAAGGAAATCCGCTCCTGCCAAAGCAAAAACTCGCCTGTCAGCTGGAAAGATTTCCTTGACAGTTCTCTTTTCTTAATGAACGTCGAGCAATCAATGCAGCTTATTACTGCCATCCAATTCGAGAGGTTATTCTTCTCCAAGACAACGCCCGTCCGCATACAGTTGTTTTGAAAAGGAAAAGTCTCACCTGACAGATTACCATGTGTTTGAACCTTTAAAGTAAGTATTGGAAATTCGGCGTATTTGGAAAGTGTGGTAGTATTTGTGCGTAACTGGTTGGAAACTAACCTCAGTATTTCTTCGATAATACGATTAATAAGCTTCCAATTTTCTGGAAAAAAAATGCGTTTGGAATCTGAAACCGTGTAGGAAACTTACATGTATCCCATTTCTATTCAGTTTTGTTTCAATAAATCACAGAGGTAAGGATTAGTTTCATAAGCTGATCCCAGAAATGTATGGAAAATGAAGGGAGACAATTGCAGTATCTTTTTGTTTATAATGCTGAATGAATGTACGTTTTTAAGTGTTAGTGTTAGCAATAACTTACGCAATAAGCATAGCGGCGAACTCTCTGACTCCCGTTCACCGCGATACCAGCTTAAACCGACTGGCCGGCCGTTAGGCGTGAAGCGGTACCACGAGAGAAAAATCACCAATTACAATCTTTCCAACTGGAAAATTAGAGCTTGAAAATGCTGTTTTAATCTTAACTTTAGTATTTAATATGTTTGACAACTAGATTTGATATAATGAAGTGTTTGTTCTTGCGGTCTTTATTTTTTTATAAACTTGTTATTGTATCACTATTATTTTTCCTCTTTGACTACATAATATGGGATATTATAATAAACTATAAGATCATAAAAACAAATTAGGATGTTTATCAGTATGTACACGCCGGCATTATTTAACCAAATGCAATGAAAAACAGACATATATCACTGCCTAGACCCACCCCCCTCCTGAAAGATATCGATTCTTTTATAGCTCAAATATCACCATTCCGGAACAAAAAGACACTACTCCAACTACTCATTGATTGTGTAACAAATAAACAAACAGATAATGTAGAACTACAACATGCGAATATCTCTTAACTTAGCAAAATAACTGATGAAATTTAAATCATTTAACCACAGAAAGAAAATTGATGAGAAACCCTCAACAAAAACAAAAGGGAAAATAAAAATGCAACTGAGATTGCTCAAACGCCACCTAACCTAATAATGGAATAAATAGCTTTTTACATATATTTTAAATATAAAACGGAATAATAAATCCAACCCAATAATCGTCTGAACACATGTTCCAGCATAAAACGGTAAAATTGATATAATTCTAACCTAACCTACCAATTGAAACACCTTTTCTAGAACCGCCACGGGTGGCCGAGGTCGTTAAGGCACGGACTCGTGAGCGGGAGGTCTGCGGTTCGAATCCCGCCAGGACCGTCCTCCCTGACTGGGGTTTTTTCCAGGTTTTCCTCAGTCTTCATAACTGGCAAATGCCGGGGAGGTACCTAAACTTAGGCCTGGAACGCTTCCTTCCTTAAAAAAAAAAATCCTTTCCGAATTTATCATTTCATTTCATGTATCATCAGTGTCCACCGCCTGTGGTGCCTCAGTAGTGAAAACGGGCGTTAAACACTACTCAAAAAAAAAAAAAAAAACCTTTTCTAGCATAAAACGGAAGAAATAACCTAACATGGAATGAACACATTTTCATATATAAAAAGGAAGAACTAACCAAACATAATAGTGGAGTAAACAGCATTTCTAATATAAAACGTAAGTACTAACCTGACTCAATGTTTTACTAAGCATCATTTACTAATATAAAACAGAATAACTCACCTGAATTTAAGCTAATATTCATTTATATATTAATTCCTCAGATATGAATATTTATTTACCCATTAAATTTTTGTATAAATATAAATAAAATAATTGACATAGAAAAAGGCATCAGTAAAACAAATAAGAAAAAAGTTAAAGAGAAAATGATAATAAAAAATAATAATAAAGAATATTATATCTATATCCATTGCGTTCACAATCTACCACGAAAGTATGAAGGTATAAAGCAGAATGGATTTCAGAAACGGTCGTAATTATTAAAAACCGCATTATTATAGTGAATTATATAAAAAGTAATTATATAATATAGACTGCTTGCTCACCTTCCCCAGTGTGCAGTCATCTTCTACCGGCTAGTAACTCGATAATTTCATCCAATCAGGCCTGTTGTATTTCCAAAATCCATTATAAAAGCTAATATTATTAGAATATTTTATCCACGCTGTTATAAAATAGGTATCCCATAAGCGTGCAAAGGTGTAGCGTGCGCAAGGTTGGTAAATTGCCCAAATTAGATATTGCTACTATTCCCAAAAATAAGTTTATTTTCATATTTGTTAACGCATGTTTATTTTCATTTAAATGACATTATGTTGAAAATAAAAGTATTGCTAGATCGCAGTACATTTTCATTTATACGAAACTAGATCTAAACCTGAGGTATACAAGCCCTTTATTACTTATGTTATAGAAGCTCATAGTTTTTGTTTTTTGTCGCTTTGAAAAGTTAATAAAGTAATTGTATCAATTACAGACAGTGAAATAGTTCTTCTGCATCTTATAGATACAAGATACTATTTACTTTTAGCTATCTTCAAATGTTTTCTTAGACGGTGTAGTGGTTTCCCTTGCAGTATAGCAATAAACACATTACACGTAAAAACAGCTAACAGAAACAATCCGAACTTTACTTCGTTATTTTGACATGCAGTACTTACATGAGTTTTAGAGAGTGGACATTATGCGCTCCATTCTCGAAGAAAAACACAAACACACTCAAACACACAATAAGCGAGTCATTGAGCACTACTCTCGACGTTAACCGAATGTCAATTGTCATCAATTTGTTTACATAGCAACTGTTCCCTCTGCGACTCTTTCAACTGTCTATTCAGGGTGGCCAACCTTTATTGGAACCCAAATGATATTGACTATCTGTAGTGCTCCGATAAGCGAACTTTGAATGCTAAAAATTTAAATGTTTAATATGTAATATATATAATTGTAGGCAACGCATTTATTTCTCTAATGTTTGTTATATTTTACACGGTCATATTATTTGCCTTGTAACAAAATTCATACAGCGCTCCCTGTCTGTGTTAAGTGTCCCATGGTCGATACCCAGTTGTACACGAGGCATTTTTCTTTGATTAAAAAGGTTCCGTTTCACATTCAGAGTCTAAACTGCCAGGGGTGGCCGAGCTCGTTAAGGCGCAGACAGTGAGCTGGAGGTCTGGGATTCGAATCCTGGTAGGACCGTCCTCCCTGACAGGATTTTTTTTTCGGGTTTTCCTCAGTCTTCATAAATGATAAATGATAAAAGGGTGGTACCTAAGTTAAACTTAGGCCTGCAACGATTCCTTCCTTAAAAATAAATCCTTTTCCAAGATATCATTTCACCCTTAATGTCTTGACGAACTTTGATTTTCGACATACAACAGCATTTTACTGGGAAGGTAAAGAAAAGCACTCGAAGGTATAAGTCGCCTCTTCGGAATAAAATCTCTGTAACGCTTAGAATATATAGACTCAGATCCGCAGTTGTAGTCGGAAAGGACCAGCAGTTCCATGGTTCGAGTACCGGGGGTGGCCTTGAATTTTTCCTGACTCTTGATCCTAAATGCTCTATCTAGTTAATATTATTCATACATTTACCTGCAGTAACACGTCATTGGCTAAAAGACAGACCTTAACTGTTGGAAATATAGAAATAAGACAGTATTATTAACTGCACACGCTGCAAAGCTTTATGGTGAAACATTCTTTTTTATATTTCATAAAGTATTTGGCTCCTTTAAAAATAATAAAAAAGAAACAGCAATTTTATTAGCAAAAAGTTTACCCCGGAAGCTTTCTCACGTTACAATAGGATTATCCCAAATTACAGGGTATGCCTTGTCAAAACCGGGATCTTCTGTCAGTAACCGGACCCCCCCCCTCCCTCCTTAGCACGTACTAGCCATTTTGAAACATTCTCCCTCTGCAGAAGGAAAAGTTTTTATTGGATTCCTTTTCTTTTCATTCTCTCAAACTGGATATGTGTATCACAAAGCCCAGTTCCAATGTACTATAAGAAAACGTATTTTGCTTGCTATTCTTATGCATTGTAGTGTTATTCTCAAAATCCGTATTTAAAATGCTATTTTTAATATTAAATTTGTGATTTTTACGCGTCATAAAGTACATTATGTTGTTAGAGTACAGCACATGCATGTTGAATTATTAACTGTAGAAACTGTCTGTAACAGGCTTGAATTGAATTTTCTGAGGACTATTGGAGAGCCACTTGATCCGAGCAATTTCGAATCTAAATGAGATTTAGATTATTTGAGGTGCCTTAGCACTGTCTGGGGGAGTCAAATTGGCGATTCGTAAGCAAGCTTGGCTCTCAAGAACTCTTGTGCAAGAAAAATAAACTTACTTTTGATTAAAGAATTTATATTCATTTTGGGCTAAATTGTTATCTTAGGTGTACCTCCGTGCTTGCAAGAATTTCTATTTATTACTTAAGTGAAGTCACATCACTCGAGATATAGCAGCTATGAATAATCGTTCCTATAACAATTTTATACTGTAAAGCGAAATAAATGTCACACAATCTTGAATTCATAGAGACAAAAATTCTGTGTTTCTTTAACTACGATAATAACCTAATTCTCTTTCTATTATACCTTTCTTTTATATTGAAAAACTCGCTGAACAACAACATAGGGCAAAAGAATATCATTGTCGAAAGGCATAGAAGTTGAAATTCTCTTCCATTTCTGTTTCGGGACTTCCGTGAAACTTTGACAATGCTGTGAATTGAAGGGCTATATAATTTTTACTTTTCGTTGCATATAGGTAAATTAAAAATGAGAATATTATTCGTCGTTGAAATTTATTGCTAAGTCCCGGCAAAACCCGGAAACAAGTAGTGCAAGCTTGAAACATTTAATTTATTTATTTGTTTTACTTACGGACGGTATTTAACATCTCAGGTCATCAGCGTCCCGTTCAATTCAGAGCGTGAAACGATCGATTATTTTATCAGGCTTGAGGTTCTTTATCGTGCCGTAAGTGTACGACACGGGACCCACGGCTTTACTTCTCTTCGGAAGGAAGCCATACTTAGGATTTTTACGCTCGAAAAAGTCCAACCCTGACCGGGGTTGAACCCGCGATCTTGGGTTTACGAAACAAGCAGGGTTAGCTTATGAATTATAAATATTTATTTCACTGAAACGTGTTCTTTTTGCGTATTTGAAATAATTATGACATATTTTACACTTTACAACATTTTCTATTTTATTTATATAAGTCGTTTATAGTTACGTACAAAAGTAAATCATATAATATATGGATTTTGTTTCAATTAAAAAATTTATTGTGTGAAAATATTAATGGCGGCTGCAAACTTTCATTAATTATAATGAATTTTAGATTTCATAAAATTGCCCATTTTTCTATTTGTTGTGAATACTTTATTGCTGTGTTTATATTTTAACATGTTTTCATATGATATGTTTAAAAAAAAAAGGAAAGAGCTGCTTAAAGTCACAGAAATTTTCCAATTTTTTTTTTTTTTTTTTTTTTTTTTTCCCTTTCGGTATGACTGTTAACGTCGACATAAGTAATAAAATGCATTGAGAGAATTAGAAACAGAAGGTAACAAATGAAAAAAAAAACGTGTAATTTGTCCGCAAAATAATAATGTCCTACTCATTTGACTATATATAATAAAATCAATGTAACAGATTTGCACATTTTCATGAGCAGGCGTCCCCCCCCCCCTTTTTACCAATGCGAATGGCGCTATCTAACAGTTTTTACTTGTCTTTAAGTCAGATATTGTGAAATGGTAGATAATCTTCAGGACATGGTTTTCAAAGATTTATTTACAAATTGAAGTGGTATTAAGGTGCTTTTCCGCATATTTTCAATTTTTTTTTTCACATAAACTTATGTAACAGTGTTGATGTTGAAGTGAATCTTTTTATTGGTGTTTCCAGTAGAGTTTAAAAAAAGCATAGAAAATATATTGATTTATGGAAAAAGTTCAATTTGATTCTTGCCCCTATCTTTATCTAATTCCACCTTTGACAAAATGCTGTTGCAGGCCGCAAAATATACTGGCAACTGACCTGTAACAGAGTCAGGATGCGGAAATACTTTAAAATATCTTTGGAAACTGTTTCCCTCATTGCTTATTTTATAGGAATTTACCAATTGCACAGCGCAAAAAATGCATGATTTTTGTATTGGAACCTTTAATACCTGCAAAACATTTGTGCCTTTGCATTTTAAAGCTTAAGCGCCAATATTAAGCCTTATACAAAAGAACGATGGTATCGTTTCGTATTAAAATGCCCGCAGTTTTAAACCGTGGACAAACGAACTTTTTCCAATAATGATAACGGATATAGTAAAATCTTTCACCATGGAGTCATTGTTAAGCCCTGTTTTATGAAAATGCCAATCAGGCACCTAAAATTAGCACTCGAAAACTCGAATTTACACAGCGATTATGCATTGTTATCAATGTGCCTTTACTTTCAGGTACATTTTAAAGAAGAAGTGGTATTTATAAATAAATATTTTCCTGCGTCTGTTAAATCTTGCTTAGTTGCAGCACAGTTTGTTCTTCGTCTTTTTGTTATAATGTTATTAGAATAACTAGAATGCAATGGATATATCAACACAAACAAAACACTGATAATACTCTTAATAATTAGCATTCTGACAGAACAGAAGAATATTGCTACATTAATGTCACGTTAGGTAGAAGTTAGAACTGTTTCTCTAGAAATATTTGTTTACATTTTCCATGACGCGAGCTACCTTATCATATACTTGCTGTGGCAATTTACTAATAGATGGCCTTCCTTCACTGCTCAAAGTTCCGCATCACTTATTGTACTTAGGAAATGATTCATTTAAAATATTTATAAACCTACAAGGCAAGTTGTTTTAACGATTTGTGTGCTTAGCACGAGCTAGTGTTCACCGAAGTTAAACCTTGCTAAAGTAAACACTGAAAAGTGAGAAATAACTGTTGCAAAATATCTATTTAAGAACAAATATTAATTTAAAGTCTAATAAAACTATCTTAGGTTTGTATGAACTAAGGTATATCTCACAGCTGTTAAAAGCAAACTATTGAGAATGTATTAGTATTAGTTATCATTTATATTACTAGCCACGTGATTAAGCGTGCTAAGAACATTAATTTCTGTTTAATAAACACAAATAGGTATAATATAAATAATAATAATAATAATAATAACAATAATCACACATACACATGTATGTATATAAAATATACACTCACAGACACAATACACACACGAATGTGGATGGTCTATTTCTACATACAGAAGAGAGTTTTGCTGTAAATATTGTATTTATGTGTGAGTATTTCATTTGTAAATTTTTCTTTATTTAAGTTCTGAATGTTCTAATTCATTGTACTACACAATACTATATAATCCGTTATCTTTTTTGATTTTATATATGATTACTTAATATAATAATATTAAACAATGCCCACAATTAAATTTTATTTCGTTTATATTCCTCTTAACTACAGAATGGATATTTCGGGATTCATGGATTCCTAATAATGAAGAAACCAATTCAAAATTAGCACGAAAAGTACAAGTCAAATTAGCCGGGCCCTGAGTTATAATCCAGAATTTCCCAAATGGAAGTGTCAAAAGCTATCGGCTGGAAGCAAAAGCATATTATTCATATTGCAAGTAAACACCTTGCTTCAGGTTTTCACATTTTTTGCTCTTCTTTTAATTCTTCATAAACACATAATTTTGAGGTGCTTACTAGAGAGAAGGACAGAAGTATGTATTCATCAGCAATTATATTTCTTTTTCCTTCAGCTCTTGATTATACAACACCAAACAAAATGCTAGTAATTTTATTGGTAATTACTTATTATTACTTATTAATTATTTCTTATTGTTACTTGTTAGTTATTACTTATTACTTAATATTACTTATTAGTTATTGCTTATTATGTATTACTTATTATTGCTCATTAGTTATTATTACTTATTAGTTGTTGCTTATTAGTAATAATTTATTACTTATTAGTGATTACTTATTACTTGTAATTACTTATTGCTTATGCCTTGTTACTTATAACTTATTAATTAATTATTATTAATTATTTCCTATTACTTATTAATCATTTTACTTATTATTTATTAGTTATTGTTACTTAATACTTATTACTAATTATTAGTTATAACTTATTGGTTATTATTTATTAATTATTATAATTATGTATTAGTTATTACCTATTAGTTATAATGTATTGCTTATTAGTTATTATGACTTATTAGCTGTTGCTTATTAGTTATAACTTATTACTTATTAAGTATTATTTATTATCTATAACTTATAACTTATCACTCATGACTTATTACTTATTTTTACTTATTAGTTATAATTACTTATTAGTTAATATGTATTATTAATTATTGCTTGTTATTATTTATTAGTTATTGCTTATTAGTTATAACTTATTACTTATTAGTTATTACTTATTTATACTTACACTTATTGCTTATTAGCTATTATTACTTATAGTTACTATTACTTATTGATTATTTCTTCTTATTATTAATTAGTTATTATTTATTAGTTATAACTTATTTCTTATTAGTTATCGCTTATTACTTATTATTATTTATTACTAACTACTACTTATTATTTATTGCGACTGTTAATTTACGAACAATTAAAATAAATGTGAAAATACTATATTAATTTGTGGTATTTTGGGTAATTCTTACTACTTACTAGATAACCTTGTGCACCTTATTTTATTTATTTCAAATTGTGTTTACAATACACAATGATATTAAAATACGAACGTTTTTGTTAGTGATTTCCAGGTGTTCAGAAAAAACTGACTAATGATTGCTGGTTATATATTTCAGAGAGAAAAACTTTAAAATTATAACAATATATATATTGAGTGACTGTCCAAAAACAGTAAGACACATATATTAATGGGGAAAGGTGTAGTAAATGGCTGCAAATTTAGCAAATTATCTTGATTTAGAGCGTGTTTCATGTTTTGCGTATTAACAATAAAACAATATAAAAATGTTGTATAGTATTAAAATAAAACGTTTTTACATTACTGGTATTTAAACTTGTATTTGTTTCGTTGTCCTTAGCAATGTAAGCAGTGAATTAAAAATGTTCATTCATTGCTATGGATTTTTTATTCATTACCAAAAGTACCTACTTAAATTAAAGCGAATTAAGTGTGCTTTTGGGATAATATATATTTATACAGAATTGAAATGATAACTAAGTATTATTACAAAATAAAATTCTTTAAGAATATATACCTACATTATTTTCTTCGCAAAATTTCATTGTAAACACTTATATGTCATTTAATTATTATTATTATTATTATTATTATTATTATTATTATTATTATTAGGCATGTTTGAGAATATTTTTCACAATTACAGTCGTTACTAGCGTCCTATTTAATTCAGGGCGTGAAACAGCCGATAAATTTTGATCAGAAGCGTCTTCTTTAAGGTTTAAGGTTCTTTTACGTCCTGCTAAATTTACGACACAGGACCAACGATTTTACTTTCCTTCCGAAGGAAGGCATATTTATGATTGGTACGCCCTAAAACTACATCGGCCCTGGCAGGATTTGAACCCTATTTTAAATTCTTATTAATCCAAGACTTCGTTTTATTTATTTTTAAAAATTTAATTTAATTTGAAAGAAATTTTAGGTAGATTGATTCCAATGTTGTGACCTTGGTTCTACGGGGCAAGTATGGTTACCACTATACCACCTGGGGCGGCATCCTTGCATGTCCATAAACAGATCTGTTTCAGTTCTCTCTCCTTAACAACAATGTTCGTTGTCATTGATGAGATTGGGCTCTCGTCCAATGACAAATGCACATATTTCATCAACATTAAATATTAATATTAATTTTGTTTAAGTACTAATAAAGAAAAAAAGTATTGTCAGTAACAACTTTATGCCTTTCTTGAAAAGTATCACCCATGGCATAATCTCGGGCGCTGAACTTTCCATTCGTGCATAAAATAATATGTTCAGTATACTGCCTAATAACATAAATAAACATTATATGCTTTGTTAGAGAGAGGGAAACTACGTTACAAAACTCATGTGATGTTTTCGTTTTCTTTGCACATCTACTGAATACTAAGCTGTTTAAATACTTTAATTACCGATATGTAAATATTTTATAGTTAATAAGCACAATATACTACAAGCATATTATTGTTTCTTAGTAGTTGTAGTAAATTTCTAAATTCAATGTTAATAATAGTAATAAACCAAATGTGAACGTAACAGTAAAACTAATGTTGTATCTTCAAAATAAAAGCAAAACGTTTTCACTAATTTCATTTCGCGAATACTTTTTATCTCGTGCTCTGAAAAGGGTGAAATATTGAATTTAATTTATTTCAACGGAAAACACCACCTTATTTCCAAAACTATTTTTCCGTTGCAAAAATGAACATATTTCTCATGGGCTGTATGTCATTTTTAAACAATTTATTACCAAAACACAAATATTACATTATATGCTCCCTAGTTTTTGTAGTTTTATTTTGTCTAAATTCAAGCCACAACAACAACAACAACAATAATAATAATAATAATAATAATAATAATAATAATAATAATAATAATAATAATAATAATAATAGTCCAGGTTGCCAGGAAACGATAGAAAACAAAAGATGTGATAACAATTGAATCCCTTTTAACATTTATGTTTCATTAGATAGGGATGCCTTTTGAAATTCAAACGGGGGTTGCTGGATACATTTTTTTTTTCTTTTTATAAGGAGAAATTATAAATCTCATACAAGAAAAACAAATTTTAAAGTCTACTAACCTATAAACAGAAGATCCAGGTATTTTAGCAGATTTAATTTTTTAAACTATTTCTATTCACTATTTTATATTCGAAATTCAACATTTGCTTTTACTACCTTCGCTTGTCTTCCTCTTTTGGAGAGAACACAAGCGATTCTAAATATAGCGTTATTTTATGTCACTGTTTCTCTGTTTTACTAATTCTACTTAATTTGTTAGCTATTTTGTTCTTCACTAGAGGCTTTATTTTTCATCTCATGTATACATATTATAAAACGTGAAAGTTTACAAGGCGTCACTTTTAATTGAACAATAATCTCTAACATCTGAGAAAATCGGTCATTTATACTGAAAAATGGGGTTCTGAAATATTAAGCTTTATATTTTTTGAACAGGAAACTACAGGAGTAGTACAGAGTTTTGAACTCGGCTGACTTAGGAATATCTAGCTGCGTAATCTGGGTTTTCTTCTTCCTCTCAGCGAAATGTTGACATCTTGTTCAGTTTTACATTCTACATATTACATGGTACCTACTAGAGTTACGAGTATAAGAAATCTTCATTGCTTTTGGTTTTAATAAGAACCACATGCAGTTATTTGATTTAAATTGTAGCTTCGTTACATTCAGAGTAATATCTAGTTAATGTAATTTACAAAACTTTTTTATAAAAATGTGTAACAGAAGAGAAACGGAACAGCTTTTAACATACAAATCTCCTTTAGGAGACGCTTCGATGCTGCGACTATTAACACAGAAAGAAATCAAATACATATTTCAGTGCATAGAATGGATCATGTTTGTATCCCTACCAGTAATTTTATTTGGGGTATTAAAGTACCTACAATGCAATGCTAAGGGCGATGTTTTGACTTGAATAGAACGCATAATATTTGCAACAATTGGCGAGAGTAACATAAGAACTGAGTGACACCCATCGCCTCAAGGGCAGCGGTGTTCCCCTCATCCACTGAACCTTATTCATGGAGAGGTTCATGACATGCTAGCCAGGAGTTGGATAATTTTTTGAAGACACGTAAATACCAAATAGTAAAAGGGAGATTTGCAATAATACCGCACATTTACAGAATTTTCCGTGAGAACCAAAGTTAGTTGCAATATTAGCTGTTAGAGCAATATTAGAGTTTGAGAGAATAATTTCAGATGCCTTTAAAGGAAGGCAGATTTTTTAATAAAATGCTTACAGAGAGATGGCAAACCTATTGCAATATAGCCTTCTACTAGGGGTGTTGGTTTTACAGTGCAGGTCAGCCAAGAGTTTACACGTGTTCAAAAGCAGAATGAGGTGCAAGCTATGAGCGAATACGCTGAATTTGTGCCACTATTTCCATCTGCATCTTGGAGATGAAAAGTAGGAAAAGAGGAAAAATCTAAGTCCAATATTACAAATGTAAAATTATTATTTTTTCCAGGCCCGTTATCTCATAAAGTATGCAAGCTATCTCCCTTCCAATTTTTTTGTATTTGACATTCATGCTGTTCCGAAAATACTGTACTTGAATAATAACGAATGCCGCATTTTGAGATCAATTACAATTTCAATAAATTACCGGATGTGTTTCTTATTAAAAGCAAATGCAATGAGAGAATTCTTATACTGGTAAATCTAGTAGGTACCATGTAATATGTAGAATGTAAAACTGAACAAGATGTCAACATTTCGCTGAGAGGAAGAAGATTTTGCAGCTAGATATTTCTGTCACCCGAGTTTGAAATTCTGTATTGCTGCTGTAGTTTTCTGTTCAAAAAATATATAGCTTAATATTTCACAACCCCATTCTTCAGTATAAATGACTGATTTTCTCAGACGTTAGAGATTATTATCCAATTAAAATGTGATACCTTGTAAACTTTTACATTCTATATTATGTATACATGAAATGTAAAATAAAGTCACTCGTAAAGAACAAAAATAGCTATCAAAGCAAGCAGAAATGATAAAACAGAGTAACAACCACACAAAATAACGCTATATTTAGAATCACTTGTGTTCATCTCCAAAGCCAGAAGACAACTGAAAGTAGTAAAAGCAAATGTTGAATTTCGAATATAAATTAATGTGTAGAAATACTTGGATCTTCCGTTTATAGGTTAGTAGATTTTAAATGTTGTTTTTCTTGTATGCTATTTTTAATTTATCTTTATAAAAGGAAAGAAATTGGTTCCTCGCAGCCTCCCTTTGAAATTTCACAAGGCATCCCTACCTAATGAAAATTAAATGTTAAAAGGGATTCAATTGTTATCGCATCTTTTGTTTTCTATCGTTGCTTGGCAACCTGGCTGTTATTATTATGGTTTGAATTTAGACAAAATAAAAACTAGCGAGTATATAATGTAATATTTGTGTTTGGTAATAAATTGTTTAAAAATGGTATACGATCCACAAGAAAAAGTGAATTAGTCTAGAGTTACAAAATAAACTGTATTACTGTAGTATTAATAATTGTAATTTAACCCAAAGTCAATAGTTTTCTTTCATTCTACAATTAACTGATTATTTTTTTTTTTTTTTTTTTGCTATAATAATAGCATTCCAAATTGCCAGGTAACCATAGAAAACAAAATATGTGATAATAATAGAATCCTCTTTATAACTGAACTATCATATTGTAAGACTATCATCTGAAATTTCAATGTGGGAATGGCTAGGGGTGAGGGAGAGAATCTTAAATGTAATCAACATATATTTGATTTATTTATTTTTTTGTTGCTTAAACTAAATGTATTTCAAATAGCTATTTATATAGAGTGTCAAGTTTTAAAATCAACGTCCTGTATATCAATGTATAGATTTAAACATAGATCAAACTATTTATTTTTATTTTAACACGTTCGATGCATTTTTTTATTAGCCCGTGTACTAAGCAAGCATAATTTAACAGCAGTCCCAATACCCAGAACCTTGAAAAAGATTTCGGTGCAACCCCTGGTGATGCCTCACTTCGACTACTGCGATTTTCTGCTTACAGACTTAAACTCTAACCTAACGCAAAAACTACAGCGTGTTCATAAATGTGCATACGTTACATCTGCGATGTGCGTTTGTTTGATCGTATAACACCCTCCCTCGATATGCTGTCTTGGTTCCAACTGAAAGACCGAAGAAATATTCATTGTCTCACACTACTTTTCAAAATTATACATACATATTATTTATCTTATCTTTTTCAAAATATATCCTCCTCTCACAATCTTAACACACGTTCTGAATCCCAGCACGTTCTATTATTACATTGTACCGAACATCACTTTACTCATCATCACTGCCGTCCCTGGAATGCATTGCCACGGGATGTTAGAGACTGCCGAACTTTAGGAGCATTTCATAAGAAATTGTTTAATATTATTAGAAATAATCGATTACTTTAGATAAAGGTTCCTTTTGTTACAATACATGTATTTGTTTTATCCTCCTAAATAACTATTGTTTAGTATTGTTATTACCGTCATTAATTTTCTAATTTTCTTCATAGTATTGTTAGGGTTTTTAATTTTATGTTTTGCTTGTATATTTATTTCCACTTTCAGCATTTACGTAGGTTCATATGTGTATAAATTGTCACTGTATATTATTGTTATTTTATTTTCTTCTTCTTAAGTTACTATTTTGCACTATCCATATTTATGTATTAGCATACAGTTATTTATATACATCATGTTTTATATTGATTTATATATGTGCACAGTATTGTCAATGTTATGATTTTAATATTGTCGCTATAACTTAATGTAATTACTGTTAGATTGGTATAGCGAAAGAGAGGGTATAATCGCCTTAGCTGTACCAGAATAAATAAATAAACAATGCCTCTTAAATATTGTTTCAGGCTTCTGCTGTCGAATGAGGTTGATAACATTATTCACACGTGAAATAACAAGCTATAAACTTAAAGACTTTCTCTTTAATACAAATATAGATTGATTGGATGAGCTACTAAATTATTAAACATCTGTGTATTGTTTTAATATTAAAAACTGAACGTTCTTTATCTTCCGAAATATTGAATCTTGTTTATAAATCCAGGAGTGTTGGTGTAATTTTTCCACAGGAAATGCTTCAACGAGCCTCTATAAAAGTTCAGTGGCAAGTTACTAGGTGTTAGAAGTGTAACCACTGTGGGGAAAAGAAAGGAAACAGTAAAAAGAGACGGTGATGAACAGGATAATGCAACAAAGAAGACACGTGGTTATTTTGAAACCATTTCACGAAACGCAGTGTTCTCTTCCTTTTATCGCTCTTCTGGATCGCTTTTCACGGTTAACAACAAAAAACAACCATGTAACAGGAGGGAGCATGAATGGGTAATAGGTAGTCAATAGGGAGCCCTAAGTTCTTATGTTACTGCAAAAAACAGTGCCATTTTTCTGCCTGCAAGTGAAAAGTCCTCAACGTGAATCCTGCCTCTGGCAGACTAGAACCAGTTTGTACCAGGCCGTCATTGTAATACTCTAATTTGTACTTCAATTTGACGGAGGCCAACAGGCTTTAGGGGATTTGCTAGCCCCTCATTGCATGTAATTTATTTCTAACTTGCTTACAGAACGCACCCTTTAGCAATGTAAAACGTTTCATGCACCACAGGGAATTGGGCAATTAGAATTCAGTTATATGATTTCTTAAATACAATTATACAAAAAGGTTATGATATTTTAGTCCTGTAAGGGATAAATGTTGTATGTTTATGTAAAGGTAAACGTAGAAAACATGCTATCGTGAACATTTACTAGTAAATGTGGATAGTGCCCGAACAGACCGGTAAATGTTGCAAATATTTTCATTTTTCTACTTTTTGATGAAATTGTTTACAATTACCATTTCTTTTTAAGGAAAGTTGGAAATGTACAGTCACATTTGTTTCTATTTTCTCTCGTTGAGCGCCTACTGCACTAGAATCTGGATTTTCAAAAAGTATTGCTTTTAATTAGACGTGGATTTGTGCAATTGAGTGTTTTATTTATCAATAATTGCTCGTTAAATAAGATGGTGTCAAAGAATTACTTGCCTCACTTATTAATTCACGATTCTGTTTATTTCCTTGCGAAACTTATTTGAATGACAAAATAAATTTAATTTTTTTGATAAAATTACATAAGGACTTCTAATGGACTTTTATTTTAATTTAGCAATAATTGTTTCTTGGTGTTATTAAAACAATATAAACGAGTCACTTCAATATGAACAAAATTAACTTGGAACATATGGTACCATATTACCATAACCTAAAATGTGCAAGTCACAGCAGATGGTAATTAAATATAATACCACTGCCAACAAAAGTTTAAATGATTCCATGTTGAATTTTTAATAATTCATAAATTATAAATTACTTATATATGAATAATAATTTAGTAGTATAGCAGTAGCTAGGCCACTGATATCACTTGGTAATATTACATCTAGTAAATATTTTTCATTTTTTCAAATTATGTAAGGACGTTCTTTAACATCTCAGGTCAATAGCATCCCATTCAGTTCAGAGCGTGAAACGGCCGATAAATTTTGCTCAGATGCCTCTTCTTTCAGACTAGAGGTTCTTTTACGTGCCATAAATCTACGACATGGGACTAATGGCTTTACATTCCTTTCTAAGGAAGCCACACTAAGCATTTTTATGCCCTAAAATCCATAAATAGGCTGAATATATCTAGCAGCCAACTAACCACAGTCTATGAAGGATATGGAGGAAAATGTACATCAGGGATCTAAGAGAACATGGGTCTGGATTCGGGGCAAATACATCCTATAAACTTTTCTATTAGACTTCCATGGTTGACACAATCAAATGCTTTGGTTAAATCACAGAAAATTCCACCAATATGTGTTTTATCATTTAATCTTGGAGGAATTTCACTTGTAAGTTTAAAAGCAGCATTGTTTAGGGCATTCCTTTCCTGAACCCAAACTAGTCTTTTATCAGTTTATTGTTGCTTTCAAGATAATTCTACAGAGAGATCAATATAAATATTTACCATTTTAATTTATTTGTCTTTGGAAGCTACGAGTAGTATAGGATTTGGAATAAAATATTGCGTTTGGTACCCTTTGTGTTGTTATTATTGAATTAACTTATGTAATGATTAGCTGGCATCATAAACATTCAGTATTCTCTTCGGCAGCGTGGTTAATGCTGAAAACCACATTTGTAGATTCAAACACAACAGGCATTTTGACGAGAATTTGGTATGTGCGATATTTCAAGCAAGCCAACAATTTTGTCGCTAGCAAGAAAGCTGAAGACAGCGGACTTGGTCCTTAACGAGAGTGGTAAACATAACTGCATTGCCTGAAGCTTGTTTTGATGTTCGAGAATGATTACTCAATTCGTCAAAGAAATTAAGCCAGGAGACAGGCTACTAGTGTGGCGCATATCAGAGTGCAGGGTGTATGACGTGCTGTGCAGGTATTGAAGGAATCAGGCGTGGAAAGACAAGTGCGTTGTAGCCAATAGTTTCAGACTCTTCTTACATTTTCTCCATAACATAGTTTGCGGATGAGATGTCAAACGTTTCAGGTTACATTAACATATATTTGGGGACTGAAAATCCCAATATTATCCACCTTGATTCTGAAAATCTTGAAATCTGGTGCGCGATGTCTGCTTCCAAAATTGTTGGCCACATTTTCTTCGACGAAACGGTGAACACTGGGGGTTTTATGGACGCATTTTCAATTAATTCATGGAACAACTCGACTGTATCGAGTTGACGCAAGGCTGCTTGCAACAAGATGATACAACATTTAGCTACTTCTCAAAGAAGCTGTGACATCCCATATCACCTGACCTAACCTTTCCAGACTTCTACTTATAAGAACAGTGTGTACAGGAGTGGGTACTTGCTGAGTTCCGAGAGATTGTCTGGAATGAAACTAATATTGACGATTATATACTTGGAGAACATAACAGAATTAGGTACAAGAGTGCAGTTGTGTTTAGATGCAGTTGGAGGACATTTCTAATTTTATTGTGACAAAGTATTATCTCCAATGACTGTATAATTCAGTCTTGATTGCACATGTTTTCTGTTTTTGGGTTACAAAGTATAAGTTATTAAAATAATTATACATTAATTTTCAAAAGCTTTTTGAAAAAGGTGCTAAAAGTGACATGTGCCTTTAATAATAGAATATTAAATTCTTTCCGGAAAGTGCCAATTTTCAATATACATTACATAGATGACTGAGTAATACTGTTGTGTAAGATTTCACAATTTTACTGGTGACAAGGAGAGATAACTCTGAGAGGTAAGTTGTGAAACAAACATAATTTACTGTATGACAAATTGGTTTACAGAAATATACAGAAATTACATCATCGACACTCAAAATAGTCGATGAAAGAATGGCATTTGAACTTGGTGTTGGAAATGAAGGTGGTGCGAGATATGAGGTAGAAATGAAGAATCGCAAGTTGTTCAACATGGCTGCGCACTCGCTCTATGGAAGAGAACAATATGAATGGTAATTTTCTTTCTGTTCGACTGCGCCTCTCAACGGTTGGGAAGAAATCGATAAAGACCGCCGCAGAGAGAACAGTGTGCACCACCAGCCTCCTTTTATTCTCTATTTCTTTATTTTCGCTTCTATTCCCAATTTTATTAAGACTCTTCCACATCCTTCTCCTCTGCTTTCTCTTCGACTTCACTCTTTTCTTTGACACTACTACAGGGTGTTACACCGAACTTTTGCAGGCTCGCTGTCACATTCTGAAACAGAAACATTGGGGGTTAGCTATGTGTTCAGGAATATAAATTGATCAAATTTAATTCTTGGATTGAACAATCCTCTTATCGTGCGCTAAACTGAAAAATAACAGTTGTTTCAACATATAGCTTGTATAATATCTAAATATAAATACTGATTTTTGACCACCCTCTTGGTCTAATGGTTAGCGTTGCTGACTGCCGGGAGGCCCGGGTTCGATTCCCGGTACCTACTTAGGCATTTTTCTAAGTTAGGGAGGTATGGAACAAGGTCCACCCAGCCTCGTGAGGACAATTGGGAAGCTGCCTGATGAAGGGGTGGCGTTCTTCGATCACGAAAGTCGTGTAAAAGGCCACAGGTGGAGTGCCGGCATGCTGAACACGTCCCCCTTCAATACTGCCCTCTATCAATGAAGTCGCAAGATGGAGGTAGAGGATGCAGATGTCGCTGCGGCAGGCCAAGGCTTACCCCGGGCTGTAGCGCCAAATAAGAACATGAATCATATGTTTTTTTACAATGATCAAAATAATAAATCCTGAACCCCTTGACGAGTTATTGTAAATGAGATGTAATACAGTAACAACACAATGAAGATATTCTATGGCAATATGATCCTCCATATAACACCAGCATTAGGGCATCACAAAGCAGCATTAATGCATTCCTAATGTAAAAATTAAAATTCCTGAGGAGATATTCAAACCTGAAATGAAAGCCAATTATCAACTTTCACGTTTTTCCTTAAGGCTCAATTTGAAGCCAATGCTTATATGGTCGTCTATGATTTGTTACTGTTTTGTGTAATCGTAGGTCTTGTTAACTATCCATACTAATTAATGTATCGCAAAGAGAATAGCATAATGCATTGTTCAAAACGATTAATTGTTCTATATTAATCTTCATTCTTTATTTTAATTCGTTTTCTCGTGTTAAAACTAGCTCTACAACAATACTGAAGAATTGTTATATGGTATACCCTGCTTGCTGGTTCAACAATTCTGGCACTCGTGAGGATTTTTTTTTTCAAGAAGGCTGTAGTGGGTTATGAAAATAACATAGAAGGTATTCCATTTCATAAGTAATAAATCCGGTCTGGAAAGCCGAGGTTAATGTTTGCTGAGGTTTCGTTGCGCTGACCTTGTGACTCCGTGGCGATACGCAATTCAGCAGATATCGACTGTCGGAAAGGATGTGCAAGACCTCGAAGACACACTTAACACAATAATTTAAGTCTACCTACGAAATTGCATATAATGAACAAAAAACTGCGATACCAAAACTACCTTTGAATTACATATTTTATAAATGAAAATATATAAAGATAAAGATATCCTATTGTGTCCTTTAAGGGTAAAGGCCTCCTAACAAGTACAGAAAGCTCGTTTTTTCCTAACGTGGTGAGCTATTCCACGCTAGTTGTTCGTATGCTGTTTAAGACACTCTTTGGTTACTGCATTTCTCACTGCACTAGTTGCTTCTCGAGAGATTTCCATTTTTCTCTTCCTCTTGCTACTCTTGACCAATCTGGACCTGCATGTTCCTCGAAGAGGTCTGTCCATCTTCTTCTTCTGGGTCTGCCTTGTGTCCTTTTTCCTATCCGGGGTTCCACATGGAGATCTTATAGGTCCATCTATTGTCCTGCATTTTTGCGATGTGACCGCCCTATTGCCATTTGCTTCTGGTAGCTATTGAAATATAGGCAGACTCAAATCAGAGGACAAATAAATTTCCGTTAAAGGGAAGGAATATTGAAACCTAAGTCGATGCTTGTTTATTATTTCAATGGTTAGAGAAACGCCTGGGCTTTTTTTCATAAAGTATGATTTAATACATTTCAAGTATATTAACACAAGCCCTTCTAAAGTACAAAGCTGTAATTTTCTGTTTCATAAAAGAAGGCAAACACTTGTAAGTATTACTGATGAATCACAAATGTCGTCATAAAAGAGTTAAATGGAAGAAAGCTAATTGTTTCATGGAGTAAAACCTTGAATTGGGTTATGTACACCCTTAGTAATAAATTTGTATTTTTGAATGTACCAAATAAATGATTGTCATTCCTAATGTATAGTATCACATTTTTCTTAGAAACAACGATTATTTAAATACTTTATGATTTATTCACCAACATTCAAACCTAATCTTCTACTATGAGATGGTCTTTGTAATTGTATGCATGTCCTACATTGCAGTATTAATTTTATTTGAAATATGGTACAACAATTGCGCTTGATCATTTATTTATTTGTCCATTTAATCATTCTCATTTATATTCACTTGTTTGTATTGTTTGGCAATTATATTTCTTTACTAGCCAAACTTGTGAAAATAGTGTCAAAAGGAATTAAATTATATATTAGGTTGGCTCATAAGTTTAAGTTTGGTGTTTTGTAAAAAATTAATGATTTTCTTTTGTTTGACAATGTAATTAACAATGGGCATGTATCAGTAGTCAGTTGTTAATACACAATCATAAAATGGAGGTAGCAAGGCTGATATTACACTCTAAAGCAATGTTGGAAAAAAGATTATAAAGCTTCTGCCGCTGCTCAAAGAATATGGAGAAGGTGTAGTTACTGTGTAGCATAACGATGATTCCGTCATGAAAACACTAAAGATTTGCCGCGTCCTGGAAGACTTAGGGTATGGAATATTGAGAATACTCGCAGAGTTTTGAAATAAAATCCGCAAAAATGCGCCCGCAGAGCTTCAGAGAACTTGCATCCCCACATTAAGACACTTCAAACTCATACAGAGGCTGTAGATGGATTGATACCTGAACAGGCCCAAAGCAGGGTGGATATCTAGCGTCAGGTGAACGCAAGCACCCATGAATGATAGATATGTCAGGAGATTTGTCACGTGTAATGAAAAATGGGCGTATTACCGCAAACCTGACGCCTCTAAATAGTGACTCCATCTTCGTCAAGTCATCGCTAAACAAAATCGGTTCGTCCCCAAAGTAATGGTATGCACCTGGTGGGATTCTGGTGGTGGAATTTGTTCCAAGCGGGCTGCATTAGATGCAAATGTTTATTCTCTACAATTGGAGCCAGTTCATAAAGTTTTGAGACAGAAATACCCAGCATTAGGCAATCGAATAGAATTCTCTTGCAGCAGCACAATACGGGGCTCAATACCGCTCGAACACCATGGAACATTTTCAGGAATGGGAAGGGGTCGAACTACTACCACATCCAGCATATAGTCCTAATCTTGCGCCTTCAGATTACCATCGTTTTGATCCATGGCCCATTTCCTGCTTGGAAGAAATACAGAAAACATTCGGTATCACCGAATTCTCCGCATCAAAATCCAGAAACTGGTACCATCATGATATAAAAACCTCGCTGAAAGGTGTCTCAAAGTTATAGAAACCAATGGCCTTCACTTTGAAGATTAATTTAGTTTGTTGTCAGAACACATTGCAAATAAAGTTTTAGGCATTAATTATAAGACAGTGTTTATATTTTAAAAAAGAAGGAGCAAGAAAAGATATTATTTTTATGGAATTTAATGAGCGTCTTTAAAGCATCATTAACCAAGATGCTGGATTGAATTATAATTTGAAACAGGAAAGGGTAATGTCAGTCAAAACTGCATTAACCTCAGTTTAAATATTGAATTATTCTTTATTTATACACGCCTATTCTCATTATCGTTATCAACACTTTTGCTATTACTGGATCACATGTTTAGGTCAATTGATTCCCTAAATTATTAAAACGATATTAAAAATTGCATTAGTATTTGAAGTTATGAATATTCTTACACTTATTAGAGAAATCTAAAAAGGTACTAGAGCATGATTAATAATAATACATATGTGGAACAAAACAATAAAAGATTCTTTGTACATTTGTAAGCATGACGTTGTAAAACAAATGCAGAAGAAATCTTTGTGGAACACAATTCTACTAATAACTACAGGCTATAACTCCACAGAGTTGTGGAATAGGACCCAAAATTTATGTGACATGTACTGCAATTCTTACTTTACAGGCATATTTGTAAATAAACAAATGTCATTCTTAATTCTCCATTTGGTATTTAATATTTTTACACTTATAAACGTACATATTTTTAATAATTTTCCAATTGTTCTTGGATATATTCGTGTATTTATATACTTACTAGCTATTTATTTATTTATTTATTTATTTATTTATTTTTACTCAGCTTTCAAAACCAAATCATTTCAATAAACTTGTATAACGTTTCCCGTTTATAAAGAAAGAGGTATCGAGAAAAAAAATTTACATTTTTGCATTTAATGCATGAAAATAAATTTTCTGAGGTAAATATATAGACCTAAAAAGCTCGCCAAAGATCAGCTATTGATAAATAAAATTTTGAATTGTATATATTAATTTTATCTAAATAAAGTAATAGTAGTATAACTTATTTATCATTCGAAGCATTATATCGTTTCTTCTCAAACATTGCTGCTGCTGCTGCTGCTGCTGCTGCTGCTGCTGCTGCTGCTGCTGCTGCTGCTACTACTACTACTACTACTACTACTACTACTACTACTACTACTACTACTACTACTGAGTACATTTATCAACTATAAAATACATAAATGTACGTACTATAATTACTATAAATTGTCACACGTTCGTGAGCCAGCAAAAGAGTGCTTGCGATGGTTCGCTGCCTGCAAACGATGGCGTCAGTCAGTAGGTTTACAATAAAACGGTGAGATGGACTGGCCGACGAAAGAAAATAGAATGGCGGCTATTGCAGTCCATAAATGAAAGCATTCAATAAGAAAATATACAAGCTCCTGAAATGGGGAGGAATTTATTTAAGATTTGTTTCAGAAACACCTCTGAAAACATAAAATAATGAAACGCGAGATGAATATCTCTACAATCAGTGTGTTTAGAGTTCTGGACGAAGAGCATATCGTCATAGTACCAGTCAACTGCTATCACCTCGGTTGAACACAGAAGAGCAAAGAACCTACTCCACAATGGTCACAAAAGGTCTTCTTTACTGATAACAAATGATAGAGTGTAGGCGCAGAGCAGTCAAAGGGTCCATGAAGTTGTTCCTCCTATTCAATAGGTCATCACAATGGTCTGATTGGGTTGTAATGTCATACAAGGGAAGCTCCATAAGTTTCCGGTCCCGCCGATAAGGATCATCAACTTCACAAAACACTTATCTGGTGTCATAACTTATATGTTAAGTAAACAATTGCAGCTGTAACTTCCGCTCCGCTGTGTTCAGTTGTTCCGATATAATTGCATAAAGAAGGCTATGTGTAGAAGATTGTGACATGTTCAAAATGGAGTATCGAGTTGTTATTAATTTCTTCACAAAAGAAGTACTTACTCAAATAAAATTAAACAACGATTGGATGGTGTAACTGGGGAAGCATCCCCCTCATATTCTACCGTAAAAGAATGGGCCAAAGTTTTTCGAATGGGTCGAGAGAGCATTGAGGACGAAGGGCGTGCAGGCCGACCCTTGGAGGTGCTCACTCCTGAAAACATTGCTCCTATGGAAGGAGAAATTATGGAAGATCGGTGATTCAAAGTTACAGAAAGAGCAGCAAGATTGGGTCTTTCTAAAACAACAGTCCTTCGAATTATTCATGAACATTTAAATATGAATAAGGTTAGTGTAAGATGGATGCCTAGACCTCTTTTCTCAGTCCAAAAGCACCGAGTCATCTGTTGTCAGGCATATTTGGAGCTCTGCCGTGACAATGAGAGAGAAATTCTACAAACCAGTGTTACAGCAGATGAAACTATGGTCCTCCACTATTCTCTTGTCCAAAAGAGAATCACTGGAGTGGCGTAAACCTGCAAAGCACCATCTCTAAAGGCCAAGGTCACTCAGTCAATCAACAAGATAATGGCCACAATCTTTTGGGACTGCGAAGGAATACTCTTCATTGGGTTCAAGGAGAGGAGCACCACAGTAAATGGGGAGTACTATGCTGGCCTACTGCTCAGAATATGTGCTTCCATCAAAGAGAAAAGGCGAGGAAAGCTGAGTGGTGGTATGCGTCTTCTTCACGACAACACGTCTGTGCACACAGCTCTTGTTGCAAAGGAAGCTGTGAAGAAATGTGGCTTCAAGGATATCGATCATCCACCCTATAGCCCAGATGTAGCTCCCAGTGACTATTTCCTGTTCTCCAAACTTAATAAGGATCTTCGAGGAAGGAAAATTAAGTGTGACGAAGAAGAGATGGATGCTGTTTATGGCTATTTTGCCGATAAGACTTCTGACTATTTTGGGGAGAGAGGTTGAAATGCTAATTTAAAGATGTGAGAAGTGTACTGCAATATAATATATGGTAACTATGTTGAAAAGTGAAATATAATTTTTTCTTTATCATACCTAGAAAATGGTTAGGCCGGAAACTTATGGACCTACTCTCATAGTTTAATAGCATTGAATTTTTGTGGAATGGATATAAAAAATTGTGAGGTGTACAAAAATACGTTTTAAAGTAGGTTGTGATGCTCCCCAGCGACACCGTATTCAAGAACCAAAACTGGATTTTCCTGTAAGACTAAGCACCTGCTCATGAGCTGGACATTCGTTGCATATAAAGATAGGTTACAAAACGTGGAGCACTGTGCACAGTAAATCTTGTTCTTCGCACGTAATTTGAAGCATTGATTGGTTGATTTATTCATTTATGGACGCTCTTTAACATCTCAGGTCATCAGCGTCCCATTCAACTCAGGGCGTGAAACGGCCGACAAATTTTGCTCAGAGGCCTCTTTTTTCAGGCTTGAGATTATTTTACGTGCCGTAAATGTACGACATGGGATCCACGGTTTATTATTATTTAATAATAATAATAATAATAATAACCATAATGTTTATTATTAGGATATTTTATTGTAATTTTTGCATTAGCATACTTTATCAGAAAATCTTCTCTTTAATTTGAAAGAAAAACAACAGAAGTGTAAATATTGTCACAGGAAATCAGTTACACCAAGGAGAATTCATAAAGATTCTAATTATTATTTTGTTAAAGTTTATATAACTTAAATGAACCTCGTCTAATTATATTAAGGCATTTCAAAAAAACAACACGAACTGAATATTTTGAGACTTATAATATTGTTAGAAACCCATACAGAATACTATTTTTCTATATATTCATCCTACTTCACAACCCGTTGCACTAACCTCTTTATTCCATCAGAATAAAACGTTTTGTTGTTGTACCTGCAGCCAGGAACTTGACTTTATCACTCATAAATTTTTGTTCTTTCAAGAAGTCCTTCAGAGATGCAAGAGAGCAAGTTCAGAGAAGCTGTAAGATCTGAAATCTCAAATTCCGAATGTTGCCAAGATGAGAACATACGAAAAAATAGGCGACAGCTCTGTAATATTGCCTTCACCTCTGCTTCCAACATTTTGCTGTATCGGGCACTGTTAATTGTTTCATCCTTTTTCTATCAGTACTCCTCAATTGGACTTTCATGTTCCAAGACAGAATTAGCAGGACATTTTCGGTAGAAGGTTGGGACTTGGACTTCTTGGCTGGAGAAACAGTTTGTCACCATTCTTTAGACTGTTCTTGCTTTAGGACTTGCAATAACGCGCCCAGGTTTCGTATTGTGATAATATCTGCGAGAAAATCTCCTCCACCATCTTATGCTTATCTATCAACATAGGCAAGTATCTCTGACATAGCCTGTAACACTTGAGAATCTTCGTGACGAAGGTATGTCGGATTAAATACTGGTAGAAATGCTTGCTTCCAGGAACAACGTTCAGCCTGCCCATTTTCTCATCAGTGACCGCCATGCTGTGACGACCAACACGTTACTTATCTCGGATTGATGTGTACTCCTCACGGTGGCCTTGGCACCGCCTTAGACAGCCGATTCAATTGGGATCAGCACATCAAGGAAATAACCAGAAAAGCAAAACTGCGTATCACTTCATACATTCTGCGAAGCAAACAACTACAAATCAAAACAAACCTAGTTCTCTTTAAAGCTTTTATTCAGCAAGATTTACTATATGCCTGCACAGCATGGTCTCATACTTAAAGAACAAATCTCTTAACCCTTCAAACGCAGCAAAACACATGTCTGAGAAAGAGATCCTTGCCTCCAACAGAAAAATTCACACAGAACTAAATTCCCCTACATTCCTAACGCTTGAAAGCCGCTGCACTTGCACATGGACGAAAATACACAATCACAATAACCCACAGATAATTCAAATTGGCCTTAAAGAGTTGCAACACCGAAAACACAAAAGATTCGAATCTATTGAACATTCAAACACATGTTAAAAAAATAATATAAATATTGTAAATAACAACAAATAGATATAGGTTAAGTTAACATAAAATACTCTTGTTATTAGTTAAGGCTACAAAAAAATCTATGTATCAAAATTGCAATAGGAAAAAGTAATATTCTAAGGAAACTATACTCATGGCATCATTTGATCGCCCACGTATGGGTTTCATACACTTACACAATAAAAAATCCGAATACGAATCCGAATCCTCACAGAGCATACAACTAGAGCCGCCATTTTGTATATGCTGCACTTCCGATTAAGTACACCATGCCATCTATTGGAGAGTGTTAATACTGTATCCTCCCTACGCGGCAGTTTGAAATCCTTGGGATTTTTGTTAAATGAAGTATTATAAATATGCTGTTACATTTTGAATGTCTTTATGGAAAGAATAATTAAATATATTTAAATTATATCGAGAGAATGGGGTTGGAGTATATAAGGTTATAGCAAAGCAGGAAAACATTAAGAATCTTAACGAACTCATCAAGATAAGAACAATGCAAACTTTATTTACTGAAAATAGCACCATGACTTAATACATTTCAAACTTTTAATGTGTAATCAAATAAAAACGATGTAAAATATTATGTAAAAGTGGTACCGTGTTTATCAGACTGCAGGAACTATAGGTGCAAAGATGCAGGTAAATAAAAACAATGAACTGTCATATAACAGTAGCTATAAGACTATTACCAAATATTTACATACTTTTAACGTGTTTACAACTAAACTGAACTGCTGAAAGTTAAAAATACGCCAATCATTTAACATGCGTTCATGTCAACTGATATGAACCGAATAAGAATTCTTGGTAATTATTTTTATTTAACGTCTTTGATTCATAACCAGAAGCAAAGTGTGACTTTATACAGCGCTACCATTAAAACTGCAATGCATTGTGCGTATTCATGTAAGCCAGCAGAAATAACCTCCGCCTTTTCGTTTGGTTGTTTGACGGGGCATTGCAATCCTTCACGTCTGTACGTTTGTCCTACTTCGATTTACCAATCTCATACTCGTTTTGCTGTGGATGCATTTCGTCCAACATGATCTCTAATTATTTCGGAATGACATTCCTGCTCTCTCAGTATGCTATAGTTCTCCCTTGATTAAATTCAGATACCTGCTGGTATTGCCGTCGTATTTTCGACCTTCTGAGAAAAATTGAGGCCGATTTAACGCGTCTCTTGGGGGATTGCAATTTTAATGACCAGCAGTGTATATAAGATAGGCTGAGACATGGGGAAAATGTATGATAAATCTAACTCATGATAAATATACCATGAAAATAACTCTGTAATGTTATCAATTTTTTTTTTTCATATTCAAAATTATGTCATTGTAATTGTAATAATGCAAGCGCTAATTAAATTAAATTAGAGGAGAATGTTGAGTTGTGCGCATTCTAGTTCACTCTGAACTCTAGCGGATAAAGCTGGAAACACCGAGAGTTGGTATCTTTGGCTGTATGTGGTGTTACTGTTAACACGTTCAGGAATATATTGTTAATCCATATTTTATGAATCGCTGGGGCCAAAGGAAAGTGTCGTAAGTGCTCTTATAATATTGGAAAGCTTTTAATATTATAAATTATTTGGAAAATTTTATAATAAAAGCAATTACAGGTAACACATTTGTATCACTGGCGCAATATCCGACCTCAATGTCACCACATCAAATAAAGTAATGGATTCACCCATGGCTGGAACTTTTTTTATTATCGTTCGTCTTTTTTAGATGCCAAGGAATATAAAAATAACAATGAGCAAGGCCAAATGGTGAGTAAGTGATCTGAATAATGCGATTGCTGATATAGAAGGAAACTGATTACGAAATACAATAATTCTGGTCCTCGGTACTTTAATGTCATGAAAGTAAGTTGATGTTTTACTGATCAAGAAAAAGAGATTGCTGACCATATATACAATTTTTATAGACAGTTTCGTCGACTTGCATTTGAATTAGCAAAAGCAAATGGTAGTCCCTTCAAAAATTAATTACAATACAAGAATGACAGAACCACACTGGATTTTTTTACTTTCTAAATATATTTCCCCAAAATAATCCCATGAAGCCTGGAGGAAAGAGTCTAAATAGAATTGCAGTATTTGATAAAGCTGAAGTAAAGGTTATTTACAGAAATGAAGAGTGAAGATGTTAAACGTTCTAAGTGTCATTTTTAAATTTAATCGTTTTATTTCAAAAGCATGTTCTATGTGTCCAGGTGCATATTCCTAGTCGTGTTCTAAGTGCCTATACACGGATGAAGTAGTTCAAATAATCATTAACAGATAGCGCAGTTCTAAATTACATGCTGTGCTGCCGTCTGGTGTTCTAAGTGCCATGACATGACATAATTTGGGAAAATATTTATATTACAGATATATTTATTAAGTGACCAAAGGTTTTTGAGTTGCGATAGAGATTTCGCTAATATATGGCCTTAGCTCTGCCAGGATAAATTAATTAAGTTAAAGCTATAAATGCTTTTCATGTAGTTCCAATAGTGTCAAGTGATTTCTTTGATTTTAAGAATGGTGCTGATTCGCTTTAACATTAAATAAGTGCAACATTTCAAAATGCATAATGCTTAAAATAGTTCGATCTCATCTATCTCAAATAGCTATTAAAAGAACTTATTCACCATTAGAAGGGTGGAGGATTTTTGAAGTTTTAAAGAGAGGAAAATTAGTGGTTGATTTACAGCAACCTGTGCTTCGCCTGAAAGATCAATCCCGTTTATCCGTTGAAAAAAATGACTCTCGATCATGTTGCCATTCCTTTCTGAAGAGCACAGAGCTGTATGAGACATCATTTTCTAGTAAGAATGAAAAACTGAACTCTTCCTGTCAGTTACGAAGAGAAATTATGAAGACTGGTATTCGTGCACATGTTTCATAATATATTTTTTTTACTTTTGCCCTCAGTGACAAATTTTGTGCTTAATAAGATTGTAATATATGTTCCCTCTAATCATTAATGCTATTTTTGTAATTATTTCCGTCTAAAACTTGAAATAAAATGTAACAAAAGTTTTAATAGGCACTTGTAACCGACTCTTCCATCATTTTGCACACAGAACCTTCTAATTGTTATTAATATTTTTCTCTCTAACCATTGGATTTTTGACAATGATTTATTATACAAAATAGTTTTGTGATAAAATGTCTTCATAAGGATTTTGGGTGTAATAAGTTAAATGCTATTACAAATGGATCTTTTTTTATTCTTCTTCTTATTTTGTAAAAATTAGAAAATGGCACTTAGAACGTTTGATATTTCCGCTCTTCAAATACTGAAATAAGTTTTGTTTAAGATGGTTTAAAAAGACACTTTTTAGTTAAAGCACGCTGTATTTTATCCTTAAATATGTATATGTAATAATTTCATTATTTGGGAATGGTGGTGCAATTAGCCCCACGGGGAGGGGGTAATTCCGCCATTTGCTTCATTTTCATTAATTTTAAATAGTTTAGCAAAAATACTAATAGCAGGAAGTTAACATTGCCAGTCTCTATTGAATATTTCTCTTATTGTAAATATAATTTATTAATTATTGATGCAACTGTATAATGGTTTTCTCTTACGGTGGCGCCATTTCCCCATCCTTCCCTATATGCAATGTTTAAAAAGTCCATGTTCCAATATGATTTTCTTGAATCTGTGGGTTTATAAGCTTAATCCTCCGGTACTTTTCTGTGCAAATACATAATTCACTATTGAAATTAATTTTGACGTTTTACTTAACTTTTTACCATAATCCTAGTACGTTACTGCGCCGTTCCGATACAGCTGAGAATGCGTAGAAATGGCGAAAAATGAAGAGTACTCCAACTTATCAATTGGTACGTGGTCCTGCATAAACTAAAATATGATTAAGAGATTTGAAGAATGAATTGTAAAAATAATTACTCGCTGTAAATGGCATTTCCTGTCAAAATAAATTACTTACATCATTACACATTACCACGATACAACCAAAAATAGCAAAATACTATTTTTTAAATTGATATCGTCTGCATTCCAGTTCTTATGTTGGGCTTCAGGTTCTACAAACTTCCAGAAGAGGGCAGACAGACAACTGGGCTGAGTTCAGACTAGCCTATGACAGTAATGAAAACCCCATGTAAGACCCCTTTCACCCTCTGTGAGAGTGACTTCAAAAACTACTACCACGCTTGTGCGAGGCTATCTATGTCACAGACAGAGCACTAGTTCAAATAAGAAAATGAGTCAATTCGTCAAAAAAAAAAGCCAACACACAGCTTTTGGGTAGGTTCAATTTTACACCCTAAATAGATGCTTTGCCTCTGTGCATAACTTCAGTTTGCAGTATTTAATCCATGTCTGTCACTTGTTTTATTTTTATGTAATGCGTAACATCTGTTTTTATATAATTCTATATTTGATATATATTTAATCAAACTAATGGTGTCTACAATTTGGTAATTATCAAATGATAAATGTTATCAAGTGCCAATTGTCAAGTGGTAGAAGTAGTCCGTGTTGTCTAGTTTAAGACAGGCAGCATTAAAAGATGCTTTATTTTAAAACTGAATGAGATTATTTTGTTTGCAGGCTGTCTATAAAGTCTGAAACCACAAAAGATGAACAAGTGGGGATAATTCTTTGTGGTGGATGAGAGGGGATGAGAGGGGGCAGAGAAAAGTGGCAGCCAGGTTTAAAGAGAGGCATCTGGAGATGTCAATGAGTCACCACGAAGTTGGACAACTCCTAAATAAAGTCCATGCAACAGAACTGGTTCTTGTGTAGATGAAGTAATCAGAACTGTAGTGCTTGAGTTTCATAACTAGCTCTACAAAGACAGCGAATGCACAAGCATTCACCAGAGCACAGAGCAGGAAATGTTGGAAACCGAACATTTTCATCTATAAAAGTACCAGCTCATCTAATGGATGGAGAACACTGTGATCACCCCTCCTAAATCCGTAGACTTTGCCTTATAGGGGATTGTAAAATCTCGAGTGATACTGTGAAAATTTTGATCTGCTGCTCTAGATCCTCGTATGTTGCACAAAATTCAAAGAAGTATAGTAAAACATTTGAGGATCTGTGGCCTATATTTTGCATTAAACAAACTTGCTGTTTATTCATTCTCGTATGATTTCAGACTTTATAACCACCCCATATTTTGGTTTACACTGGTATTGGTATTTCAACATTCCACCAGGGGATGTATTCAGTAGTAGTATTTATTTTTCATGCATCAACATATAGAATTTTTAACAAACTAAACACAAACAAAATAACTTTACTTTTAAATATAACAATTAGGAACAGTGCCTTTGGAAATTGCACAAGGCACTAACTCTAATCAAAAGGTATTCCAATTTGATTGGCTCAGCCCCCCAGTCCTCGGTTCATCAGCAGCTACCTACTGGAATATCCAGGAGACCAGGCTCCGATCCAACCAAAGAACACAATACTGTAAATAATTTATACATTCAATACAATATTAAATTATATTTGCTACAATACTAAACCTTCCTCAACTTTTAATTAAACCCATTCGGCTAAATTTTTATCTTTGAGATAAATTTCTTTAGGACCTTATACACACTAACACCCTTGCTATTGGTGTATAAGGATCCTGTTTAACCAACCAAGATAACTAGTCACATACCCTCCCCTGCTCATTTCATCCTCCTTTCACTATCTGACATTACTATTCTCAAGCACATTTCCTAAGTATTTTACACTCACAACCATTTTTGTCTTACCTTGCCTATGTATTTTCCCAGTTCCTTAATGTTTTCATCTGATTTTAAATTTAAAATTCTTCTACGTCTTATTTCATCCGGTAAGTTTTCCCACTTTCGTAATAGGAATTGTTCCCTGCAAAACATGGTTTGCTTACATTCTAGCATACAATACCAAGTAATATCTGGGTCTTCACACATAGGACATATCCCCTTACTGTATCCATTTTAATCCACTTAAATATGTTACTACTGTTCTAAACCACGTCAGTCCTTCTCTTCCTACCTTATCACAAATTTCAATACATCTTTCTCTTCCCCACACATTGATATTAGTAACATAACATCTACTTGCAGTACGATACCTTAAGGTGCCAACAAATGACATTGCAGAGACATATCAGATATGTACATAGATCTAGACGCATTCATAAACGTGCCTTGCATCCTTGGGGCACCCTCCGCATTGACTTTGAAATTTCCTTATTCTCCAGAGGCACTCTTTTTCTTATATATGTTTTTTTCTATTATATTATCCTTTGGCTGGCGGAATGCGTGATAGGGTGGAGGTTTCCATTCAGCTGTGTGGAGATGGGGTGAGCTGCTATGTGGCACAACACTTTATTAAACCTTGTGCCGCATGCAGACGCCGGAGTGAACAATGGAAACCGATCCCACAACTACGTCCCTCACAACCTGTAATGGAATTTTCTGTTGATGAACATCGCCACCCGGCCTTTTCTTAAATATCGGAAGAGTTACAGCATTTAATGCCTCAAACCCCTTTCTCATGGGGTGAATTTGATATTTAATTGCTCTGATGTCTCTACGCGATGGGAAATTTAAACATACATTTGGCTTACGTAAAGGCATCTAGAAGTTTAGTAAACTACACCGCTTCTTCTTTCATCCTTTGTAACTAAAATGACCTTCAGAGGATATGTTGCAATTAATCTATGTTCATTTCTGTTAAAAAGCTTCACTATGTGTTTATTTAATTTACTTAATATTCTGCTTTCCTTAAGAAAGTCAAGGGTCAAGTTTGTCAATTATTTGCATTGTTGCAAATGGTTTCCAGCTTAATACAACTGTTTGGTTAGATAGTTAATGGCAAATGTAGCTGTTATTTTAATGTATATGATATTATTATGCAAATTACTTTTTTTTAACATTTTTTTTTAAATTTTTTTTTACATATTTACATTCCTCGCTGTGATTTCGAAATCAGAAGGCAAATTAGGCAAATAGCTATTGCATAACTATTAAACTAATGTATAAGATTTATTCCCATAAATAACAGCTCTAGAAGCATTTCAGACTGAAGAAAAATCAATAACAGCTGATCCCATCTATGTGTGTGCTATAGCTTCTTTCAGTGCGAGAAAATTGCATTTTTAAACGGTAATTTAGTATAATACATAAATAAAGTGTAACATCCATGATGAAAAGCAAAACTTTAATTTGCAATATTTTTAAAAGTTACTAATTACAAACAGAGATTTAGATAACGTTTCTTCCATGCTCCTAGTGGGAAACTCGCGAACTATTTTTTTTAAACAAGCTCGTTTCGGAATACCTGCATATTTTATTTTTAAACCTTAAGGTCTGTGACGTTGTTAAAAGTGATTTTATTCTGTGGGCTTCCGGCTTCGTTTAGCAAACATTATACCCCGAAAATACGAAAATACCCCCTAAAAACAACTTTTAAGACCACATCATAAATATTATCTACGACAGTGCCTAAATTTAATTTTGCGCACTATTATCAGTGTTTAAAATGACACTAAATGCACTAAAAGCAAGTACACACTTTATCTACTACTATCATTTTCAACACAACCAAAAAAAAATGCAATATTCAGCTGCTATATTCATTTCATTCAAACTTGTATAAATATAAATCCGTTATTTCAAAGTTTTACCTCAATTCATATTCTCACCTAACATACCATTGCGCATACAACTAATTATAAAATTTTGCAATTAAAAACATTAATGTACATTCGTAATAGACAAGAATTTCATCCTTTATACTAGATTCTATTTTTTTTTAAATCCCAATAGAATCTAGTATAAAAGATAAGTAATATTCTATATATTTATATAATATAATAAAGACTTAAGTTAAATATTTATTTTATTTAATATTACATATCTATAAGTTTAGATATATAATAGATTTTTATTACATAACATAAAAGTAGGGTTATACACGTAATTGGTTGTTTACGCATATTTCAATTGTTCTAAACTATTGTTTATGATCACCGCCTTCAATAAATAATATATTCGCGATGTTACATTGTTTCATTCCAGCTAGAGGAATCCAAGTCCTTCTTCATCATGCGACTTTATTTATTTTATTTTTATAAACGTTTAACGTTTCGCTTACTGCGGAGGCCTTTCTTAGTTACCTTTGTTGAACATAAAACATATAATATTATAAATTTTTTATAGTATTGATGTTCTTCTTAGTTTTAGTCTGTCGTAGAAAATACTCGTACATTGTTTGCAGCACATTCGTAAAGGGTTTGACATTCGCGTGATTGTGAAATGAGATGCATCCTTATCAAAAATACTCACTTTATCTTGACAAGAATATTATTATCAATGGATGTTTGAAACACATCTGGAGACAAACTAATGAATTATATTTATGTTATAAGAGAGTAAATTAGGGTTTTATTTGTGAAGCATTCCCACGAATGCACAAAGTCACCTTTTTGTTACATAATTTTTTTCCATTGCTAGGACTTAAACCAAAGTAATATTAACATTCATTTTCATCAATTTTAATATACTTGCTAAAACGAGAGTTCAGTGTTATCGATGACAATAACGTTGGTTGTTGGGGAGATAGAACTGAAATGGATTTGCTTACGGGTAAATTATTTATTAGGAGGAGATTTTATTTCATAATGAGGTGCTAAGTTATAATTTCAGATCTGTATAAATACATAATACCCCAAAGGTACATTAGTTTTCTTTAATTCTCATAAATTTAAGTTTACTTTTAGGAGCTAATGAAAATTCTTAGTATTGAATAAACACTTTTAATACATTGCTGTTCTGTTTGGGTTAAAGACCGGTTTAAATATTAGTAATATAAAAAGTGATATCTTCTACATTTCGGTTCAAACGCTTACAAGTCCACAATCAAATCATGATTCTACCTATCACTTATAGCGGCCTATCACTTAGGATGCACTTTCGGGAGGCGCAGGGGAATACTCGGGTTCATCCTGATCTTCGGTTTTTTCACGGTTTTCCCTGGTCGCTTAGGCAAATGGTGTGATGGATTTCCTTTCTACGAATTTTCCGCTCTCCTATTTCATTTCATTTTATTCGTTGGTTCTGTTACAGGGTCTAATGGGTGGGTTGGTGCGGTGAGTCAGTGACTCGCGCTTTAAAAGGTTTCTCCTCCGGCGTCTGATATGGCAGCCCTTCTGAGGAATTCGGACAGCTTGAAAGAGGGGAGGCCCTCCACCGAGAGTTTTATCAAATGTTAGAGACCCCTTCTACGTCCATACTTCATCTCCAGTGGATCCTAATTGGCCGGTATCTCCCTCACATCATCCCTTCCTCCCAGAGGTGACGGCAGTCCTTGAGCAAGATTAAAGTACCGAAATATTCTCCTACGTCCTTAACAATAAAATATATTTCCAATCTTTAACAGCCTGTAATAACATAGGAATCCTATTTAAGCTATGAGTAGGCTATCTCCAAAATATTTAAAAGGTGTACATGCCTACTGCAATTAATTTTGAATTACATATTTACCTTTACTCTAGTAGTTCAGTCAGGATAGTAAAAATCCTTTAAGGCTTGTTTAATTTCCAAGGAATTTAAAAGTATCATATAAACTAACTTAGTAGTTAAATTAGGTAAATTTAAATCCTATTTTAAGAAAAAATCGGTCTAAGCAAAAATAGCGTACAGTGGAAAAATAAAAATATGTTACTTTAAATTAATGTAAAAGTTTGCAAAATCTCTTAAAATAGAAGTTGAGAAATGTAATACAGACTTGTTGAACTCTTCTATTAAAGATTTGAGTGATTACATCCCTGTCCAAGATAATGAAACATTATATTTAATAATACACATATTTCACACCCTGATTTGAATGGGACGCTGATGACATGAAATGTTAAAGAGTTTCCGTAAATAAAACAAATCAAAAACAAATATTTTAAACTTAAAAAGAACGAACGCTTTGGTTTACATTTCAATAATTGAAAATATTTGAAAAGGAAAATAATCTTTGTGTTTGTAATATTTTTATCAAGTAAGATTCCCTTTAAATTTCCGGCAGTATTTTATCTTGTTGTAACGAGACATTTCGACGTTAAGCATCGCGGAAATATATGTGCGCAGTGGAACGTGTGAATTGTGCTGCTGATACACAACTATTTCCCTAGATATAAATCGATCCATCGATCGAAGCGAGGTGATGAAGAGATGGCGACGGTGCACAACTATGTGAAACTAATTCAATCGAGCAGCGTCTTCTTGTACCAGAATTTGCCAATAGAGGGCCAGGAATTCTTATCGTGCCAGCCTGTTCCCGCGACCCGACGCCTTCCACACCGAGATTTTTCATTTCTCATTCTCGATCGACCTAATTAATATCTTCCAGAGAAACTTTTATTCCAAGGCGCATTTTATTTCATTTAGAGATGCACGAAATCATACTAGTTACATTCATTAAGGAGGCATTAATGCAGAACAAATCTACAGTACCTTAAGATATAAAGAGCAAGCAATTATTTATACATGTTATTCCATTATAGATGTATGTAATGTAATGTAATATTTAAAGAGTAAATATTATCATTTTTTTTTGTTTTGTTTTAAAAATAATAACACAGAATCAGTAATTTGTATACTTTTCTTTTCCTCAAGCTTCCAGTGATGCTTGTGCCATTAATAATTTGTACTTACACGAGGTACCGCTTTGGCACTAAAGGAAAATATTTTATGTTTCATCAATAATGATGAAGATGTATGATCTGCTGTTCCAGAATATTAGGTTATCTCACAGGTTTTCAACCTACCCACTCTGTCACTGGAATATTTTTCTTTAATCACATAGATGCCCTTCTTTTTTTAATTTAATGGTGTTTAACGCCCGTTTTTACCACTGAGGCACCACAGGAGGTGAACACTGGTGATATATGAAATGAACTTATATATTGGGAAAGGATTTTTTAAAGAAGGAAACGTTCCAGGCCTAAGTTTAGGGTACCTCCCCGGCAGTTATGAGGACTGAGGAAAACTTGGAAAAAAACCTCAGTCAAGGAGGACGGTCCTGGCGGGATTCGAACTCCAGACCTACCGATCACGAGTCCGCACCTTAATGATCTCGGCCACTCATGGCGGTGGATGCCCTTCTTAAATCATATGCTTCAGCATATAGAAAAATTCAGACATTTCAGTAATAGGAAGAACCACAGATTGAAAAACCGCTAAAAAAAATCAACACTTTGCGCTCAAAACAACAATTGTGTTGCTATGTGCCAACAATGTTCTACGTCCTTCCAAACTTTCAATGTTGAACCCGCTGTACATATCTCCACGCGTGTATTCTACTGTAATATGGAGGCAGCCCCTGTAGTCAGGAAACATATTCTATATGACGTAATCGATTTCCATGGCGCGTTGCTGATCTCTGTAATTAGGCAATGGAAACATTTTAACATTCTGTGATTGGTGTCTTTTCACGCAGTCCTTTGGTTCAGAAATCTTTCGTATGCACTTTTATCCTTGCTTTGGCAAGATGTTCAAAAGACTACCAAATTCTTGATTAACACTTCCGTTCAAAACTCTAGGGGCCTCAGCTTGTGTTCCACCATTTCCAATTATTCCAGTCGCTAAATGACGTCGTTGAAAATTTCTTTCAATAATTAGAAACATTCTTACCTTTTCTTCCTATGTTTTAATAATTCAAAGATTACAGCCTTCTCTATTAAAAAGAAATTATCATCTTTACCTACTCATTTACAAAGTAATAATGTAAATAATTGAAACAATTATGACCGCTTCCGTGGTCTAGTGGTAGCGTTTGCGACTACTAGTCCGGAGGTCCTGGGCTCGATTCTCGTTCAGATCAAGCTTTTTTCAGAGTTTTTCCTCACCCCGAGAGGGCGAAAGCCACATAAGTTTAAGGCGCCAAGGACTCCAAGCTCAATGCGCCATCATTACTTTGTCCCTAGAGACTATAGTATTCCATAACCTATAGACTACCTCTGTATTCAAAGCGATAATAAATAATACATTTAAAATAATTGTTTGCTATTGTAGCGAAAGATATCATCTCATAATGTGGCTTTTAAACATTTTTTTACTAACAGTTATTTGTATTTTAGAACAAGTAGATTGAATTCTATGATCTTGAGCCACTTTTCAGTCAGTACTGTGATTTGATTACTAGTTAAGTTTTGATGCTAAGATACCACTTACAACACTTTGACAAAAGTAAAAAATAATATTTTTTCCATTAAGAAGTCATACATTAACGATGTAAGTTATTAAGCAAATCAGCATGAATGATTAAACTATGATGTGCGTAAGATTCGTGGTTATGGACAGTGAAATTCGTAATACTTTCCATTCGCGTGCTCTAGGCTTAATTTTTTTATAAAATAGATTTACTCATCGCATTATTTGCCTCCACGTATTTTGTACCGAGATCATAACTTTTTCGCAGTGTTTCTTCCATTATTTTATGCTATATTATGGAGCAAATGGGCTCAGAAGGTAACGCTTGGGGTTTGTGTTCGGAAGGTCCCAGGTTCAAATCTTGCGACCGACTAGCCTGATGAGCTGTTCCGTATTTTTCCTTAGTCCATTTTTAGAAAGGGCACACGCAAGATTGCTATTTTTCTGCCACAGATTCATCTTCCATCTTTATTTCATTTTGGGTCTTTCTGTGTATGGTCTTCGAGGCGGCCCTGACATTGGACTGAAAATTCATTCAGGGAATCGCACAATATGCATGTGAACTCTATGTTTCCAGAGATAATTACCTCCCCTACAGGCAACTGACTCGGGCATTAGCTTGTAAATCCCAGGGGATGTACCGGAACGACTAAAGAAAAATAAGAAGTGTTAAGCTATATTTCAAGAATATATATGGGCAATGCAACTACGGAAAGGAAAGCCATAGCAAACGAAAAAATTAAAGCACTCTCATCACCTATATAGCTTTCATTAACACAAAGACCGCGATGTGTGACCGAGGTCGTTAAGGTGCGGACTCGTGGGGTTCAAATCCCGCCAGGACCGTACTCCCGGACTGAGGTTTTTCCTGGTTATCCTCATTCCTCATAAATGGCAAATGCCAAGGAGGTACCCTAAACTTAGGCCTGGAATGTTTCCTTCCTTAAGAAAAATCCTTTCCCAATATATCATTTCATCTCATGTATCTGGTGTAGTGGTTACCATACTTGCCTCCTAAACCCAAGATCGCGGATTTTTTCGGGCGTAAAAATCCTAAGTATGGCTTCCTTCGGAAGGGAAGTAAAGACGTGGGTCCCGTGTTGTACATTTACGGCACGAAAAAGAACCTCAAGCCTGAAAGAGAGGCCTCTGAGCAAAATTTGTCGGCCGTTTCACGCCCTGAGTTGAATGGGACGCTGATGACCTGAGCTGATAAAGAGCGTCCATAAATAAATTAATCAAAAAAAATCTCATGTATCATCAGTGTACATCGCCTGTGGTGCCTCAGTAGTAAAAACGGGCGTTAAACACCAATAAAAAAAAACTAGCTGAGGGTGCAATGCACAACAAAATTTTGATCTGAGTTTATTTCTTACAGGTAAGCTAGAGATGAAACCTAAAAGATGTGCTTATTCAAGCGGTCAAGAACTATACCTCAAGATAACCAATATATATTACTGTCCATTTTCTACTCCTTTCTGCTTTTTGTTTTTAAGAAAAACCGCTTGGGATAAAGGGCATTTTCTTTATAGAATTTTTAATTTTTTGTGTAAAAGAAATGCCGAGCAACAATGAAAATTTATATATATATATGACTAGTAGAGCAAGAGAGGAAATTTCTTACTCGTGAGCAAACAGTTTCTTGATAACATGTAAACCTGTGGGTCTACTATCTGGAAACCAGCTTTATGTGCGCTTGCATACCTCATGCCAGATCTTGCAGCTCTGCAAGGTTTGTATCTTAATAGAAGCTCAGCAAAAATTATTGATTCAAAATGCAAAATGTATGCTTGTATAACTTTATATTTAGAAATAAAATGTGTATTGGTTATGTTAGCAATACATTAAACGAATAATAGAAACTATAATGTAAAAATACATGGAAGATAGTCGTTTCGCGAATCATCATTTGATTTCAAATAAATCAAATAAACAAACAAAATAAATGATTCATTGAATCTAGGATTATCACAGAAAGTGCTACTTAGAATGAGTCAGCAGATAGCTTTCAGTTATGATGAGATACTCAGGTTATCTTGCTCATTCTCAAGATGGGAATTAGTATTTTTACTGTCAACTCCTTAGTCTGCCTCTTAATATTCCCTAACAAGGCGTTTCAATATACAAGACATGCATTGAGATGAGTAGAATACTTGTTCAACTCTCCCATCCTCCTAGTCCGTAGACTTGGAGGTTTGCACAGGAGTGGGTGCCAGTCCCACTAAATTGTTCATTCTCTTCGAAAACAATTTCAAGATCTGAGCAATTCTAGTCGTCGGTTTATTCCCGGTGTTGTTTCAAGAATAAACATCACGTAGGTAAAGTTACTTTACTGCTATATTCTGTCAGGGCATTTTCAAATTAGAAGTTATAAAATATTCACTGACAGAGAGGAGAAAAATCAAGCTAAATAATATAAATAATATTGTCTTAAAGAATCTCGTTCTTCGAGTATATTTTTTAAAGTGTTTAATATTTCTATGAATTACGCAAGTACTTCATGAAAAGTGCGCAGTATTATAAAACGTTCTATTGTCCTTTGTTTAAGTCATGAAATTTCAACGACCAGCAACGCAATGTACGTGTTCATAACAGCCACGCGGAAATTATGCGTCTTCTCGTTCGGTTATTTGACGGGGTCGTTGGTATCCTTCACCTCTGTGTGTTCGTCCTGCCTCGCATACTCATTAGGCTGTGGATGCATTTCATCCAACTCGAGAACCAATTTGTTAAGCGGTCCACTGTCTATCACTGAGCAACTGAAAATACGGCGCGTTTTCAATTTACTAGCTCTGGCTTATTCAGAATAAGTTTGTGTCGTGTAGATCACATATAACATAAGTGGATTTTACAAATGCCTTATAAATGTCTTCTTACAATAAAGATTTGATTATTTAACAATATAATTTTTATAATAAACCACTGTGTTACAAATTGTAAGTCAATAATAATAAAAAAGATTATTTAATTCACAAATGTTTCAAATTCTCTTTGGTATTACAAATATAGCAACACACCAGTTGATGTGCAACTCCAGTGCGAACAAAGATAAATTTTAAATTTTAAATTTACGAATGTAACCTTGGGCTCACTTCATCTTTTATCAGCTTATGGGGGTTTTCGTCAATTTTTTTCTCTTCTTACTAAATAAAATCAAAACATGATCTTCAGATACATATTGGTTCTTTTCTACGAATGTCACTTATCTTCTATGTTGCAGAGGCAAGAGCACCAATTTTAACCTAACGATCTTCTAAATGCCACTCCAGCTCATCCTGCATGACCCTTCGTCTTATTGACTCTTGGTGCAGTAATTAATGCACATACCATCAAAGGCACCAGCCCTAGTAACTACTAAATAAAACAAGCCAGGAAGTGTACGAACTGCACTGCACGTCAGTGCGCGCGGATGATCACATCACATAGAATGTAGAAAGAATGCGATGGGTTTTAGGAAGTTTCTAGAAGGGGAACTGCATTTTATATTCTTATTAATAATTTTTCCAACGCTACTGCACTTAGCAAATATGAGGTCTCGATTATCCAAGAGATGTAAACATTGTTTAATTTAGCAAATAATAATAATAATAATAATAATAATAATAATAATAATTAGCAACCGCATATAGTGTCAAATAAATTAAATATTTTGTAATTATTTTGTAATTTTATGGCACTTATAGGTGCCTTATAGTTCTCATGTGTCATACACAAGTATTTTCAGGTACCTGTCCAATGGCAGTACTGAAATATGCAAACTGATACAGCATTCATGCATCAGACTCCGGGCATGACCAGGAATCTAGGAACAGCAGGAAGGTGTTCTGCCATCTGGACTACAAGACTAATAAACAAGACAAGTTGAAACTGTTTTTGCGCCCCTAAAAATCTACCAAATCCAACAAAGAACAATTGCATTATTTGTAGTTTCATAATTTTTGGAACAGGGTGTCTATAAGTCTATCATATCAAATAAAACAATTTAGTTATGTTTATTTTCCTGTAGAGGTCAGAGTGCATTTGGTAAGCTTATTACCTCCAAAGCCATCTAATAGGAAACTTCAGACAGGCGTTAAACAGCAGGAAATTTTGTTGAAGGGTCTCTTTTAATTTTTTTTTTTTTTTTTTTTTCCTATGGCCTGCGTTCTGAATTTCTAGATCCTGAAAATCCCATCAACTTCAGCCGGAATCGAACCCCCAAAGTTGGGTCTCAATGCAAATGCGTTCCTTTGCGACGTACAATATTAGATGCCTTAAACCGACCTCACCCCAGAACTATGACAGCAATTCCAGCAGATGTATGAATATCATCGCGGAAGAATTGTGACATACTGAATGAACGGTGTTTAACACCCGTTTTTGCTACAGAGACACCACAGGCGATGAACACTGGTGATACATGAGATGAAATGATATATTGGGAAAGGATTTATTTTTAAGGAAGGAAACGTTCCAGGCCTAAGTTTAGGGTACCACCCTAGCATTCGCCATTTATGAGGACTGAAGAAAACCTGGAAAAACCTCAGTCAAGGAGGACGATCCTGGCGGTTTTCGAACCCGCCCTCCCGCTCACGAGTCCGTGCCTTAACGACCTCAGCCACCTGTAGCGGTATGACATATCGAGAGTGCGGGACGTCATTATGAGAAATTGGTGCTCGAGTTGGATGAAATGCATCCACAGCCTAATGAGTATGCGAGGTAGGACGAACACACAGACGTGAAGGATACCAACGACCCCGTCAAATAACCGAACGAGAAGACGCATCATTTCTGCGTGACTGTTATGAACACATACATTGCGTTGAAAGTTCAACGACCAAAAACGTATTTCCATGTAAATTATTCTCATTCTCTAATTGTTATTACTGCTGTTACAGTACGTTTATTTAATGTCATGCCAATTTGCAAAATCCTGCACTTTTGCATTTACTATTTTTTGGGCATTTAAACGAATTGGGCGTAATAAATTCCATTTAAAACTGCCTTTCAATTTTATTAAGTTATCCTTTTCTTCCTCATTAACAAATCATCTTTCCAGGATACCTAGAGCAGGGTGTCCAATGTTCGTTTGTACTTGAGCAATTTGCATGATAACTAGGGGTACGCGGGCGCTAGGTTACGATATCACTATCTACTACTTCGAATTACGAATAATATTAATAATAATAATAATAATAATAATAATAATAATAATAATAATAATAATAATATTACAATATTTGATTATAAAGACAATAAATCTAGAATTAAAATATATTAAATTATATTTCTCACTCAAAAATGTCGCTGTACATTTAATTCTTTTAGGAACAGAGGATGGCATTACACAATAAACACAGGGGTTTTCTTTTGTTATCAATAAAGCAATACCGGTCCTTCCATTCACTGTTAAAGCTACAATTTCTTTGCCATTTTAAGAAGAGTTATGTTTAAAATATAATCAATTAATAACTGAATAATTTAAAGTTTAAAAAGTAATGAAAAATCACTTAAAACGTGTTGAAATGAACAATTTATTACAACACAAGACACTCAAAATGTATTTCCCTAACTACATGTTCGCCTGAAAGCAAGGAACTTGGAACATTTCTATTGTAAGTCTGTTATAAATCGTTTGTTCATTGCTTGCGGCACAGCTTAAAATAATTTTGAGGGCAAACTGTGTGTCCCAATGCCGTCTTGGTGAAACTTTGTCATGATAGGTAGTTTTTGTTACTGCAATGAAGTGAATCATAAGGAAGGGTCCTGTTCTGCAGAATAAAAATACCGCTATAACAATTTTCCTAAGTTTGAGGACGGTGTTCTTAAAACGAAAAGTAAAAATGTTTATCTAACCAAAAAATATGTCTTCAAATATTAATTAAAATTTAATTTCTAAATTAGTTGCGAAGGGCGCCATAAACGGGGTTGGACAGGGCTGCAGGACGCATTATTTTCACACCACGTCTTCTTGTAGTATTTCTCTTTACATTAACACACACTCTTAAATATTGCAATAAGATCTATGTCTTCGTCAATTCCATAAAATGAATACATATCATTATGACCCTATTACAATATTTTAATTCTAAGCTCTATGTCCAACTATTATCCTATACTTGTAAGTTACTTATTTCCTTAGGACTATAACACACTAACACTCAGATTATTGATGAACAGTAATCCTGTTTCTAATGCTAATTTACTCCCATTCCCTACCCTATTCAATTTATCAATCATTAACTATCTGAACATTCTTTATCATTTCTCCCTCACCTTCTCCAAATACATTGTGAATCCATAAATTATTATACTTCTAAGGACACACTTCTTTCTACATTTACTTCCATCATCCTCTTCGTTATTCTTATCTATTTTTCTCTAACTTTACCTAAATAGTTCCCTATCGTTTTTATATCCTTCTCCCCTTTTACAGTTAAAATCTTCCTAGTTAAAATTTCCCCCCATCTAAATATTTCCATTTTTTATTCCAAACTTTTTCTCTCCATAACTTTGTTTGATTACAGTATAACAAACAATGAAAATCTGTATTGGTTTCACATTATTAAATAATTGTAACAACTGCATTCATCATGGAAAGAGTTTGACATGTTACAACATCCCAGATAAATTTCACGAGTGTAAGGAATTTCACCTGGCAGCAGAGAGTAGCCATTACAAACTAATAATATCTAAAAAAAAATTTCAAGAACTTTCCCTTATAGGAATGTTGTAAAACTTTATATTTCTCAAAAAGTGTACATGATGGTACAAAACTAAATATGAATTTTGGGGAACTGAAGAATATGAACAATTTCTCTGGAGCAAACTGCTTGCATTCTATATGTAATTTAGAATAAAAATCATTGATATATTGTGTACTGTAGAAGTGGCAAACAATAAACCCCGGTTTTTGTTATTAACATTTTTACTTGTCCAAGATTTTAACTCCATCTATTCTGAGTGCAAATTCTTGGAATGTTATGGTCTTTTTAATGGGTGAAATTCTGCGGTCTGGTGATTATATTCTCATGCTACAAGTCTTTCACAAACCTCGCGTTCCAGTGCACCCGGACTGCGACACAAAACCAGTTTGTTTAGCGTTTAAAGGAACGACGGATGCTATTATGGCACCCCTGCAGTATTTAACTGACATAACACTTGACGCCTGCTGATTGATCCCTCCTGACGGTTGTTATACTATTTTTAATTGCTTCCACGGTGTCCTTATCTTCGCTCGATCAACGTTTCGCCAGACACAGTGATCCAAAGTGCAATTTTTTCCCCTTTCAATGTGGGGTGAAGTTGGGGTAAACGATTTGAAGGGAGAATGAAAACGGATTGTCGTTTCTACTCGCGTTAAGATGTGAGGACAAAACACTTTTATATAGGGAGAAGCACATTAAAATCGTGTTCAGTATATTCTATTTCCATCAGCTCCATTTCCTCTTTCGTAGTAGCAGTGGGAACACTTTTCACTGACGTAAGTAATGTGCCGGGCTTTGCTGGGGTTACTCTTGGTTTAACAGTTACATTCCTTCAACATAATGTGCCTATTGTTCCATTCTGCTCTGTTGTAGCCATTTTCTTTGTTTCATGTACCTTGGAATAACTAATAACTAATAACTAATCACCGAGCAGAGGGACTGAGGCGCAAATGCTGGAGACTCGCAGTTGGGAAGTGCCGAGCTCAAATCTCTTGAGGCCGGCAATACTGACTGACCTTGATCTTTTTCGTGATTCCTCCTGGTCGCTTAGGCGAATGCTGGGATGTACCTTTCCTTTCTATGAATTTTCCGCTCTTTCATTTCAAACAGTTTCATTCCATTGGTTCTGTTACAGGGTAAAAGTAGTAGTAGTAGTAGTAGTAGTAGTAGTAGTAGTAGTAGTAGTAGTAGTAGTAGTAGTAGTAGTAGTAGTAGCATCAGTGTGTTTATTAATAAAATATATTTGTTACAAATCTAACTTATCAATGTTGCACTGGTCCTGGGACCATATGTGCTTTCCCACTATACTAGGAAATACATAAAATTGCACAAATTAATATTTATCTTTTAATAAACAAACAATATATATAATAATGAAATAAAATAAATAAATAAATAAATGGAAGAGAAAAACGTGTAAAAGAATTTGTTTAGAAATACATAAAATAAACAGAAAAGAAAGCAATACAAAAGTAAATAGCTCACACTCCTCCACATATATGTACAAATAATTAAAAAGATATTATGACTCATGTTCCCTAATCCCCCTTACCGGTTGCCTGCCTCTTCCGATTTCAGCTGTTTCACTTTGTTTAAAAATGTACTTACTCCCTCCTCCTCCTTCCTATCTGCTAGCAAAGTCCAGCACTGCCACTGCTATCCGGTAGATATTTCTTTCTCCATTCCTCTTGCAGTACGCCAGAGCCTATTCTCATGAGTCTTTCTCCGCGTACAGAGCAAACTTACATTTCCAATCCAAACTTTCAATTAAGGGCAAATTTAGGAATTTTTGAAGGGGTAATTAGGTATCTGCATAAAAGTTTCGAGGAAAGGACTCAGCATGCAATGAAATTTTGGCAAAGGTCTGGGAGGGAACATTTCAGAATTGAAGGGAATCGCTGGGGGAACGACGGAATTAGGAGGATGGCTAGAAATACCAATGCTAGACACTGTGATTTCTATTGGGGGAGTAACAAAGGATAAGCACGACAAAGCTCTCTAAGAGTGGGTTACAGGATGAAAGTGTGAGGAGAGATGGGCTCTGTCGGTGTCGTGCTTTGGAAAGTTTCTGTCCCGGCGTCTGGAATGGAAGCGGTCCTACTCAGAGGTTCGAACTCCTTGGAGGGGAGGCACCGCCGACGTCGGCAGGTTCTATCTAGAAACGTTACGACCCACATCTGTGTCTGCGCCTCACCATTCTTGGATCCTAGCTACCCGATGTCTCCCTCATCTCATCCTTTCCTCCCAGAAATAACCCTCCACTGGGAGCGTAGGTACAAAGAACCAGCTCTTAAACAAGGCTGAAATGGCTGAAATGCCTCCATCGCCCCTAACAATCCAGATTTAATTACAGTATATATGTATTTAATTATAAAGTAAGCAATATGTGGTAATTATTTAAATATACATTTACACTGACGAGAAACCCTTTAATTTCCAATGTTCCAATAATTTACCAAAGAAAGTAAGCAAATTCAAATATCATATCGTCATAAAAATATACATGACAAGTGATGTTCATATTGATTTTTATTACCTTAGGCGTTCAATCCATATTTACACTTAAAAAGAATGTCATTAAGATTCAAGGAAACCTCTGCATTTATGTGATAAATACCTTACTAATAAACGTTTCACAAAATACAATTAATTTTTTTTAAAAGTGTATACATTTTTGTGTATAGGAAGCCCCGTCATACTTGAAACTTTACGAGTGGTATTTTAAGAAACAACTCTCTCTTAGTAGTGAAACCTTAGGAGACCTCTGGGGTATATAAAATCAGATGAGAGAGGTTCGCTATTCCGTGGTTGAAGAAGGACGCAGTAACTCGGATGGTTAGATTCCCAGCCCGGATAGCTCCGTGGTTCGAATCCCGGCCATGACCGGTCTGATTCTTCATTTCCAATACATAGTACACCCACGTTCCCGCTTTATTTTCTTGCGTAGACTCACGGCGTTCAAATGCTTCACCATTTTAAAACTTAGGTACAACTTATTAAATAACAAAATTTCGTAATACCGCTCCTCACAGTAGATGCTGGAAATGCTGCCCATTTTCCCTGACACCTAATCCACATCTTCTTAGGAAGTTAACATTGACACGCACCATATCCCCATCATTTTTGGTTTATTTAAGGACGCTTTTTAAACCCATCAGTTCCCTTAACTTAATTTCAAATGTTTGTCTTAAGTTTCTCCAGTGTGTGTGTGAACATTAGATAAAACATTCTATATTTCAATGTCCCCCAAAGATAAAAATCACAGACCATAAGATCTGGGGAGCGAGGAGGTCATAAATTTTGAGACCAAATACGTCATAAATTGATGAGAAGTTTTCGATTTTTTTTTTTTTTATATTTTTTTTTTTTTTTTTTTTTCCCGGCCATAGAACTGTTTCATTAAACTCATTAAACTCCTATACCAACTTTAATGTTTTTCGGTTGGAACGGGGCTACCAGGGAACGTATGGCTGAATGCCTGTCTCATTCTGTGTCTGATGTGCGCCTTAAAGATGAATATACGCGATGCAGTGAATATCTCACCATACATAACAATTCTACGCAATTTTATGAACTCTCACTTTCGACTGCACAACATAACTGCCCGACTCTGTCCAAATTCCGCTCGCAACTCTGAAAGAATGGAAACCAAACGTGTGCCGCGTGGGAAGTCTCAGCGACTGGAGGGAGGTAGGTCCGCTGCTCGACCGATCTAAGTTGCGGAACCTTTAAAGTGTTCTCATTGTATATATATCCAGCATGACATAATGTGCATTTCTCACAATGCTTATGTATATACTTATAGCGGTTTAGTTATAAACCTTGTCCGTTCAAGCAGTGCCCTATTAGAGAAGTACTAGTGCAACTTCAGTTGCGTTCCTGTTTCATTTCCTTGAACTTCGTTTTCTTAACCTCCTTCCTACCGGTCTTACAATGTTATATATATATATATATATATATATATATATATATATATATATATACAGAGGGTGCCAAAAATATACACAGTCTTCAAGCAAAGAAAAAACTGTGTTAACATAACAAAACTGAATTTACACAAACAGAAAATGATGAGCACTAATCATCTTAGACTTTTACAGTTACAACAGTTGCTCAAAATGCCCACCATCGGCGTCGATACACTTCTGAGTACGTTGAACTACTGATTGAGCAACGTTTGATTAACGTGTCCTCAGCGATTGCAGTATATGCCGTTTCAATTTCTTCCCGAAGTGTTGTCAGTGTAGCTGGGGTGTTCTACGGTATACAACAGTCTTAAGAGTTCCCCATAGGTAGAAGTCCAACGGAGTTAGGTCCGGAGAACGCGATGGAAACTCAATCAGACATCTTCGTCACATCCAGTACCTGGGATAGTGCCTTGGATACAGCGCGCAAGGCTTGTTACTGTACAAGGTCTCCCAGATCTGTCCTTGTGAACATCGCATACGGTACCACGAGTTTCAAATTTGTCTCGAATGCGTGCAATTGTTACTCGCGTTGGCGGTTCTGTTCTGTACACACGTCTCCATTGCCTTTGAACTTCAACAACATTCTCGGTTTTCCAAAATTGCTTTCCGCTGCTCAAACGATAATCTTGACTCCATTTTGTTGTAGCAAGGCTAGTATAACGTAATGTGAGTCATTCTGTTTACAGAAAATCATACGATAATCTTGGTTTCATTGGCTCATTGTTGATTTACCTGTCACGTAGCAACGCTATCATAATGTATGTGAGTCATATCTGTTTATAGAACATCATACTACACATTATCGGTCCAATTTTGAAATATATTAAATAGATATCTACTGTGAAAGTGTGTGTACATTTTTTGGCACTCTCGGTATTTTTCTTCACAAAAAAATTATCGAAAAAGCTTATCCAGACCAGAAATGAATCGGATTTGTGTCACAAACGCTCTACTAGCCCACTGGAAGTGCTGATTAATCCACAAAGAATGCGGTAATGCAATACAGTAACATCACTGAAACGATGAAGAAAAAAAAGTCGCAAAGCTCAGGTATTTTGTTATTTGCGATATCTTGCTCCAAGCCCTTGAGCATGCTCCCTCTCTCTACTGTTCCCCTCTCTGTCTGCTATAAAAAGAAAGTTGCGAGCCTCGACGGACGCATCAAATATGCGAATCACATTCTACCAATTAAATTAAACGCGCTTGGATTGTAATTCTAAAGATATATATACGGGCGCCCAACGCTCTGGTTATCGATCGATATTGTTGTTAGAGTATTGTCGATGTGATGGTACTCTCTGTGAGGTTTAACTAAGAGATTAATGTAGCGGAAAGGTGTCGGAGCAAGGCAGGAGACTGGAGCAGGCAATAACGGCATAAGTATTGTCGTTTTGTTGCAGAGTCCACCAACAACTCAGGTTTAGTCAAATACAGAATAAACTATGAAACAATGCCAGTTTCATTTCTCTACAACAGATTAGTCAAATGTTTGAAAGTTATGAACGTATCTACGGAAGGTAGGAGAAGGTTTAGCAAACAAGGCGACAATATAATTTGAGTGTAAAAATTTACGAGGGTAGGTTCATAAGTTTCCAGCATCCCCGATAAGGATTATCGCATTACAAATTTCTTATTTGGTGTCATACTTTATCTGTTAAGTAAATAATTGCAGCTGTAACTTCCGCTCAGCTATGTTCTGTTATTCAGTTATAGTGCATAAAGAAGGCTATGTGTAGAAGATTGTGACATGTTCAAAATGGAGTGTCGAGCTGTTATTAAGTTCTTTACAAAAGAGGAACTTACTCCAAATGAAATTAAACAGCGATTGCATAGTGTTTAACGCCCGTTTTTGCTACAGAGGCACCACAGGTGATGGACACTGATGATACATGAGATGAAATGATATATTGGGAAAGGATTTTTACGGAAGGAATCGTTCCAGGCCTAAGTTTAGGGTACCTCCCCGGCATTTGCCATTTATGAGGACTGAGGAAAACCTGGAAAAAACCTCAGTCAGGAAGGACGGTCCTGGCGGTATTCGAACCCAGACCTCCCGCTCACGAGTCCGAGACTTCGACCTCGGCACCCTTGGCGGTGCATAGTGTGTATGAGGAAGCATTGCCCTCATATTCTACTGTAAAAGAATAGGCCAAACTTTTTAGAATAGGTCGAGAAAGTATTGAAGACGAAGAGTGTGCAGGTCGGCCCTTGGAGGTAATCACTCATGAAAACATCGCTCTTGTGGAAGCAGAAATTATGGAACACCAGCAGCTCAAAGTTACAGAAATAGCAGCAAGGTTTCTAAAACATCAGTCTTTCGAATTATTCATGATCATTTAAACATGTATAAGGTTAGTGCAACAAGGGTGCCTAGACTTCTTTCCTCATTCCAAAAGCACCAACGGGTCATCTGTTGTCAGGCATATTTGGAGCTCTACCGTGACAACGAGAGAGAAGTTCTGCAAACCATTATTACAGGAGATGAGACTATGGTCCTCTATGATGATCTCTTATTCAAGAGAGAATCAATGGAGTGGCGTAAACCTCTAAAGGCCAAGGTTACTAAGTCAACCAAAAATATCATAGCCACAATATTTTGGGACTGTGAAGAAATAGTTTTCATTGACTTCAAGAAGAGGAGCACCACAGTAAATGGAGAGTACTATGCTGGCCTGCTGCACAGACTACGTGCTTCCATCAAAGAGAAAAGGCGAGGAAAACTGAGTGGTGATGTGCACCTTCTTCACGACAACGCACCTGTGCACACAGCTCTTGTTACAAAGGAAGCTGTGAAGAAATTTGGCTTCAAGGATATCGACCATCCACCCTATAGCCCAGAGCTAGCTCCCAGTGACTATTTCCTGTTTTCAAAACTTAAGAAAGATCTTCGAGGAAGGGCAATTAAGTGCGACGAAGAAGTGATGATGGATGATGTTTATGCCCATTTTGCAGACAAGACTTCTGACTATTTTGGGGGGAGGGGTTGAATTGTTAATTTAAAGATGTGAGAAGTGTATTGCAATAAAGCGCAACTATATTGAAAAGTGAAATATAGTTTTGTATTCATCATACCTAGGCCGTAAACATTTGGACCTACTATCGTAAGAATGCTACCTAGTTCCAAAATGTTTAAAGGTCATTTTAACACCAGGTGAACACTGTGCACAAACATCATCTTGCACAAACACAAGATATTTTTAAAATAAGACATTTAAAGTACTCAATGTGCCAATGACATGGAACAATACCGGCGTTATTTCTGTCGTTAATATTTAAAATATTTTGTTACTTGTGACGCAAAATTCACTACCATGAACATAATTTTCTTCTTAAAGTTCGCTTGTATTCATATTTGACACTTGTTTTATTTTGTTTAAAGTAACTTAAGAACCAACAGAAAAAAAAAACACAGCATTATTCTTTAATAATGCCCTTCCTACTCTAGCCACCACAACCAAGCGAGGTGGCTCAGGTGGTAACGCTTGGTACTCGCATTAGGGAGGTACCGAGTTCAAATCTCTTGGGGCCGCCTATCTTATTTTTTCCCCCTTAAAATTTCGTGGTCACTTAGGCCAATGCTGGGATAGAGATTTACTTTGCTGTCCCATTTCCATTCATTTCAATCCGTTGGTTTTGTTACAAAGTCGAAAATGCCATGAGAGGTGGGTTGTGTATGTGTAATGGTGGTTTCCACTTCGTAAAGGTTTCTGCCCCGGCGTCTGATAATAGAAGTGGCCCTTCTGAGGTACTCAAGTTCCTTGGAGGGGGACACTGCCAGCATCAGCGCATTCTATCTGGAAATATGTTAGAAACCCCGTTTATGTCCTAACCCTCAACTTATCCCTTCCTCCCAGAGGTGAGGCATTGGGGTCCTAGGCAGAAACACCGTACCCTTGAACAAGGCTGAAGTTACAGAAATACCTCCTCCGTTTCCTAACATTCAATTGTATGAAGCCCTGGGCCTTTGAGGTGAACGGATATATTACATTTTGAAAGATAAATTATGCATAAAAATTATCTGCAAAACGTATGCCGAAACTGCTGACACTTGATCAAAAACGAATCATAATACAAATCTCTAAGAAAGTTTAGCACAATTCCCAAAGCAATCTAAATACGTCATTTCGTGACAAAAAAAAATTGGAAAGCATGTAATAGTATTCAACCACTACTGGAGGTTATGTTAAGTTTCTAGATCAGCTATAGAAAAATACTATGCAAGTAAAGGCTGAATTTATCATAAGTAATATCACGAATAAACTAAGAATTTAAATATAATTCCTCTAAACTCGGCCTACAAAATTATAATAAGTGTATACTTGTACTTAAAATCTTTTCACGGCAATAATGCCAACGGAGAAGAGCAAAACACGGATTTAGTACTATTTCAGGAACAGAATATTTACACTTGTATAAAATGTTATACTTATGAATATCTATTTCAGAAACCGCGAGACTGTAATGAGCAAAAGTCGATTGCTACCATTTGACTTTCTAATACCAACTGAGAAAAACAAAATAAATAAATAAAAGATAACATAGGGTGTCTCTATTTTCTTTTGGCTTGGAATTCCTAATGATAAGGTCAATTTGCACATTTGACACATTACCAAAACGCTTTGAGGAACCCTCCATTTTGCGTTATGATTGTCGATTTTCCAAGTTTTTGTTGCTATCAATAGCCCTCTACCGCCTCTAGCAAAAGTGGTCAGTAAAGAGTGCTCAGAAATTATATAGTGGAGGTATAGAGTTGGTTACACTGACCACAAGACAAACGCACATTGCGTTATAAAACGGATTTGATAATTTTACCGCATAATCCGGCTGTGATTGGTCAAAATTCAAGATTTTGTTTCGTTTCATTAGTAAATTTTAAGATGACAAAATTTGAGTGAAATAGTCAAATAAGAAATACAGATTTTATCGAAACAAAGCTCATCCCTACATATTCATTTCAATGCCAAACGTTAGTTAATTGAGATGTGATTTCCTATTCCAATACCTTAGTTACCTGATTTGGCTCCATCAGGTTTCCATTTCTTCTCAAAAAAATCTTGTTCGTGTGGGATTTTCGAAGAACACCATAAAGCAGCCAATAAGAAGTTTATTGAAGACTTGAAGAAATCTCTCTCTCGTGATGTATACTTAGACAAAATGCATAAATATTAAAGAAGAAAATATTGAAAATTAGAAAGTTCCAAAGCATTATATATATATTGAAGTACCTTTATGTAATTATATAATTCATATGTACTTATCTGTATACTTGTAGGCTTCAGGCTAGCAAAATCTCAAAATGTATTTTACTAAAATTTGGCTCCTAAAAATTTAATTTGTTATTACTTGCAACAAACAACTCAAGACAGTCTACCTTATACATTCGTTTACTTAAAAATAATTTACATTGCACGAGGCACTTTGTATGTCATTTATTTTTACGTACACTTAGAAGTCAGACTTTAATTATACTTATTATTATAATTATTTTAAATTTAAGATTAACAATTTTTAACTCTGTCTAAAAGTGGGTACCTAAGGAGACAATAACATGCATGTATAATTTATACTTAATATCAGAAAGAGTTAACAAATATAATATTAAAATTTGAAGCTTGTTGTAATGTATTGTTTGTTTAAATAAATTTAAGAAGTCTAAAGCAATGAAGACTGGTTGATGTGGGGGACTTAACCGTTATAAATCGTTTAATATGTTTATCAATATTACATATACAAGAAAAACATGTTATATTTTAACGTAAAGTAGAAACATAAATTTTATCTTTTGTATAAGAATTCTTCCGAAAAAAAAAACACTAATAAACGGACTTATTCTTACCTATTTCTCTCCAAAATTCTCCTCTTTACCTCCCCTCTCAATTAACGTTGCATTATTTATGAGTGTCATTTATTGCTCACGTTTCTGATATATTAGTCCTAAATGAATGACTAGCTACATGCGCATCAGGTATCTGCCTCTACAGTATTGAAAGCTCTCGAACTTATTATATAATAACCGATACACGCTTCAATTCATACATCAGACTCTTAGAAATAACAAAGAACCTTCTTAACCACAGAAAATAATTCTCCTCTGGCTTCATGCGTTCTGCTCTAATGCCTATTAGATCGTCATGAACTGTTCTTGCCTCAACAAACAATTCAAATCTTCAATTAGACACGTCATGGCTTTCGAAATCTGACTTAAATTCGTTTCTATGAGCATACACATATCGCAGTGGAAAGAAGATATTAAATCCGATTGTTTGAAATGAGTTGTGATTTATTTTCATTAAATTGCCGTTAAAAACATAAAGAAATAAGTAAAAAAAAGTGAAAATAAAGGTGCTCTTCTTTTGTTTCCAAGAATGAAAGAGCATATAAAAATATGCAGTTTATTTCCTGAATTCCATGTCACAGTTGTAGCATTGCGCAGTTAAGGCGTGATATATATACAAAGCCTTTGCGTCGCTTTTGTACACAAATCGTTATACCGTAAGGAAATGAAGGAGAAATTAGGAATGAGAAACAGCTAAATTAACTAATTAATGTGTGCTTTTACAGAACACGCGCATCACTATAGCAATTCTACTGACTTTGCAAACAACCAAATTCCTTCAGAGTATCATAATACAAGGTTCAGGCTTGTGTTTGAAACTCAGAGAAAATGCCGTTTACTTACTTGGCAGACGATATCTAAGATTCGTCTGAAAGTGTTGGGAACTACGTGGGGCGTTCTAAAAGTTCTAAGCCCGACCAAGGAGACACAAGATTTAAGAGAATTTTTTCAACACAGTCACCTTGAAAAGCAATACATTTAATACAATGACTTTCCAACTTTTTAAATCAGTAAAATAAGATTTGTCCAACTGTTAAAATTAAGTGCCTGTCTAAACGTCAACCTCATCATTTGATGTAAATCTTCGTTCACCCAACCATTTCTTCCGGCCTGGAAAAAAACAGCCATCGCTGGGAGGTAAATCCAGCGAGTATGGCGGATGTGCAAGTATTTGGTCGTGCAGTTTTGCAGTAACAATCCCAGGCCTATGTGAAGGCGCATTATTGTGAAGGAAGAGAACTTTCTTTTTCTCAAGGTGTATATGTTTAGCCTGCATCCTTCAATTGATCCAATAGTGAAACGAAAATTCCCCGGTTATTTACCTACATATTCTGAGCTATACATTTTCTTCCCCTCTCTCTGACCATAATTTTTTTTCTAAAGAAATTCGGCTACACTTAAGACGATTAATAAAATAAGGGAAATAGAAATTTCTCTTCTTAAATACATATATAATGTACATATATATGTATGTACATTATTTTAATTAATCGTGTATATAAATCAATTCCAAGAAAATAGATTGAACATTTAAAAATTTTATTGAGACTCCTCCTCCTTACAAAAGTAGAAAAGGCATTTTTATCCCGTTGACTTATTTTAATTGTTTCGCTTTTCCTTCTACAGTATTTTCACAATGTACCTTATTCTTTAAAAGATGAAGAGCCTAAATTGAATTTGTCTTCTTAAATGTCTCAATTTGGAATTTGTACATTTGGAATCAATGTATTTTGATCCGTGAGTGGTTAGAGCCCCCCCCCCCCATACCGATTTATAAGGAAACAGTTTAATTATTGAAATCTCGTTACTTTAAGGATGCATGCATTTTATTTGATCACTATACTCTACCCAGGAAATAAAATGTATTCTTGAAATCGCTTAACTGGATCTTGAAAGTGTAGTGCACTTTCTTCCATAAAAATATAGTCCCAACAAAATTTATCCATTTTAATTTCATTGTCTCTTATTAAAGATATTTAAATGCATGTATATAAATACTATAAAATAGCATTTTATTTTGTTTATTGCTTTGTGAACAGATATATAAATATAGACAGAAGTGTATTTATTTCGGTGGCACCAATACAATACAGTAAAACTTCAACAGACGCACGGGTCCAATGTATTTTTTTGTACGTGCTTTTATAATACACTAGGACTATTTGATTAAACACAAGATATTAGATTAGATATTTTACAATAAACTACAAATCAAACGTATATTCAAAAATAAAAACTAATGTATCAATATAATAAATAGATTAGTAATAAAGAAAAATAAATTTTAAACATTTAAAATACACATACAAAAAAAAATAGAATCACGTTAGGAATGATTAATGCAACTGGATTCAATCAATTTCACCTACCTCCCTCCCAAATTATCAGTCTTTTCAGAACTGAACTGTCTCACTTTCATCAGAAATTTATCTAAACTTCCTTTCCTTCCTTGTCTGCCGCAGAGCTCAATACGACCATCTCTCTCTGTTGGATCTCGTAAAGGAATGTAATACAAACGAGGGTAGGTCCATAAGTTTCCGGCCTAACCATTTTCTAGGTATGACAAAGACAAAAGCTATATTTCAGTTTTCAATATAGTTACCCTTTATTGCAATACACTTCTCATATCTTTAAATTAATATTTCAATCCCCCCCCCCAATAGTCAGAAGTCTTGTCTGCAAAACGGGCATAAACAACATCCATCACTCCTTCGTTACAGTTAAAATTCCTTCTTGAGTTTTGAGAAGAGGAAATAGTCACTGGGAGCTAGATTTTGCTGTAGGGTGGATGGTCGATCTCCTTGAAGCCACATTTCTTCACAGCTTGCTTGCGACATAAGTTGTGTGCACAAGGGGGTCGTCGTGAAGAAGGCGCACAACAACAATCAGCTTTCCTTGCCTTTTCTCTTTGACGGAAGCACGTAGTCTGTGCAGTAGGCCAGCTTAGCACTTCGCATTTACTATGGTGTTCCTCTCCTTGAAGTCAATGAAAAGTATTTCTTCTCAGTCCCAAGTGATTGTGGCCAAGATCTTTTTGGTTGACTGAGTGACCTTTACCTTTAGAGGTTTACGCCACTCCATTGATTCTCTTTTGGATAAGGGATCATCGTAGAGGACCAGAGTTTTATCTCCTGTAACAATGGTTTGCAGAACTTCTCTGTCATTGCCACGGCAGAGCTTCAAAAATTCCTGATAACAGATGACTAGTTGATGCTTTTGGACTGAGGAGAGAAGTCTAGGCACTCTTTATTCATGTTTAAATGTACATGAATAATTCGACTTCTTTCCTCACTCCAAATGCAGCAACGAGTCATCTGTTGCTTTTTGGAGCAACGAGGGAGAAGTTCTGCAAACCATTGTTACAGGAGATGAAACTATGATCCTCACTATAATCCCTTGTCCAAAAGATATCGAACAAATGGAGTGGCGTAAACCTGGCGAAGCACCGCCTTTAAAAGCCAAGGTCACTCAGTCAACCAAGAAGATCATGGCCACAATCTTTTGGGACTCTGAAGGAATACTCTTCATTGACTTCAAGGAGAGGAACACCACAGTAAATGGGGAGTACTACGTGCTGGCCTATTGCACAAACTACGTGCTTCCACCAAAGAGAAAAGGCGAGGAAAACTGAGTGTTAGTGTGGGCCTTCTTCATGACAACACGCCTGTGCGCACAGCTCTTGTTGCAAAGGAAGCTGTGAAGAAATTTGGATTCAAGGAGATCGACCATCTACCCTATACCCCAGATCTAGCTCCCAGTGACCATTTCCTCTTCTCAAAACTCAAGAAGGGCCTTCGAGGAAGATCATTTAAGTATGACGAATGTTTATGCCCATTTTGCAGACAGGATTTATGATATTTGGCGGGGGGGCGGGCGGCGGTTTGAAATGTTAATTAAAAGATGTGAGAAGAGCATTGCAATAAAGGGTAACTATATTGAAAAGTGAAACATAGTTTTTGTCTTTATCATACCTAGAAAATCGTTAGGAGGGAAACTTATGGGCCTACTTTCGTATTAAGAAGCGGTTTTAATTACTATAAAGATATTCATAGGCTAAAATACACACAAAAAATATACTTCTCGTTTCACCACTTATTTGAGTACAAGTGCTAAAATTGGCAACCTAACAGCAACTTTTCTTTACATCTCTATAAACACCTTCTAATCTTTACTTCACGTTTGTCACTTGTTTTTAACGACACGTTAAACACACTCAAGGTCCGAAGGGTGTTATAAACAAGTAGGATAGTATTAACTAACAAGAGTTGAACTTGCATCAGCATGGAAAAACTGTTTCTCATCTTCACTGTTGCATATTTCTGCGGCATTCTTGCTCAAGACTGTAAGACTCCAGGCCAGCAGGTGAGTCATTCTTATGTATAATGTTTAATAGAAGCGTTTCAGTGCGCCTTCAACGTTTAACTTGTAGATGTGAACTGTAATTAAAATTATGCTTTTGCATGATTTTAATTGGATGTTTACGACCAAGAATAGAATGTGGCTGATGATATTGAAATAGATACAGATCAAATTAATGCAATCAATGTTATTTCTTTACAAAAATCTCATGGTTTTCTAATTTCCAATTATTTCGATCTCAAACGGAGAGCTCAACATTGAATCCATTTTCTTCAACAGATTTTTATTTTTTCTAAATAAATTGTTTAAGTATTAGTAATATTATTAAAACTAAACAGGTATATAATGAGAATCAACACTAAATCATGCCAAAATAGTGCAACTCAAAGGCCTATTTAAACTGTACAGTCACTGTAAATTAAAGCAATGTAACATTTTACATTTTTTTTAAAGGATAGTAATTAATAGCGTATTTATTTCATTGCCTACTGCTTTTACTCAAATTATACAACAGTGACACTATGCCCGATCAAATAAACTTGCTTTTTAACTAAAGGTTATCAACATTTATTTTATATTATAGCACATCGTTCATTAATCAATAAACATACATGACACACATATAAACATTTATTACTACATTTAGGTACCCTAAATTTGAAAGCTTCCTTCCTTTAATAAAACAAAATCGTTTCCCAGCTAACCATTTCATCTCATGTATCATTTGTGTCCACCGTGCCAGTAGTGAAAACGGGTGTTAAATATTATTTGAAAATGTAATTTTCGTCTTTTAGTGTTTATAATGGACTTCTGTAATGTAAAAAAATTACATATACAGTTTTTCTTTTTATTATAAGGTTATCTAACGTAGGGTGTTCTAACCTGGCCAAGTAAACACAAGATTTAAACCAATAACTTTCAAACTTTTCAACAACCTCAGTAAAATGAGATTTGTCCACCTGTGAAAAATTAGCGCCTGTCTCAGCTTCCACCTCATCATTTGATGTGAATCTTCGTTCACTCAGCCATTTATTCGGGTTTTGGAATAAAAGCAATCGCTGGGAACCGAATATGGCGGATGCGGAAGCACTTGGAAGCGAAGGTCGTGCAGTTTTGCAGCAAAAATCCCAGACGTGAGTGAAGGCGCATTATCTTAATGAAAGGTAACTTTCTTTTTCGCAACGTGTGGACGTTTAGCTAATTAGCATCCTTCACTTGGTTCAGTAATGAAGCGTAATACTCCCCGGTGATGGTTCTGCTCTTGTGGAAGTAGTCTACGAGCACCACACCGTGAAAATCCCAGAAATCAGCAGCCATGACTTTTCCTGCAAATAGAGCCGTTTTTGCCGCAAATGGAACCGGTTTAGCTTCCTTTGGTGCACTTTCACCTGTTGCCACCCTGTTTGGACTGCTCCGTCTCTGGCGTGAAGTGATGAATCCATGTTTCATTTACTGTTATGAAACGTCGGAGAAACTCACTGGAGTTGCGATTAAACAAGTCTAAATACTCTTGCGAAATGTTCATTCAAATGCGGTTTTGGTTCATTGTTAACAAACGCGGAAAGCTTTCTCATTCTCCAAACTTCGTGTAAAATGTAATGAACACGGCCTATCGAAGTCTTTGCAATGTCAGCCAACTGGCGTACCTTCAAACGGCGATCGTTGAGTAGTACGGCATTATGAACTGTGGTAGAAGTTTTGGGACGCCCTGAATGTTCATCAACTTGGACGGATGTACGATCACTCTTAAATTCAGCGGCTCACTTTTTAACCGTCGAAAACAAGGAAAGAATCCTTCATGTGGAATCTAACTCCTTTTGTATTTCTGTTGGGGTTAAACCCTTCAAAACTAAGTACTTTATCACAGCTCGTGTTTCAGTTTTATGCATTTTTGTAGAACGTTAACAAGTGTTTTGTTTACACGATCGTCACAAACAAGTGACTACACTTATGCGTCTTGAGACCGCCCACTGTACCCTATCAATTATAGGAGATTGATAAGTGTGTGCATAATATTTTGTTTCAGAAGTATAAGTTTGCAGCAAATGTACGGGGAAAACTCGAATCTCTCTCGGACCACAGTAAGGCAGACAATGCAGCAAAATCCTTTCTTTGTAAAGTGAATGGCTGGTTACCCCTTAGGCGGGGAGGTTACCTTGAAACCGGGTGTGAAGCAACTTATGTAAGTTATAGGTCATTAGACTTAACGGATGGAATCGGTTTAAAGTTAAACTGAATATTTTAGCATTTTTCAATAAAGAGGAAACCTATGAGGGACATTCATAAAGTTCGTATTATTGGTTTTAACAATGAAGAATAACTGCACGTTGTATTGTAGAGCGATCACGCGTCCCTGTAGTGTTCCCCACTTAAAGTTTACCGCGTTACTGTTACGCAGAACGCCGTTAGTGTGCAAAATTCAAAAGTGCACGCTCTCTTGAGAAGACAGATGCTCGCGTGGTTATTACTCGTAGTTTCCTGTTTTTGAAAGGAAAAGAACGCCAACGAAATTCATGCTGAGCTGGTTGCCGGGTATGGAGACGCTGCTCCTAAGTATGACATTATGGTTAAATGGCGCAGGCGATTCCAATGTGAACAAACGAACGTGGAAAATGGACCAAGAAGAGGCCACCCATCCCTCGGCGAGGAACCAGGAATTGCGCGCACAAGTGGAGGCCCTAGTGCTTGAAGACCGTCGCATGTAATAGTGGGAAAAGTGCGCATTAGTCATGGTTCAGTGATTAACGTCATTCATAACGCTTTGCATGTGACGAACGTTGCCGCCCCATGGATACCGTGCTTGCTCACACCTGAATAAAATCAGCCCCGGAAGGAAGCGGCACTCAGCTTTGCCAGGCTGATTCTGACGACTTTTTTGAATCCCTGATCACCATGGCTAAATGTTGCATGTATCGTTATGACACCAAAACGAGGCAAAAGAGCAAACAGTGGAAAAACGCAAATTCAGTCCCCCCCCCCCCCAAAGTGAGGATAAACGTCATCGGTCAAGGTCATGTTAAGTGTTTTTGGGACTCGCATGGTATACTTTTGACAGATTTGCCCGTAAGGTCCAGACAATAACTTAAAAATATTACCAGGATCTCCTGGTGAGATTGCGGCAGGCCATCAAAGGGGGAAGGGAATCAAAGGAGTCTGTTTGCTCCATGACAACCTGCCACCACATTCTTCACACCAAACAGTGATGCTTCGGCTCCTTTGGGGTATGAAAGTTTACCCCATCCTCCATATTCTCCTGACCTGGCACCCAGAGACTTCTTCCTCTTTCCTCGCCTTAAGACCCCCATGGCCTGCCAGGGAGATGATGCAAGAGATGGAGCAGTTCTTCAGTAGCCAAAGTGAAGAATATGCATCATCATCGGTGTGAGAAATGTTCAGTTTGTGTGGTGCATATGTGGGACAGGACTAAATCCAGGACCAAAACTCTTGACCATACACATCTTCGTTCATGGTGATAATAGAACTTTATGGCCGTACCTCGTACATTCAGCTAATGAAGATGAACTGTCTATGAAGCAGACCGAATTAGAAACAATATCAAATGTAGTTACAATTTTCTTGATGTAAGCAGCGAAAATGTTGCCAATTTGAAATCCCAGAACTGAAACTATAAGATTTCACAAAACATAATAGGATCACTGTGGCAATAAAAAGTAACATTCAAATCACTGTGATTGCATTTATATAATTTTATTCTGGCTCTGTCTCATTCTCTCTTTCATGCATCCAAAGTGATCCATGTCTTAGCAGGTCTTCCAATGGATGTCCACAATAATTCAGTCAATATCAACCAATTCCATGAACACAACAAAGTAGGAAAATAAATACTGAAATTGTAAAACAATATATCCAAGCCTTTTGGCACTTTAGATGTAATAAAGTATCACTTGCAGCAGCTCCCTTCAAGGTAATGGCTTTCATTAGTAATCACCTAGTGAGTATTCTTAGTTTTATTCTTTTTCTTTGTTTTAACCTCTCCATCTATCAAGTTATTTATTTACTGCATTATGTAATCATGGAATGTTTTGAAATACTAACTCTAAAGAAATATATTTAAAACTCTTCTTGAACTACATGAACCAATTCTGTTACTTCAATAATGAACTGTGCATGGAAACAATTTGAGGAATGGAGTTTTTAAATGTTGCCTTTTGCATTTTTCTCAATACACTACTGTGCCAAAATCTTTAAACAAATCTCGGTTTAGAGCATCAGTAGTTCAGACAGGTCCTAGCACCAGTGCAACAGAACAGACAACTGAATGATTCATTTTATGTGTCAATTAAATTAAACCTCTAATGTTGACTCAGTGACTTTACACATTTACATAATCACCAAATATCTGTAAATGAATCAAAGCATTAAAACTAGTGCTCAGACAAGAATAACAAAAAAATAACTTTTTGCTTAGTTTTTTTTTTCATCCCAAGCTGTAATCTTAAGCTCCACTATTCCTTAACCACATTGCTTTTTGGTTGATAATAATGTTGCTTTTTAGCCTTAAACAAAGTATGTTTTTCTTAAATACACAGTAAAGATATTTAAGTTACAGGTCAGCAGAGCATGGCTGCATACCGGGAGAAGCCAATCATCAAGACCAATTATGCATATGCAGGTAGCAGCTTATAGCTAGTTTAAGGAAGGCTTTATCAGCAAGTGATTATGTGTGGCAATCATGTACCAGGTAGAGAAATTGTTCACCAGTATATTAAAAATTATGAGAGAGAGCATCTCTCTATAATAAGAAACAGGTTCTGTAGCACATGCTATGTTCTTAAGAAAGAAAAATTAAGATGAAATAGAAGAATTTCTTATCAGATGCTGGCATTTTATTGCCGCTGAGAGGCATCATTTTCAACATCTCTTATAACACAGATTAGTGCTTTTTATTTATCAGTTTTAAATGCAATACCATTTTAAGATTTCAGAAAAATATAAGCAATAAAATAAAAATACTAACTTTATGCTCAGAGATTCTATCTCTATTTTTCCAATTGAAACAGCTATGCTTCCTCATTAAGCAGTCATGTCCAAAAAATCTGTAGCTCAAATAACTTGCTGATTTCTTTAACTTTCAGCATTTCACTTTCATTTAACAATATTTCTAACGTTTAAAAATGCATAACAATTGCATTTTAAAAATCATATTTTTTTTTCTTGCTCTTGTTCTTTTCAGTGTGAAAGTTATAAAAACTGCTGTGGTGGATGCTGCAAAGATAATATATGCATCAATAGTAAGTATGTTCTGTTCATTTTATTATCACAGGTATTAATATGTATTAGCATAAGCCTAAATATTTAAACACTTTGAGAGAAAAATCAGCAAAACTATCTTACAAAAATAGTTTATTAATCTGTACTTTTCAGATATTATAATCTATTTCCTAAATTTCTCAATCACACTCATAAAAAATTCTCATTTTCTACATTTATTGAACATTAAAATACAGTTCAATTGTGTTATACAGAAGAAAAACTTAATACAGATAAATTAATTAATTTCTGGTGTTTTTTTTTAAATTCCAATTAATCGAAAGAATCTAATAAAAAATTGTCCTAAAAAGAGACAGAAAAAAAAAGGGAAAATTATAATACAGTTTTCTATATAGATGATTCCAGTAACTTAACTGTGTGCACAGAATCAACAAACCTGTGTTGTAAACATCTCAATATAGAAAAGTGTTACAGTACATAATAGGTTGCAGAAAACAGAATTCAAATTTTGCTTTTAATCCATTTACTCTTCTCCTTAGGTGTTATTTATTACATGACTTTAGACAATCTTGGAACACAGGATTGAGTTTTACAATATGCTTTAAAATCATGTTTGAAGGTAAGAAATAATGAGGTGAAAAAAATTCTGCAATTGTCACTGCTCTATAACAGGACTCTGCTTAAAATCTGACTGCTAATTATATGCATTATTTCACAAGTACAAGCACTCTCTCTTTCCATTTAGACAATTTCATAGTTAAAGTAAAAGACAATGAAAAATCTTATGGTGTTAGCAATTTGGGAGAGGATTTTTATTCTGAAAAATAAATGTTGAATTATTATTCTTTATTAGCACTTGAGTCAATTTAATACCCCATGGTAAGTAGAGTATAAGAGTATTAAATTGACTTAAGTGCTAACAAAAAATAATTTATTGCTTCACTGTATTAGTTCTAACAAGAAATTAATTTTAAATTGAATTATTAATTTCAAAATCCCATCAATGGAAAATTTGTATCAGCTTCTATTGGAATTGCCCAAGTTCTCCATAATATCCATTAACAACTTTAGTCAGTTCACACTGAGGGTACTTGAAACATGTTCTGCATAAAAAATACAAAATGAAGTACAGTGTAAATATGTACCCAAAATTTTCTTTTTTATAATTTTTAACATATTTTAGTATCTTAAATAGTATATTCATTTCATAAGTGTCTATAATTCAAAATTGACTTCGGCATATAAGTTTCAAACATAATTATCAGGCAAAAGTCATAGGCACCGACTACATGGGAGCAAGTAGAAATCAACACTTTGGGGCATTACCCCTAACGCATTTTCATTTATAGGAAAATTGCTTATTTATTTTAAAAGCATTTATTTAGGTAAAATTTTTCAGCTACTCCGTGAAAAGATTACATTATATCAAGTGATAATTTCATATTATAGTCTTGGTTATTACTGAAGAGCTATAATATCAAAGAAAACATTGCACATTTTACATGTAGCAGTTTCATTTGTTCTAATTCAAGCTGCAGAAAGTTGAGTATGTTGTTGACAATGTGTGCCAATAATAGATATTATGTTCCTTTTTTAGGCTGGTAGCTATAGCCACAAGAAATAATTGATCTGTAGATTCAAATATGTAAATATATTCAATGGTGTAGCCAGAATTTTTCTCAAAGGGGAGTGGTTTCAACTTTACATTTGGAATAAATAGAGGATTTAAAAAAGTATGAATAGACATTTAAAAAAATAATGCTACTTGCTTTACTAATTTTATAGGTAGCTGAATATTAGAAACACAGAATCCAGCACTAGCCTTATGCTTTAACCAACTATTGAAATTTCAATATTATTTGGAATCGAACACTGTGAAACATGCATTAATAATCTGTTCTGAGTCAAAATATTTAGAACACTCTTTATGGTTTCACTTATATGAGATTTACTCAGAACATGTCTCGTGGAACAACTGTCCACATCCTCAGGTGTTAAATGACTGTTGCATCATTAGTAGAAGTTGGGTAGGTAGGCATTTGGGTTGACTCTGGTGGTCTTGTGATAAACTTGAATAAAGAGCTGTCTGCTTCCAGAATGTTGAAATTCATAAGGTTTTGCTCATGTTTTTTTTTTATATATAAATCCTTTCCCATATGTTTAATTCTTTTGATTGTTAAACAGTTTTCAATAACTTGATGCCTTTTTCTATTTCATGGTTTTCAAACCAGAAATGTGCTTCCACAGCTGATTTATTTATTTGTTTGTAATGGATGTTTCTCCAATGTTCCTTCAACCTAATGCCTATATTTCTCTTTGGTTTTCATAAGTAGATATTTTCACAATCCTTACAATTAATCTGGTAAATTGTCAAGACAATTGCAGGGTAGTAAGTAACAAGGGATGGTGAAAAAAAAAAAATTTAGTATCATTGCCTTGCACAAATGAAAGTGCTCTGTAAGCACAATATTAAAATTACTGAAATCACTTAGAATCATACATGGATTTTTATCATACCTCAGAATAATGTGAGAAACATGGTATTATCAATGATAGAGAATGATCCAGCTGACCTGTTGACTTTTTAACCATTACTCTCATAAACAGTACAAATATGGGACTGAGGACTTATTGATGGAAAGCTAAGCACCTGTTGATATTCTGAATAAAATGAAATTAAGAAGAGACAAGAACTTTCTTCATCTGCATACTAACAATCAACATTGCAAATATTCACTGGTTATAGAAGAAAATGTTTACAAAATCTCTGCCCACAGTAATCCAGAGACTTGACAGACATATTTCCTGGATGTAACATGGTCACCATCCTACTTCAATGATCACTTGGTTGGACATGTCATACATGGTCTAAAAAATTCCATTTTTACCATAACAGCAAAACAATCTATGCATAGTACATCAACAATATGTCCATGACAAAGTTGTTTAACCTCTTGTCAGTCTTTGTTTCAGAAAAAGTATTGAAATTTTGTATCAGCTAAAATATCTAAAATGGCTTTAGGCCAGCTTTCCAGCATTATCTATAGCAAATGACCATCCTTAAAACTCTATATAGCAAATGACCATCCAAAAACTTTAACTCTATATATTATACTTTTTGGACATTTTGAACAGAAAAGGCTGTATTTTAAGATGCAGGATACAACTAGAGTGGCTAAAGGTCGATGACTTCCTGAATTAAAAAAAAATATTGTGACCCAATCACCAAGGCCATTAAAGGCCTTGGAAATAGTCAAAGGTATTGAAGAAGCCAACCTATTCTTACCTGTGCTGATATGTCAATAGCCCTTCTTGCTCCAAATATTAAGAACATTTAACACCTTAATATATGAATTGTTTATCCTGATGTTTTTGATAGTGAGCTAGAAAATAAAGTTAGATTGGAGTTGGTTGAAGCAATATTAATGAGATGCTCTCCCCAATTAAAATATTATAAAATGTTAGCATAATCAATTACATATATTATAAATAGTATTACAATGAGTGTGTACAATTTATGTGTAGTCATGTTAGTAGTTAAGTTATTTGTGTATTGTGTATTTGTTATTGTGCATTTCATGGGTAATAAAAAGGAAAAAATCTGGTGGACAGACACTTTAGAAGTAAGCCAGAATATGTAGATAGTAAATGTGTTAGACTGGACAATGAACAGATGGCCAGTCATCCCTTTGTGTTTGGTCCCAAGATTCTTTGTATTGAAAAAGGGTCGCCTCCTAGGTTTCTGGAAAAACTCAGCTTTGTTAGACTCCAAAGGCAAGCATAAAATAGAATAACCAAAAGAATCAAATTATAAGGGTGAAATAAACCAGATATCCCGACTTGTTGGAACCAAGAGGGAGAAAGAAGAAAATAATGCTTAAATTTAAGAACTATGAAAGATCTAATCAGGAATCTTAGAATATGTATATGCACGCCCCTTGGCAAATAGAGAGAAATTTTTAAGAGGAATAACAGTGGAAATGGTGAGAGATGGTCTAACGACTGGAAGAAGAGATTTTGATAAAAAAATAGGGATTGAGAGCCACAAGGGGAGAGTTGAGCCATCGGGAGAGAAAGAGTTGAGTTATAGAGGGGGTATAAGCTTAGCCATCAATGGTGTGTGAATTTAGTGCAGACAGGGTGAACTTAACCATCAGACAGAGGAGATATAGAAAGTGAAAGCAATAAATGTACAGCAATAAATGGGAGTGTGTTTTGATAGACAATTAGTTCAGTTAGTGCAAGTCTGATTTAAAAACCGCTCAATAAAAGTTAAAAAGAGCGACCCTTAATATTGAACAGGTGACAAAAGCAAATAAATAGGGTCATCTCCAGTCTTAAGATTTGCTTTTATACATTTCCTAGTTCCTATTTCCCCCATTCACGTGAAAAGGTAACAAAATTCCAGTGCTCTACCAAAACTAGCTGTGGCATAGCAGCGCATCAAGACTGCGGTGGGAGGGAAGAAGAAGTTCATTAATTCTACAAAACACTATGGGTATTATAATCAATTAAAACCCATCTTTTTTTTCTTCCTTCTCCTCCCCTATATAAAAACTGTCACATGGTTTAGTGCTATTTATTTGTTTTTTTAACTGTACAAGTTTCAGAAATACTCATTTCATCCTCAGTACTAATTGAGGGGAGAGCATTCTGATGGTGGCAGAAGAAACTTATTGAAATTATCCAGCAATGGAATTTCAAAATTCATGACATAAAACATTTTCCCCCTCTTGTTAATTCCAAAGTATTATTGGTCACCAGTTTTAATAAACTTAAGAGTCAGTATCAATCTCGTGCTATTTCTACCAAAACGAGGGCTGCAACTGCTGATTTTCCTGTTTGTTTGTGAATATTTCTTAAGTGTTCTTTGCTATGGCTTTTCAAATACTTTACTTTCTTTACAGTTAATATGATAAATGTCAAATGACATTGTATCTGTATATGAAAATTTTAATAAATTTCTGATGCAGTATCTGCTTTGGGAAGCTAAGTTAAGTTACATTTTCAGAAAATTTTCTTAATTTTGTTGATTTTTTTTTTTTTTTGTTTATTTATGGATGCTCTTTAACATCTCAGGTCATCAGCATCCCAATCAATTCAGAGTTTGAAACGGCCAACAAATTTTGCTCAGAGACTTCTTTTTTCAGGCTTAAGGTTCTTTTTCTTGCCTTAAATGTACAACACTGGATCCACGGCTTTACTTCCCTTTCAAAGGAAGCCATACTTGAGATTTCTACATCCGAAAAAATCCATCGATCCTGGCCAGGTTTGAACCCGCGATCTTGGATTTAGGAGGCAAGTATGGTTACCACTACACCACCAGGACCGACAAACTTGTTAAATACTTCTACATAGTAAGTGCATAAAAATTAACAAATTTAAAAGAATTAGAATCATCAAAGATACCAGCACCCTAATGTAATTAATGGAGGATTACAATAAAAAAAAATTAATTTAGCTTGCAGAAGCATTCACTAAAATTAATATAATGTTCAGAAAAACATAACTTTACACCACCACCCCCCCTAAACAGATATAGCATCAGAAATTTATTAAAATCTTCATACAAAGATTCAGGCATTTATCATTGTCAGAGAACCTAAATTACTTAATGCTCAATCATCTATGATAACAAGTACACAGTTAAATCTCTTGTTTGCAATGGCTTGCTCCAAGACTCATTTGAGTTAGTTAATATTGAAGAATAGACCTAAGGATAATAAAAAGTAATAAAAATATAGAATTTGGTATATACAGAAAGGACACGTACACCAATAATTACATAAAAGCAAAAGTTTCAATCCCAGACCCCACAAGGAAGCAGCATTCAATAGTGTGACTTATAGTTTAGTTACTATATCACTCAGTAAAGAAGAATACAGGAAAGAATACACACACATAATACACACAGCAGAAATTAATGGATTTAACAAATAAATTGTATATAAAAGAATAAAAAGATTTAAAAATAAAAAAGAAATTAAACAAATCACCACACTCAGTTCTTCACTTAAAGAAAATGCTTATCAAAAATTCACATATAACCCTTATGTTAACCATAACTTCCAAAAATTTTCAAAAAATATAACTTTACTCTGGTACCAATAAACAGTCATAGTGTTGGTAAATTATTTAATCTAAATAAAATTAAACAAAAAAAGAAGAAAGAAGAAAGTTCAGGTATATATGCAATTAGTTGCAAAGATTGTGACAAAATATACATTGGAAAAACAAAGAGAAATCTGGGGATAAGATTAAAGGAACACTGGAGAAATATTAGATACAAACAAGTAGAAAAATCAGCAGTGGCTGCACATTTTTGGAATGAAAATCATGAAATAGAGAAGGACATAATATTACTAGAACAATTCAATATCTGAAGGAACTTAACATATGGGAAAAAATATACATAAAAATTATGAATACAAACTTATGAATTTTGATATACTGGAAGCAGACAACATATTGTTTAAGTTCATTAACAGACCACCAGAGCAAAAATAGCGACACAAATACCTTACTGAAATTGACTCGTCAGTCGTGGATTGCTTGACAATGTGAGGAATGTACCTCACGAAACATGTCCCAAAATTACTTTCATAAGTATGTTTGTGAAACTTCAAGAGAGTTTTAATATGATGACATGATTTTAATGTTTTACTTTAAATCAAAATAAGATTGAAGAATGAACTTAGGAGTCATACAGTAAAATCCTTAAAATAAGAGGACTAATATTTATTTGAGTTTACATTGGTTAAATAAATTAACTACCTGATCCTTTCTATCCATGAATAAAATATCAAAATAAACACTGCATAAAAATGGTGAAATATTTTTGTTTATAACAGAATTTATGCACATAAGGTATGACACTGCATGGACATCTTGTTATGTGTTAACAAACTCAAAATGATTTAATTTGTAAAACAAAACAATACTATACACAAAACCAATGAAAACATAACATGAATTATATAAGAAATCAGCAAAATACCTATGCATGATCATCTATCAAAACTACTCTTTTCAAAAATGGATTATTATTTTATATTAAATACTATACAGGTTGTACTTATGAAGCTGTTGACAATGGAATGGTAATATAACCTAAACTGAGGTATTGATTTTTTATACTAAATTCCACTTACTTTTACGTAAGTAAGAGGAGTTTAGTGTATGAATGAATACCTAAGTTTAGGTTACTATACAAGCTATTAAAACTAAGTTAAAGACCTTTTACAGGAGGATTGTTCTAATGTGCTGCTTAAATATTTAAATGTTAATAAAGAATTTTTTTATTCCAATGGTGATCTTTAGAAGTCATTCTTTCTTGCTTTGCAGTAGATGGATGGTATAAATTATGTTTTCTTTTATAATACATTGAAGTAGGTATTGTTCCTTGTGGTTGGGTCCTTGCAGATGGTGAATTAGTAATGTTAATTCTGGGTAGATGGCCAATCAAATAGTCATGGCATGTGCTGAGTCTGAACATTGCTACTCCATCCTTTCTTACAGCTTGCGAGCATTTATTCCATAATTTATGTTTTGATGTGGTTTTTTGCTTTTTTCCATACAGTGCTAATATTTCTTTTGTAAGAGTTATCTGAGGTTATGGAATTTTTTTGGGGGGTGGGGACCTGTAGGGTTGTTTCTTTCTTTGCTAGTTATCTCATTTCTTATTAAGTTCATGTGAGTTATCCACTGAAGAACTATGGGTTTTATCTACTTTTGTGAGCTGTCTTATTGGTTAGCATATTTCGCTTATTTTATTATTTTATTTATTTATTTATTTTTTTTTTGTTAAAAGCTATTGCTGCAATAGCAAATTTTGAATCTATAAATAGAACTGCTTTTTGAAACTTATTTGTTCTGAACATTACATTACATTTTTCATTATGTATTCTATAGCTTATATTTCAGCATCAACTTTAGTAGTATTTTGGCTAACTGATAGATAGTGGGAAACATTTTATAGTGTATTCCAAATCCTGCTCCTTTGGACTGGCCATCATTAGAGCCATCATTAAAAATACCTAGCCAAAATGATTCTGGAAATCTGGTGTGTATTGTCTCTAAATTAATGCTTGATGTATTTCTGGAGAGGTATCTTGTTACTAGTAGATTGATTTACATTCTAAAAACTTGAATGGATTTGTAGATTTCTGCTTTTAATGTGCAATGTATTTCATTTAAATGGATTGCCAATTTTCTGTATTGGAGATTTTGTTTTCAGTATTATGTTGTTAGTTGCATGCTTTATCATTTAATTTGTTTAAATTATGAGTGTTTTTGGTTCATTAGGTATCATTTCCTCTGTTATAGGTTTATTTGTTATGTATAATTGAAATGCAGTTTTTGGTGTTGATTTTATGACTCCCATTAAAATTGTTAGTGAACTGTTTTGTAGTATTTCTAATACTACTGTATTACAAATAATATTTACATTTTAATAATAATAGTAAACCATAAATATCTATTTACATAATATACAAGCCAAGTAAATAAATATTTGATGCTTTCTGTATATTCATATCAGCTGAATGTATTCTTATCTGTGCAATCACTTCAGTAAGATACTATATAGATCTTCAAAAGTGAATGTTTTTAATGTTGAAAGAACACCACTTACATGGTTTTTAAATTAGGGCATGTTTCGGGAACTGTCAGTAAACAGCTGAAAATGGGAATGAAGATATACTCAAGAGTTCAATATCATGGTATATTGTACAAACTTGATCTAAGGACTAACAAACTAAAGTAGACTGTATAAATATCAATGGTAAACTATCCTTTATTATGTATAGATTTCATTAATGAATTGCTATAAATTATTTTTGGTTACATTTCTGTCACTTTATTGTGCTAAAGTTCTGAGCCCAAGCAGAAAGCTATAAATCACAGCACAGTTATAAAATGAAAACTGTCCAAACAAAAAATAAACAATTAAAAAATTTTAAGAATTTAAAAAAATTCACCTTAACAAGTTTCATCATCTCCATTCAGTCTTTTTTGATCCGCAAGTAGGGGAAGGGAAGGGATGACATGCCCTTAAAGCTGCAGCATGTTCCTTGCATGTAGGTCCAAAGGACTGTAAATGGAGAGTAAGAATAATAAGCTTTTAGTATATACATATGGCTTTCCCTCCCTAGAGCTTAATTTTAAAAACAGTAAGAAGGTCAAAGCCAGTTACAAAGCCCTAATATTTTCTACAATTAAAATTAACTGACAATTATAACAGACCACTGGTTTTGATAGAATTTGCGCAAAATAAAATTATTTTTAAATATTCCACTAAGCAATTACTATAAGCAGGTACCTTTGGAAACAACAATGAGTAAAAGATAAATACAGACACAAAATTAACAAGTGTGCAATCAAATTCAAGCAATGCAAAGGAGCAATAATGTTTATACTTGTTTACAGCCTACTCTTCTTGTGAAGATGTTGAATATCCATGTATGAACCACAGCTGTCCCCCAGGATATGAATGTTATATGTACCAGCCAGAATGCCTGGGATGTGCAAAGGCACCCAACTGTAGACCAGCTCATGAAATAGAAAACACAAATGTAAAATATTCTGGAACAGAATAAGGTAAAGGGTTTAACATAATATTTTTGGACTATAATGGCCATCCAATGCAATGATTTCATAGTGCTTGATTTTTGTTCTAAAATGAGATATTTAAATATAATCAATTGTCATAAAAGCATTACAATTTGTGAGAATAGCATATGCTAGCTTTTTTATTTTATCAACTGTCTGTGAAGAGGGACATATTGGAAGACCATTTTAAATGTTTTCACCATCATTGTTGTTCTTGTTGTTTCTAAGAACTTACTGTTTTTTTATTTTTGTTTATTTATTTATTTTACTGCTGAAGCATCACAGATGGCAGACATTTGGATTCCCCCCCATTTTTTAAAGGTAGGAAGGGTTCCAGGCCTAAGTTTAGGATACTTTCCTAGCATTTGCCTTTTATGACTGAGCAAAATGTGAAAAAAAAAACAACCAGGGAAGAAGGTCCTTACAGGAATCAAATCTTTGACCTCCCACTCACAAGTTCATGCCTTAATAACCTCAGCCATCCGTGGCAGTTGTTATTGCTGTATATTCATTACTGATCTATTTACACATGTGTATATGGGGCAATGCTATATGTGCATTTCATTACTATTGTTAATTTTAATTTGTAATTGCTATTGTCTTAATTGTTCTTATTATCTGTAAGAATTTGCTACTTATTCTAATTCTACTGGTGATTTTTTCTTCTTATTACTGTTATAAATCTTAATTTTTCATTACTGTGTATTTATTACAATCAGTTGATAGTTTTATTATTATTATTATTATTATTATTATTATTATTATTATTATTATTATTAGTAGTAGTAGACCACCACTACCTACTACTTTTAATGTTTTATTACTACTATCATAAATGTTCCCATTGTTTGTAAAGTTTTGTTACTAATTATGTTTCCATTACTGACCTATTTATGACCATATATTTGCAATGAATGTAAAGAAATGAATATATTCAAACAAACAAATTACAAGTGAGCTTTGTAGCTTATGTTGTTGAAATGCTTATCATTAGTAGTAACAAAAATAAAACAAATTTTGTAATTAAAATGGATTTCTAATCAAGTATTAAATTTTATTTGTGGTAATCAATATCCAAGAGTACACAGTTACTGACGACAATAATAATAAATAAAGAAATGGATTATGTTTTTGTATTCTATCCAACCATATACTGAAATTATCTGCAGGCATGTAAATCAAGGTATCTTTTTGTCAATTTGCCATAGTTAATATGATATAAGAACCACAACAATGTTTACATCACAGCAAAATAGTATACATATTTTAATAAATTCTGAAGGAAGTAAATTATTGCAGTTGATCTTGTGAAACATCTATTTTATTTACTTTTTATTTTTTTTTTTTTTAAGTGGATTCTGAAGGAATGTAAGCTATTGTGGTTGTACCCATGGAAGGATTTTTTAATAATTTTTCCAAATCTTCATAGATCACACCTACTAGGCAACTAAAATGAAAGCAAATTATAATAAAAAATTGTATCTATATGTTTGTGTGTTTGTTAATGCTCTAGCAGTTGCAATTTTTTGTTTTTTCCCAATGAAATTACGCATATAACCATTAATTAACAAATGATTCTTTCAGTTCTTAATCAGAAAAATTGGACCATTTGGGGTGGGGTTAATATAGAGTGAATTTTTTTATAAAAATGGAAAAAATTGCTCTAGCAGATGCAATTTTTTGTTTATTCTCAACGAAACTCAGTATTATCTTTTAAAATATTGATAACAGTAGTTTTTGAAAATCAGGGCAAAGTACCATTAGGAGTGGGGGTTAAAGCAAAATTTAAAAACCGCTCTTGCAGCTGGAATTTTAATTTATTTAAGGAAACTCTATATGTGCCATAGGGATTATGTAAGAAAAATAGTTTTTGAAAATCAGTGAAATCAGACTATTAAGAGGGAGGGATTACCTGAAATCTAATCTTTAAAAACCACTCTAATGGCATTAATATATGTTTTTTCGTAATGAAACTCAATATATACCATTTAATAGAATAAGAAAAAATGTTTCTGAAAATCAGGGAACTCAGGTCACTAGGAGGGAGATTAACCTGAAACTCAAAATTTAATTATCACTCTAGCAGCACCAATTTTTTCACAACAAAACTCAGCGTATACCATTTAAATCAAATAAGAAAAATAATTTCTGAAAATCAATGATATCAGATTATTAGGAGTATGGATTTACCTGAAAAACTAGTGTGGGTTAAAGTGAAATTTAAAAATTGCTGTAGTGCCCACATTTTTATATATATTTTTTAAAGGAAACTTGGTATATGCTTTGAACTAAAATAAGAAAAATAGTTTGAAAATGAGGGGAATTGTGCCATTAAGAGTGGGGTTTACCTGAAACCCAAAATTTAAAATCGCTCTAACAGCATCAATATTTGTTTCTTCATAATAAAATTTGGAACATACCATTTAAATGAAATAAGAAAACTGGTTTCTGAAAATAGAAAAATTGGTCCATTAGGAGTAGGGTTATACTTGAAAACCAAAATTTAAAAAGTGCTTTTGCATTCAATTAGAAAATTTAAAACAATATAGAGAGGTATATTTTTTTAAAATAAAAGGACAAATTGATTCAGCAAATATAATGTATTTATAATGATGCATATGTTTTTTATTTAACAAAAGCATCATTGTTAAGATAGCAAATGTGTAATGTTAATCGAATATATGTGAGAGAATTATATGTATATGTAAGTGTTTTCTGTAATAACCTTCAGAAAAGGTTTGCATTATATATATTTTTACTACAATAACATTTAAATTAAATTTCAAAGTAAATGAATATTGGTGAAACATTTGATTGTTTTTAAATAGTAACATGTTTTTGTTTTATTGAAACATATGAACATCTTCTTAAATATGTAATGTTACCTGAAACTTTTCGTTATTTCTCTTAATTTTAGTGAATGTAAAGATGATACCAAGGGCTTAATTTGTAAACACAGTTACATTTAAAATGTTTAAAAATATTCAAAACAGTATACTTTCATATAACAAATTATTTATCACAAATAATTTGTTATATGATACTACATTTCACTGTGAAAATCCCAAACTGTTCAAATTTACAGTATACTTTGCCTATCAGTGGTCATAGATTTCATTTAATTAATAGTATGTCATTAATTTTTGTGGTTTAATTCAATAATAATAATGATAATTCTAAAAATGTGGTTTCTCTTTTGTAATACTTATAGGTTGCAAGAATTCTAATATTGTTCCCCTAATACCATGCAGTAATTTTATAACTTATTTCAGTTCATTAATTAATAAGGCCTAATTTGAATTTTATATTCACTTTTATTAAAAGTTATTCAACTCGGCAAGGAATTCGCTTAGTATACACAGCTCGTGCATGATGTACTTTTTTTTTTATAATTATAGATAATAAAGTTACTCATAATTTGAATTGAATTTTATATTCACTTTTATTAAAAGTTATTCAACTCGGCAAGGAATTCGCTTAGTATACACAGCTCCTGCATGATGTACTTTTTTTTATAATTATAGATAATAAAGTTATCATAATTTATTTTAATTTATAACACTTTTAGTAGTGACAATTTCATATTTAATGGTCATTCAATAGTTTGGAGAATAGAATAGCAAGCACAAAGTCTTATTTACAAAATATGCAAACTGAATGTCAGATTGACCTTGCTGCTGTAAGAGAAAAGTATGTAAATCATTCTTTCAATAATTTTTGTTTTGTCTGAAAATCATTGCAAACCTAGGTAAAGCTGCAATCAAAACCCAAACTAACATTGTATCCAGTATTATTGAAATAAAAGCCAAATTCACATATTTTGCAAATTTCAGCTCTAAGTGTCCACCCAAAATTACAGAGTCTTAGGAAGTAAGGCAATTTAGCAATAAAAAAAAAAGTACTTAAAATATTGCAAATAGAAGGTTTTCAATCAATGCTTTAGCTAGAAGACGAAGCAATACTAACAAGCCTTAATGGATACTGCCTATATGAACAATCACACAATATGTTCTTAATTAACTAGTGAGTTCATTTAATACTCTTAAGCTCTACTTACCATTGAATTATACAGAACATGTTTCACAGACCTTTGCCCACATCATCAGCTGTGTATCGACTGCCGGATTCGTTGCTGGCTTAATGGACTTGTGTAGCTCTCATGGACATTTTATGAATTTTTGGATTAATTTGTCTTCTGTTCGGATCTCGAAGTTCATAACCTTACATTTATATTTTTTTATAAAATGTTTTCCCATATTCCCAGCTCCAAGGGTCTATCTATGATCAATTGCTTGAATTAATTGCTTCACTGTATTAGTTCTGACACAAAATTTATTTTCAATTTAGATGTTCTTTGTTTAGGATAATATTCATGTCCTTACACAATGGGCTGGGTAAGGTATAAACATAAAGCATAAGAAAAGATAAAATCACTAAATAAATATGTATTATTTTTTGCATTATGGTGCTTTCTGCACATAAAATGTTACAGACCATGAAGTTATTTGAGTTATGGGCTATTTGAGCAGAGCTGCTTACTGCAGCCACCACAACTGGAAAAAGGGAGGTAGAATTGCCACATATAAAGTTGAAAGCATAAAATGATATTGTATTTAAAAATTATAATAAGTATTAATTTTTGTCATAAGAAATGTTGAAAATGGTGCCCCTTAACAGCAATACATTGCCGGCATTTGTGGAGGAAATTCCTGTATTTTGTATATTTTAATTCCATAAGAATATGGCACACAGTTAAGAACCTGTTTCTTGTCACTGAGAGATCCTGTCTTTCATTAGTTTTTTAACCAGTTGACAAACAGTTTCCTACCTGAAACACTATTGTTACACATCCCTTCTCTGCAAGAACTTGTTTTCACATAGGTAATGTACACAAAATCCCATTCTTCAAAACTAGATTTATGTAATGTCATATTTAACAGAGAACAATAAGCATACTATATCCATACAATGAAAGTATCCAGTAACACACAAACACTCACTGACAAAGCCTCTCTCAAACAAACTACAAACTGCTACCTGCATATGATTATATGGCCTTGACAACTGACTTCTCCCAGTACTAGCAGCACTCTGCCGACCTTTAACTATTATGTATTATCTCATCCTAAAACAATTTAGAAGAGATTATTTATTTTCATATAATATATGTGTATTATGGAAGCATCACACTGCTAAGTGAAAAGATGTGATTGCCTCATCTTTGGTCATAACTAGCAAATGGTGCCACAGATGGATACAGTAATGAGTTAATTATTAGCCAAAAAGCATTCTGTAAAGAGCAAGCTTAGTATTCCTCATATTTTTCTCTCCCACAAATAATCTTTCTTTTCCTAAAAATATAAATAGTTCAACTTATCACAGCAGCCTATACTAGCTCAGTACTTTCATATTTAAATACATTACCGATCAAATAAATTATTATATGCAAAAATTTCAAATATATGTTTATTACATTTATATTTAGCTGTATGATTATAGAAAAAAGGGTTTGAGCATTTAGTGTAGCCAAAAGTTACTCATGAGCTAATTAAAAAATTAGAAGTCAATATAAACAATTTCTTAGGCCTTAGGCCTGGAACATTTCCTTCCTTAAATAAATCCTTTCTCAATATATCATTTCATCCCACATATCATCAGTGTCCATGGCATCTGGTGCCTCAGTAGTCAAAAAAGGCATCAAGTACTATTCAAAAATATTAAAAAAAAAAAAAAAAAATTAAAAATGTTTTAATAAAATGTATGTTATTCAGTGCATCCAGCAGCATTCATATTTAATTTATATAGAACAGGTTAACATTTAACTTTTGAGCTGTTGTATTATGGTCTTTAATTTTAAATTTTACAATATGAATGCCATCCATGAGAGCATTAAAAATAAAATGTTAAAGCATGTTAGAGTAGTGTTAAGGCAAGAGGAAATATTTGGGATTTGGAGTTATGCACGTGTGAAAATAAAAATGAGCAGATCATCCTTATTAAATAATGCCATTTGTTTAAATAAGCTTATACATCGAGTTACTTTTGATTTGTGCTTGCAGCTAGGCACAATACATATTGAACCAAAGCCATCCACTCACCTGTCATAATAATAGACACTGATAACTACTATGACAAAATATTATTATGAAATCACTCAAATTTCACTAATGGTGTTCCACTTACTTCGACATGTTTCAAAGGCGTTTGCCTCCATCTTCAGCTTGGTCCCACTTGCCACTTCCCAGTGTGGTATTAAGATGCTGCTCTGTGGCTTTAACGAACTTATTGATGAGGTAACTGTTGTTTGGGAGATCAAAGTTAACCAAAAAATTTTTGTTTTTGTTTATAAATATATTTTCCCATACTGTTAATTCTATGGGTTTTTAAAGAGCTTTTAGTAGTTTTGGTTCCTTTTGGAATTCGTGGTTATTTTGCCAAAAATGGTCTGCCACTGATGATTTTTCTGCGTGTTTATATTTTACATTTCTCATGTGTTGCTTAAAATGTATGATAATATTTATTTTTGTTTTGCCTATGTATTTCATGTCACAGTCTTTGCAACTGATTTTGTAAATGCCTGATTGCTTTCCTGGTGGAATTTTGTCTTTTGTGTTGTTGTTTAAGTGGTTTTTTAAACTATTTTTATATACTGGGTACACAATGTTTGCCTCTTTAAAAATATTCTGGAATTTTTGGTGTGCCCAAGGGTACAATGTGAATTTTTTATGAAGATCCCCGATACAAAAAACCACTGATAACTACATTGGACGGTCAGCCACTGTTTGCTGTTACAAGTACAAGAATTGTTTCTTGTTCTGTCTTTATATTATTATATCTCAATTTGTGTTATATTGTAGTATTCGTTGAGGAGCTTTATGAAAGTGGAAATTGGAAGAACTACGGGAGCAAAACTGTGGTGAATGAATGCATATTTTTTAAAAGATGTCAGAAATGTGTGACTAGACACCATTCCATACAACTCTTATAACACAGGTTAATACTCATTATAAAACAAAACTAATATTGCGAGCATCCATGTGTGAGTAGAAATGCAAGGGAAGTTTATCTATCAATAGAACCAGCTACTGGCAAGAACCTTGGCCTCACACAGTTTGCATTAAGCTGTACACATAGGCCAAGAATAACTCAATAGTATGTTGAAAAATAAAAGTAACTGAAGTTACAAGTTTTTCGGTGGAAATGGGACTAGAAAGAAGTTGACTAAGAGTATACACTTTTAACCATTTTGTATTTCTTGTTCCCCTTCAGGGAAAGAGAAAAGAACCAGGAGAAAAAAAGAAGACCTTTTGCTGATAAGTTTCAGCTTCTTTTACTACAAATTCTGGATCTGTCATATACAATGTGCATTCAAATATGGGGAGAAAACATGTTTTTTGAAGTTGTTCCTTGGGGATAGGAGATGTGATGTGCTCATTGTTCAAATTAAATTTATTTAAGAGAACAAACATTTCTTCACACATTTAGGAAGGTTGGTGACAGCTTTTAATCACTGTCACTATTCACATACTAGAAAGATTTATCACTTATTGATATCTGTATTCTATTCTTGCACAAAAACGAAAGGGAATGTTCTGCTTGTAAATGGAGAACATCAATCATGTAAAGAGATCTATTTACAAAAGCAACTTAGCAGTCATATCAGAATGTGGTTACATAATTGATTTAGTTAGGACTGATAATGTCTCACTATCATTTATATACCTGTAATTTCTTTAAATTTCTAGATCATTTAATTCTTTAAAACAATATTAGTTTATATAATGATGATAGTATGTTGATAGATTTTTGTTTCTATTTTTCTTGTTTCTTAATTAATGTATTCCAAATGAAAGTCACATACCAAAGAGTTTAGGGTATATTCTTATGATGTAGGATTTCATTCCACCTACCCATAACAACATTTACAATAACTGCTAACAGAGATTCTGTAAAACAATTATTTATTACATTGCAACTCATAAACAAGTCACGAAGTAATTGAAATTGGCTCATCATGATATTATATAATTGAAAACATAATTTATCAGTAATAAATGAATATCATTAAAATACAGTATGCAAAAATGTATTTCAAAATAATATGTAATTATACAGCTTTTTTTTTTTCCAGTTCTATTCTATAGCTGTCATGCAACCAGATATTGTATATAACATAAAGGAATTCAAATAATATAAGAAAAATGTTTCTTCCAAACAGCTTAATGCTGTTTTTATGAAGAACATGACATTAGCATCAGCACAGCTGCACTAACCTATGGCTTCCAGGCACCTTAAATCTCTATAACATATTTACATTCATACACAACAATTTTTTGTATATAACAAATTATTTATTTTCTTAAAAGTCAAAGTCTTTCCTGCTAGTTTGTGCTTCCCAAAAACAATCAACATTCTGATTCAAATAATGTTTGAAGGCAAAATGGCATCCTTTGGACTAGAGACAAAAGAGAGAGAGAGAGAGAGAGAAATTAAAGACAGCTAAGGAAAGTTTTTTAAAATCAAGAATTTATGCTTTGAACTGATGCATGATTGTTAGGAAATAAAGTCACACCCATAAAAAAAAAAACTATGAGGCTTGTGCTAAATTATGAATTATAATGCAGCATCATGCGAATGTTTCAAGAAAAAGGTACTAATATACTTTTTTTTCAATACTGAAGTAAAAATCATACAATCTCCCTCTGAAGATCATTGCTGTACTTCATAATTTTTATACTATGCATTCTATAACCTATTTCTGTTATATATTACATAAAGCTTCAGCTGGATATGAAATATGAACAAGCATAAATTCAAGTACACTGTTATCATCTTCAAGATTATTAACTTCATTGTTACCATTAAATTTCAGATTATATTGAACAGAACTAAGGTTTAGCACAATCATCTAAACGTGGAAAACTTAGAAATCAAAGAAAAATTAAAGAATATTCTACCTCATTATTAAAATGTTCACTCTTTCATTAGGGTACCTTTTCCTATGAAACATTACACATAGCTAGCTTATACAGGGTATAAATAATATAGTTTGTTATTAATCAATAACTTAATTCTCAGTATTTATGCCTCAGTTCACCAACAATATTATGGATGATACATGAACAAATTGCTTCTGTGAGTGGTATTTTAATTCAAATATAGCTGCATTTCTCTTAACCCTTCTGAGAAAAAAATATTTCTGCATTATTGGAAACCTAGTAGTAAAATGAAACCCCCTTTATGAAGTGAAAGCAAATAATAATTAGGACATAAAATATTAGTATAGCTTCATACTAATCAGAAGAAAACAAAATCATATTTAGTTATACTATTTCTTCATAGTATCACTATCATTAATGGCCTCTATCATTACTCTTGCACATTGGTAAACATTATTTGGTCATATAAAATGCATTGGTCAAAAATTTTGGCTTCATAACAAACTTTAAAAATTATATAATAGCTTTGTTTGGTCTAATGCATAATACACACTAATCATTTATACCCTGTATACATATGTTCTTGAAATCAAACTTAAATTTCAGGCTAAATGGCTGCAATGGTAAATGCAAAATAATTAACAATATAATAGAACATCATTGTTAATGGACCATCACACAATCACACTTTCATTCTCTGGATAAAACAAACATGTAGCAATGCAAATTGGCTTGAATGTGACAAGAAATATGTGTAAATTGAAAAATCTTTTCACTGTGATTCCTATCTCTTGAACCATCATGCTGTAATATTAAGTTAAATATAACAATGATTTTGTTAACACAGTAATCAATAATGGTAAATATAATAATTTATAAGGAAGTTATATTCTCACACTTTGTGCATAATACTCTCTACATCAATGTATCAAAATATGCTACATCAGAATGTTCCCACAATACACACACATACAATACAAATATTTTGTGGAAGAAAAAAAAAGACTGATAATATAATCAGCCTGTAAACTTCACATCATATAGTAGTGATTAAACAAAATGAATCTTGGGCTCTTTCTGAGTAAAAAATGATATAAAATTTCCCTAAAACCTGTGTTAAGTCAGAGAAAATACTTATTGAAACAATGTATTTACATGTTTTACAATGTTGCAATCTCATCCTTGAAGCATCAGTAACAGTTTTATGCCAAAGTATTTTGTATCTAAACATTAGTGCTTAACAACTTCATTGACACACATGTTCTGTTCTTTGCTCCTTAACCTTATTATGGCTTCTCCCCTCTAAATTCTAATTCTTGTTTATTCTATTTGACAAGTATTTAATTTGAATAATTAAGAGACCCAGCTTGGTTAACCATAGCTTTTGGAACATCTTGATTTGAAATTTACAGATTTTCAGTCAGCTATTAACTACTACTATGATGAAAAGTTTACATTTCTTTTATATTCCATGCATGTATCTTTGTTTACTCCAAGATTGTCTGCTATGCAGGATGTTGATTAGAACAACTATCTGTTAAACTCATCAACTTCTAAACAAAGCTTTCCTTTTTTTTTTGTTTTTTTTTCCCTGCCTTTCAAATGAGGGACCTTAGCTGAATGTGTATTTAGACTAATCCATTTTTGGTGCAAAATAATAAATTAAGCTCAAGTTTATTGATAAAGATGAGAAAGAACATTCCAATATCATCAAAGTTTGTTATTATATTGAACTTAGTGAAATATAAGTGAGAACTTCTGTATTTACTGTTTCACTGTTATAGCATTTAAATAGTTTCTCCATTAGCACTGTTAGTCCTGTTGGTCTAGTAGTAACCATACTTGCCTCATAGACCCAAGATCATGGGTTCATTCCTGGCCAGGGTTGATGGATTTTTTCGCATAAAAATCCTAATCCTTCCCTTTCCTTTGAAAGGGAAGTAAAGCCACGGGTCCTTGTCATAGATTTATGGCATATGAAAGAACCTCAAGCCTGAAAGAAGAGGCCTCTAAGCAAAAATTATTGGCTATTCACATCCTGAATTGAATGTGGTCTGAGAAGTTAAAGAGCAGCAACAACAACAACAACAACAACAACAACAACAACAACAACAACAACAACAACAATAATAATAATAATAATAATAATAATAATAATAATAATAATAATAATAATAATCCATTAGCCCTGTTAAATGCATGAGAACTTTTTTTTTAAGCAATTAACATTTTTGGCCTTTTTTTTTTTCCATCTTTAGGGTGTTGTATGATGAGGAGCAGAAACAGGATGAAGATGAAGGTAAAAGATTAAGCTGAAGACAGAATCAGTAGCAGGGAAATCTGAAATTCTTAGAAGAACATTATCCAATGCATTTATCTGACTGCTGAAACTAAACCTCAAATACACAGCACAAAATTGCCCTTGACAAGAAAAGAAAACTGTTGTATGCAGTGAGAGTAATTGACTTTTGGTGATTAGAATTTCTTTTCATGCAATTCAGGATGAAAGCATCTTATCAATGGTGGAATGAAAAATCAAGGGAAGATTTATTGTACACTTAAGATCACAACTGTAGTGACTTATGCAAATTGTTAATTTATTTTTAATTTGTGAAAGTAAAACTTATTATTTGCCTCATGAAGAAGAGCATTGTTTCTTTTCTGACATAATATTTTTTTATCTTTTTGCCTGCTTCTTAAAAGACTTTCATCAAGGCAATGAATAATGTGGAAGATACTAACTCATACATTTTAGATTCCTAGAGGTAGAGCCAATCTGAGCAACAGAGGCGAATCTGTTGACACTTGGATTAAAGATTAAATGCACTGCCATTCATAATGTATCCTAAGGAGATCTGTAGAGTTAACTTCCTGGCTTTTGATTCTATTCTGGAAGAGTTATAAAACATAACTAAGCCTACACTTAAGACCATTTCTATTTTATTTTTTACTGAATTCTCATATCTTGTGCATAATTTGTTTAGGAAATAGTTTTCTGACAATTCTGTAAAACATAATAGTGCTTAACATTGTATTTTTCTCAATCTAAAATTTAATATGAATGAGCAATTTTGTATTAATTTCATGAGCTAAGTTGGGGCAATTGTTGCACATTAATAATCTTGATCACAAACATCTTATTGTTTTACCTGCAAGCAATTGTTTAGCCAATTTTCTTCTTAGACTTATTATGCATTATTTTAGGACTAAGCTGAAAGAAGCAATCTTGAAATATTTCATCAAAGACCCAAGATCACGAGTTCAATCCAGGCCGGGGTCGATGGATTTTTTCGGGCATAAAAATTCTAAATATGGCTTCCTTCGGAAGGGAAGTAAAGTCATGGGTCTAGTATGGTAGATTTACAACACATAAAAGAATCTCAAGCCTGAAAGAAGAGGCCTCTGAGTAAAATTTATTGGCTGTTTCACATCCTGAACTGAATGGGATACTGATGACCTGAGATGTTAAACAGCATCCATAAATAAGCCAAATAAATAAGAAATAAATTCAGCAAAGACTATAATTAAGAACAACAATGAAATATTTATTATAATTACATGCCCATATACTAGCTTTTTCAAAAATATGTAACAAATTATCACTTACTCTTTTAACTTTTAATTGGAAAAACCAAGCATTACATAAAAAAAAAACTCCATTGTTTTGCTATTTTCCAGAAATCTAGCTAAGTCATCATAATTAATTAAAGATTTTTATTTTCCTTTTTATTGTTTTATTTCTCTTAATAGATATACAAATGCCAAAAATTATATTCCTAAGCTCAGACTAATGTGTATCAGGTTCACTGGTCTAAACATTTCAGTATTAATGATAGTGTCCAAACTAAGTTGTAACAATGTTAAAGTGCTTGTCATTAAAAAGTTTATTATGAATATCTGCAATCCTCTATGACATTTAAATTTTATCGATAGTTGTGAATAAATGTCTAATAAAAACTAATGTATTTAGCTTGAAAAAATGCCTAATACTTTTCAGTTCCTACATATGATAACTTTAAAACTTATTTACATGTCGGGCTTATAGTTCATCAAGAAATACTAAACATAATTTGTCGCTATTTGCAAGTAAGAAGAAATACCATTATTTTCTGTTATTAATTAGAACAAAGCATCTTATAAGCTGTTTCTGGGCATAAAAGTTTGTTACACATTGGCATTGCCAGCTTTTGAAATTGTTAAACACTGATATGCATGAGTCCTGCTATTTAGCAACCTCTATAACTGTGAGTTTCAATATAGTTTACAAGACTTCCAACAGTTATATAAAATATTTTATAATAGTTACCCTGTATTTCCCTAGAGAGACAAAAGAGAAAAAAATTACTGCCAATATACCCTAAGTCTGTAATAAACAGTTATGAAACTATGAGAGGAAGACGAGATATACTCTATAAAGAAAATATGTTTATATTAGAGAAATAAAAAAGGCATAATTACAGCTCTAATGAAGCAAAAACTTTATAGACTTTTGCTTGCAGAACTATTATCATATAATTTCTGATATTTCTCACTAATTATCGTTTTTCTTTAGTCTTTCACAGCTTCCGATCCCTCATCTGTCTGGCAGCTACTAACTTGTGCGTAAATACGGGGTACACTGTAAAAGGATTACAGGTTACCACATCATTTTCACCTATATCACTCAAAAAGTTATGTCTCAGAGCTTATTTCTCAAATCTTTCTTTCCAAATACAGTAACTTCAACTATTTTTGTAGATCATGTTTTGTGAGCTCAATATCAGAGAGACCATGAAGCATGTGAGCTACAAAACTATGGCATTTATGCAAGTGGATCAAAAGATGTTGACAAATTTGTTCTAGGTCATTTATATAGACACATCCTCATATTTAAAACATACTGCATAAACACATGCTTAACCACACATACGCATACATACACATGTATGTAAATATGCTCCCACATCCACACACATAAAAAATTCTCACTGCCAGTGCAGGAGGTAAATTTTCAGTAGAATGAGGTTCACTATGGTGGTAAATGTAATCTATTTTCTACTGATGCTAAAACACTTTGTGTTGTTTTGTATTGTATTTTGTTAGTGTTATTAAAGCTTTAATGGGGTTCCACAGAGATTTGGCAGTGTTCTTCTTAAAAGTTGTTGCTGTTGAGCCTACATTGTCAAAAACTTAATACCATTCCTTTCCAACACTTATTTAGGGCATTTACATTGTACCATTAAACTGTAGTTCTTCTATGAAACACATTTTGCCATACAGATATATCACATATGAAAGCAATGCAGCATGTGAAATCAAAAGTTGTGAAGTTCACAGCAATAAATGGCTCCCATTGGCTTGTATGGTTAACATGCTCTTATTTATGCCTTTTGCTAATTTTCAGCTATAAATTAAGAATACATTTCTCCTCCTAATAAAAATATAAATAAATGAAAATAAATAAATTGTAATACACTGAATGCAATGGAGAAACAGGAACCACAATTATGTATTTTTTATTGATTACAACTGCAATTAACACAACATCTCAATAAAATTGTGCTATTATGAGTCATTTAATGCATTATGTAATGCTTACATTAAATAATAATTTCAGTAGCAAAATTCCTTAATACAAATTATAGTCCAATAAAACTGAATTTTTATGAGAAAGTAAATATATACTCATGCAAAACACACACCTTACTTGCCTCCTAAACCCAAGATCATGGGTTCAATACCAACCAGGGCTGTTAGATTTTTTCAGACCTAAAAATCCTAAAGTATGGTTTCCTTTCAAAGGAAAGTAAAGCCGTGGGTCCCATGTTGTACATTTATGGCAAGTAAAAGAATCTCAAGCATGAAAGAAGAGACCTCTGAGAAAAATTTTTTGGCTGTTTCATGCCCTTAATTGAATGGGATGCTGATGACCTGCAATGTTAGTGTCTGTAAATAAACCGAATAAACAAAATCTGCACGACACATATATCAAATGCTAGATATTGATTATTTTCATACCTATATCCATCCTGTTCATTAGAAACATGCATAAAAATAATCATAAGGAACAATATCTTTTAAATCTCTAATGGAACACACTTTAGAGCACTTTTAATAGTGCATAATGCTTCTTTTTTTTTACTGTAGTATCACAGGTGGTGGACACAGACTTCCATTCACAAGTCCATGCCTTAAAAATTTCGGCCACATGTCAGTGTTTTTATAGGATGTCAAATTATTTATTCATAAGCCTGTTGTTTTTAAAGTGAATGCAATTTTTTTTACCAACTATAAAGACCAAAATATAATATTTTAGGCTTTATATATTTCTTAATAATTACTATTACTACTACTACTACTAATAATAATAATAATAGGTCATCAAATGATATATTTTTGTAGATATATCCTGCTCCAAGTTGCCAAAAATTGAACACACAACAGACAAAATATTAATAAATGATCAAAAATAAATTTTATAAATGTTACATATATACAAACAATATTAATCTATTTTGATATTCCATATAATTATAAAATAGTGAGAAAACTTTACTATCCATAGAATGTTTACTGAATGATGCACCAATGAGAAAGGTGCCAACATAAGTTTTAAACATCAATTACTTTTTGATTACTTTCAGTGTAACAAATCAGAGGGGGGAGGGGGAAGGTGTTAACCAACATATCTGCCAATCTTCTGTAACTAATTAAAATAAATAATAAGTGCCAAAAGTTTGAAGCTAAACCCATCAAAATTTTATTTTAATTGTATAACAACTGGAGTTAAAAGAGATTTAATGAAATATTGAATTCTTGATCAATTTGTGAAATTATTTTGAAAGTGAAAATTGCAGCAGTAATATTAATATTTGTTATAATCACAATTAACATTTTACTGTTCCTATAATACTACAAGGGCCATGATCATCTACTAGATTCAACTGAATCAACAAAAAATGCTAAATTCCAATTGCTGCCTCACCTTCAGTTAAATCTCTTATCTATTTTGGTTAGAAAGAAATTGCATTGCTGGTATTACACATATTAAAAATAACATCTCTAATATGCTACATCTCACAATAAGGCCAATTACGGAAATAGCACAAGGAAAATTAATTAATAAAAATTAGTGCTCCAAAAAATTCTTTTAATTTGTAGCTTGCAACCTAAGCAGCATTAAAATATAAATATTATAAATGATTACAGAGGCTTGAAGGAGCTGCAACAAAACTGTTTACTTGCTACTCTATTTAACTCCATCCATGGTTCAATTCTTATCATTTCTAAACATAAAATATTAGATTTTTTAAATTGCACTAAATAATATACTGCCTGGTATGGCATTTTTAATAAAGAACTTTTCAATGTTGTCACTACACTATTAATAAAATGAAAATATAGCTTATTTTGTTTTAATTTCATTATTGCATTCTTCATTAAATTAAAAAATGTAGAGTACTATTCCTCAAAATTAAAAGCAATTAATGATAAATGAGTCTCGTCCTTCTTTGAGGGTGTAGGCATATTAATATAACTTTATTAGAAGGAAAATTGGGCCATGCCTGCTAATGTAATAAGGACTATTAAAGCTGGTAAGGTACAATAATAAGGCTACAATACTCCAAATAAAGAATATATTAGAATCACTGAATAGTGCTTAATGCCTGTGTTTGCTACAATGGCACCACAAGCAATGGATAGTGATGATACATGAAATGAAATGATATAATGGGAAAGGATTTATTTTTAAGGAAGGAAATGTTCCAGGCCTAAGTTTAGGGTACCTCCCCGGCATTTGCATTTTATGAGGACTGAGGAAAACCTGGAAAAACCTCAGTCAGGGAGGACAGTCCTGGCGGTATTCAAACCCAGACCTCCTGCTCACAAGTTCGCGCCTTAACAACCTCGGCCATCCGTAGTGGTAAACAAGTTAGGCTAAATATAAAAAAAATATTAATATATACCTATATTTCACACAGATCCTATGCTATCTGCAGGAATATGACAATTTTAATTTTATATTACAAGGAAAAATGTAAGATAAAAATGCACTAGATGAATCACTTCAGCAAAACTCATAGAAAACAAAGCTGTTAAAACAACATTCTGCGTAAAATATAAAGTAAATGTCTAATAAATAAGCCTTATATGGCACTTTCAGTTTCACTGAAATCCGTTAAGCCTTACCAATTATAATTTCAAAGAACAAATGGAAAAAATGTCTTATTCATTTACTATTAATTTCAATTACAAATATTGCACACTTATTTCTTAATTTTGCACATATATTTTATTTCTCTACCACTAATAATGAGATACTGCACAGCATGCCTTAAAAATAAGTCTCAGTCTATGATAACAAAAAATTGAACAATATGAATGATTGCAATGAGGATAAAGCTATTTCAAAATGAATGGCCTGCAAATATTAAAGTATGCATATACTTTGATTTGATCTAAAGTAAAACACTAAAAATCACATCCACACATTAAAACACTCTTGAAGTTTCAAAATTAAACTTATTAAAAGTAATTTTTGGGACGTGTTTCATGAGACTAATTGCTCACATTATCAACCAATCAATGACTGACGAGTCAATTTAGGTTGGGTATGTATGAGCAATTAGTCTCACGAAACATGTCCCAAAAATTACCTTTAATAAGTTTAATTGTGAAACTTCAAGAGTGTTTTAATGTGCAGATGTGATTTTTAGTGTTTTACTTTAGATCAAATCAAGATTCATGATAGTTTTATCGTGTGGATTCTGACATAACCTTCAAACATATATATATATATATGTTTTAGAGGGGTTATCATTTCTGGTGAATAGTTTTCAAATATGCATTAATGGAAATATAAGTTGTTTTGGTAATTTTCTAAAGGCCACATATGAAATAATTTCACCCATTTTGCTTCTAACTTCCCCTTTAACAGCATTTAAATATTTTTTTTTAAGCATCTGTGGATAAAGTTGATCCCACCCAGGACTTATGTTAATCAAAATTATTCCCCGAGTAATGCACGACGATCAACAACAATCTATGATTGCCTCACAGTATATCTTTGCAAGATTGAAAATTTACTGCTTAAAAGAGAAGTGCACTGTGCATTTCACCAAGAATCCCTACTTCAATCTACAGAAAACACATTATGCAACATTTGGGTCTTTGTTTTGTTTTCCCTGTATGCAGACTAGGTCCAACGTTGGCAGGCCACAGCGGCATACACCGACAGTCAAGAAGGCATATTGCTACTAATTAGTGCATGTTTGGTTTTGGAATAGTGTGTCGTTGCATTTCATTTCTCTGTTTGCCACAATTAAATTCATGTTCTGTAATATTTAAAAAAAATGAACCAGCTGCTTAGTATAGTGCAGAATTTAAAAAATGTTTCATCCACCTACAGATCTACAGTTTGTAAACTATAGCTTAAAATCAAAACAATAGTATCAATGTTGGACAAGAAGATAAGATGCAGGCATTATGTGTTAACAGAAGAAAAACTGGATGATACTGGTGCTCGTTTAGAACAATCACCATGAAAATTTCTTGGAAAGTTAGCATAGCAAGTAGAGATCATTCATCGGTATATTCTACTACATAACTACTAAAATTTCATCCCTTAAGGTTGCTAAAGTGCATGCCTTACAGCCCACCAACTCTGGAAAAAGAAATTTCATTTTCTGTGAAAAAGGTAAGCATATTTTCAAAAAGGCATTCCACAAAATGAAAAATTGGATACCATAAAACATGCAGATGTTAAAGGCATAAAATAAGATAGGCCACCTATGAAACGAATATCTTGAAAATTAGGTGTTTTGTTAAAATTAGGAGGATATGGTTTATTTCGTATTTATAATATTATAATAAGTGTTGGTATGAGTACATTGTCAACCACAGTAGGCTGGGTGTAGGTGTTGTGCTGTGTGCTCCCAGCTATCATTTTGGTCGACATGCATGGAAAAACAAAGTAAAGAGCTGATATATACTATTCCTTGAGCTATAAGTTGTAATCTTTGCATATGCCCCTCCCCTTTTTGAATGTCTTACATATCACTCTAGTAGCATTAAGTGCAAATATGCTATTTGCATCTTAACAGGCAGTGTTTAACATGAAAACATCATATACCATACTTTTATTGTTAAATGTTTCATATTCCAATTCTAGTTATTTCTATAGTTGAAAATAGCTTGCAAGAAGAATACAGCACAGAGATATTTTTTTCATCTTAAGTTATTTTCAGGAAATCAGCTGTTCTAATGAATTTTCATCTTAACAACGCCAGCACACACATGTTTCTACCAGAAATTAATTTTTCCCACTCAGTGCATTTCTTTATTTTTTAAGAAGTCGGCACAATTATTTTTTCTCAAATTATTTGTTTCTTTTCAGTTCTGTTTATAACCCTATTTTTGGGTGCACTCAGAAAATAAAAGTTATGCAAAACGAGCATGCATGTCACACCTGTTTTTCCCTTCATCTTCTCCTGTAAATAATTTGATTCAGAAGTGGTATTAACTAAAAGTTTATTTTGTAAATTAGATGGCTTTCTGATGCTGTACTTTGTCCAGCTTCACTGTCAGGTTTTCTTGTACGTCTCAGCAGGAGTGAGCCCTTCTCAAATGAGAAAAATCTAGTGACATCCTAATGCACCCTAATCTCTGATGAGAGCAAACATGAGAATCAGAAACTATAGGTTGTATTGTGCAATTCAAAAGATAGGAAGCCTCAAACATTTCCCAATTAGGAACATTAAACTGCCTCTTATTAAAACTAGCTGGATAAAAATAGAAAGACACAGATCCATCTAGTATGAGAGTGGTTTGCATCCTAATAGAAGATAACAGCAACATCTGTACATGTAATCATAAAATTTGCTTTCTATATATCAATATATTATAGTCACAAGTCATTCTGATGTAAATTCATTATTGGCAGTTGTTTAAACACCAGCATTTAGCATAAGAGAAAAATGGATAAGATTGGAATTCACGATGAGATTCAACTCTTTTCACTAAATGGAAAAACAGCAAAGAAAATTCATGAGAGAATTTTGCCTAAAATGGGTGATTCATGCCTTTCTATGAAACTGTTCAACTTTGGGTAAATTTTTCAAGCATCAAAGATATACCGTGTCATGAAGCTCCAAAATCAGCCAGAAATCATAAATAAAGTTCATGATATTGTTTTGGCTGACAATGAGTAAAAGTGCACAAGTTGGCAGAGCCCATGGGCATCTCAACTGAACAAATTCATTTTGTTCTTAATTATCTAGTGAGTCGATTTGATAATCTTATGCTCCACTTACTGTTGAATTATGCAAAACTAGTTTCGCAGGCTTTCGCCTGCATCCTCAGTTGCAAGTTGACTGTCGGCTTCGTTGTTGGTTAGCTGGAGGACTTGATGTAGCTCTCATAGACATTTTATGAACTTCTGGATTAATTTGTCTTCTGCTGGGATCTCAAAGTTCATAACCTTATCCTCATATTTTTTTATATAAATTTTTTCCCATATTCCCAGCTCAACAGGTCGACCTACGAATTTCAATAATTTCACCCCCATTTCTACGTCATGTTTCTCTCTCCAAAAGTGATGTGCAACAGCTGATTTCTCTATTTGATTGTACCTTATGTTTCTCCAGTGTTCCTTCGGCCCGATTCCAATGCTTCTTTTTGTTTTTTCCAATATATACTTTGTTACATTCTAAACAGTTGATTTTGTATATTCCTGGCTTCTTCTCCTCCAGTATTCTATCATTGTCCCCAGTGAACAAGTTTAGCCTAAAAAATCCGCTCAATTCTGGTGATGATACAATATCGGAGGAGAAGAAGCCAGGAATATACAAATCCCTACTGTTCAGAATGTAACAAAGAATATATTGGAAAAACAAAAAGCAGCATTGGAATCATGCTGAAGGAACACTGGAGAAACATAAGGTACAATCAGATAGAGAAATCAGCAGTTGCACATCACTTCTGTAAAGATAAACATGATATAGAAATGGGAGTGAAACTATTGAAATTTGTAGATCGACCCGTTGAGCTGGGAATGTGGGAAAAAATTTATATAAAAAAATATGAGGATAAGGTTATGAATTTTGAGATCCCAACAGAAGACAAATTAATTCAGAAGTTCATAAAATGTCCATGAGAGCTACACCAAGTCCAACCAACCAACAACAAAGCTGACAGTCGACTTGCAACTGAGGATGCAGGCAAAAGCCTGCGAAACAGTTTTGCATAGTTCAACAGTAAGTGGAGCATAAGATTATCAAATCAACTCACTAGATAATTAAGAACATAATAGTTGCTTCACTCTATTGGTTCCGACACGAAATTAAATGTTATATTTAAGTTCATTTTATTTTGCACAATGAATTACACAAGAAAAAACTTTGTACATCTGCTCACCCCAGAGGAAAAGGAAAATTGCATGCAAACATTGGCTGAAACATGGATTCATTATCATGCATAGGAAACAAAATAGTAGTCTAAATAGTAGACACCATGAGGCAAACTGGCTCCAAACAGAGCAAAATGCATTCCATCTGCTGGAAAGGAGCTGGCTTCAGCTTTTTTGAAATGCAAAATAATTTCTTTTGATTGATTACTTGGAGAAGGGAAAAACCATCACTGGAGAATACTAGGCACCATTTTTGGATAGAATGAAGACAGAGATCATGGAAAAATGTTCCAGAATGGTCAAAAAGGTGGTGTTTTACCATGGCTATGTGCTGGTGAATTCAAGCTGGTTACTCAGGACAAAGTGACCAAACTATATTTTGAAATGCTTCTCATCCACCCTTTTCACCTGATCTTGCTTCCTAAGATTACTATCTTTCCTCAACCTCCAAACTTTCTTGGCTGGACACAAATTTAAGTGGTCAACAAGTGTTTTGAGGGTCTCAAAGAAACCCACTTTCATCAGGGAATTGCAAAACTGGAGAAACAGAGCACATTCATTGAACTTTGAAGGGACTATGTCAAAAAATAAAGTATATTGCAAGAATGAACTTGTTCTCTTTAATATCAAACCGCTCCCATATATAGACCATGTATTCTGATAAGTTGATTTTAAGCTTCTAACTGAAGCTTCTGAAGACAGGTGTTTTTTAGTTGGCCATGGTTAAATTATTTGGAATTTTTATAGCATGCAGTATTACAAAGGAAAACCAAATATATGAAATGAGAAAAGTGTGATGCAGTAATTGTGATATTGTGTGATAATTTATAATTATCAGATATTCCCTCATTAAGGGCATTTTACAATTAACTTTAGAACAGAAATTATAGTTAATGATAATATAATATATAATAATATCATAATAACTATTAACATAAATTTATATAAATGGCAGACTGGTCAAAATATCTGTCTTTCAACAAGATGACTTGAGCCCAATCCCAATGGTCAGATGTAGAATTAACAGCTAGCAAAACAAAACCTAAGCAGAAATCACCCAGATTCTTCTGGTTTTGTTCATCACTATTTCTGCCTATTATTTCATTATACTGAGGGTGCCAATAAAATGTACACACATTTTCACAGTAAATATCAATTTAATATACTTCAAAGTTGGACCGAAAAACAATATGTTCTGTAAACAGATGTGACTCACATACATTATGATAGCATTATTACATGACAGGTAAATCAACAATGAACAAATGAAGCCAAGGTTATTGTATGATGTTCTGTAAACAGATGAGACTCACATTACGTTACACTAGTGCTGCTACAACAAAATGGAGCCAAGATTATTGTTTGAATAGCAGAAAGCAATTTTGAAGTGGTATTGGAAAACTGAGAATGTTGTTGAAGTTCAAAGGCAACAGAGACATGTGTACAGAACAGAAACGTCAATGCAAGTAACAATTGCATGCATTCGAGACAAATTTAAGATCCATGATACCATATGCAATGTTCACAAGGGCAGGTGGCAGATCATCACAATACCACCGAGATGTATGTGTGAACCTTGATGACAATTTTCCAAGGCACTAGAAAGGACGAAGGGGTGCAATTGAGTTTCCACTGCATTCTCTAACTCCATTGGACTTCTACCTATGGGGAACTCTTAATCATGTTGTATACCATAGAAATCCAGCTGCACTGGCAACACTTCGGGAAGAAATTGAAATGGCATGTGCTGCAATCACTGAGGACACTTTCACAAATGTTACTCAATCAGTAGTTTAATGTACTCAGAAGTGTATCGATGCTGATGGTGGGCATTATGAGCAACCATTGTAACTGTAAAAGTCTAAGATGATTAGTTCTCTTCACTTTCTGTTTGTATGAATTCAGTTTTGTTATGTTTACACAGTTTTTTCTTTGCTTGAAGTGTGTATACATTTTTGGCACCCTCTGTAGTTCTCATCCTTACCATTTAATAAAGTTTACTGAAACATGTGGACTTGAAGATGGACTCTGTAACCAGACCATGCCATGATTTGCAGAATTCTAATGTTGGTCAAACATTTGAGTGGGCATTAGAAATCATGACCTTCACGTTCATCATTAAGCTATTATATTATTATGTGTAACAATTAGGAGTATAATTATAATCACTAGCAATACTAAGTACCAAAGAATTATAAACAAGTAAAATGCAATTTATCACTAAAATATAAAAAAGTATATAGAAGGCAATATAAGACAGTAAGCGGAAACATACCCTGTAACTTTAAAAAGTATTCACAAACAGATGCACATAAATTTATGAACATGCTATAAATTTAGATTAAAGTCTAAAGCTTTAATCACAGAACTACATTTTTAAAAAAATATGTTAAATGAAGAATAACAGTGCAAGATTCTTTAGGATCCTAGAAGCTTGCCCCTAAGAAACAGGAAGGTCTGTGTTTGTTTTTAGTAAAACTTATTTTAGGAGAACTATTAGAATGATAGATGTTAAAGGCTTTCTGGAAAATTAGAAGGTAAAAAAAATAAATAAAGCAACCTTAAATGATAGTTAATTGACTATTATTGACTGAACAAAATCTGTCTAGCTGAACAATTTACTGATCTCTGCAAAATCTCCAGGAAGGTAGTTTCACATTAATCAGGGCTTGCAGCATCACAACTAAGCATAAGCAGACCCCAAACAAAGTTGATAATCCTTTATATGATCAAAGAATGTGGAACTAGTTCCAATAGTTTCTTGTATATAATTTGTATAGTGCTTCTGTATAATTGTGCACAGCTTACAGTAAAAGTTATCAAAAACTGAATTTCATTTCATGAATTCTATTAGAATGAAAAATTTGATACAAATCGTTTCATGAATGAATTTATTAATTTCTTCTGTACAAGCTTTGCTTATGAATCTTTGCTGCTTTTAAGAGAATGAACAAATATATAAACCAAGAATTTTGGAATGTGAAACATACAGAAGAAATAAAGCACAAAATGCTCTATTACTAAAGCTTTATATAAATGAGCCTAATGCTATTTTATGCTGAAATAAGAAACTGCATTGTAACTGCAAGTTAAATTATGATAAAGGAAGATGCAATGGAATCAATTTGTTATCATGATGAATTGATAAATATCCTGTCCTTGGTGGCATTGATATAAATATTTGAATAAGAGCCATATTACTTAATAAGATATAATAGTTCAGGGATTCAATGCAAACTTTTATAAAAGTTTGAATACACACTAAATTTAAATATTGTACTTATGAAGCTGTTGACAATGGAGTGGCAATATACCCTGAACTTAGGTATTCATTTTTTACATTAATGCGTCTTACTTTTGTGTAAGTGAATGGAGTTTAGGTTACACACTAAATTTATTTATGCAATTTCAACAATAAAAACAAATGCAAGACTTTCCAAAGTTAATTTAAAAACAAATCAAATTTCCATTATGACCTTATAGAGTTTTCTTTGTGAATCATAATAGCATGACTATGCTTCTGACCTTTGTGAAATATGATGTGGCAAAAGATTTTGAAAGATGCTTCCCATTTATAAAAAAAGTGATTAAATGCTACTTTTACTTTTATTTTTGAAATAATATTCATCTTTTTTTTTGTGAATTATAAAGCACATACAGATTTTAAACACGAATGAAATTAACATTAATGTGAATAGAAATTAATGTAATTAAGATACAAGGTTAAAATTAAAAAGACAAAAATATTAATAAAAATGTTGTATTTGTCCTCAGTTCTACCAGTAAATGCATTACTCTACAAAGTTCGTTTTTTAAATATAAAAGTATGCAAAATAAGAAAACTAATGAAATGACTAGACCAAGTAATTTAAAATACCTCTTCTGACTAAATTTAAAAAATCCTAATTCATACCCTGTTCTTCCAAATGAGGCTGCATATGTCAGGCACATTCCTAATGCATTAAATACCCGTGGTAATAGTACTTTCATTCCTGTGTCTCCATTTCAAATCAACATGTGCACATTACACCATATGTGTGTTTACAAAATTATACAATCCTTAAAGTAACAAACAATAATTGCTTGATTTGTGCAATAATTCTACATTATCAAAACATTTTTAAAAATGATTAAAGCGCATTTGACTAGAATTTCTTTTGGTGATCTAAGCAAACTTTTTATGAAATGTCAGTGGCATACTTTTCTTTCACTTACATCCAAAAATCTGCAGAGGTTTCTTTGATCTACACACACATATATATACATCCTGTGCATTTTGAAACAGTTAGCACATTTAAAATCTGCACAAAATTACAGAAATCCAGAGATTTTTTTATTATTACTCTGGGTTAATTGCAGAAAAACTGCAAATGGAATTTGAAGTGAGCCAACTTATGTTATGTGAACAGTGAACCCCTCACTTTAAACAATATTAAATGCAGAATAAAATTGAAACTCAAAACAGATTCTAAGGCTGATAATAAGTAATGCAGAAATAACTATAGGATTTACAATACTACCAAAAATTGCAATTTTAAAAAATTGAAAATGCCAGTCAATACTAAATTTTGTGCTTTAGTACAAAATAGAAATGTAACAATGCAAATTTATACTGGATGCTCAAAATATTTAAGAAAAAAATGTTAAGCAGCTTTCTAGCAAATATTCTCTGTGCACAGCTAAGAAAAATGTTAATATGCACATATTTAAACTTCAACACATTTTGTTTTAATTTATAGCTGTTTAGTTTTGTTAATCTTTCTGGTCAGTCATTTTTCAATTAATGTATTATCAACACATTTCAGAACATTAAGCAATCATTATTTATTTTGATCATAACCATCAACAATAATGTTTTTTCTATTGCTTCTATCTGTTTAACAACACATTCTTAAGCTGTGACTCCTATGGCAAGTTTCTAAGTATGCCACTGAAAAAGATATATTGAGAATATACTTTTAAAGTATTTTACTGCTAATAAACATAAATGGCACAAAATTATTACAATAATATTAATTTTGTTTTCATTTTACATTAATAAAATGCAATTAATACCATGCATCCAATTTAAATGGGATTTATGTCACTACATGACATCAAACTTAGGTTTGCCAAGCCTAACCAAAGCCAGTAATCTAACTATTCCTTTCTGCATGTTTTCTTTTGTTTCAAAGTATTAACCAAGAGTTTTGTGCTTTTATTATTACCCAATATCCATTTGATATTGAGCATATAAATTAACAATCTAAATTACTGACATAACATATTACTTCAAACAGACATTGCATAAATTAACTGTAATGCAACATTACCTACATCAGCTGCTCAGTTATGAATATGACAAAATTTAGATAAATGCTATTACATTTTGTTAACTAATACTTAAAATAATTGTTGCAAATTAGTAAATGAAAGTAACATACTACATCAATGACATTGTAGCCAACTGACTAGTTCATTTACACTTGCACTATATTGTAACAATACTCCTCCCTAACCTAAATTCCTGTTCTGAAGTAGCTTTTAAGAATAAATTTATGTTCTTTTGTAATATTCATGATGCCCTTAAGAAATATTTTTAAAAATGTAATGACATTTTGTGACAATAAAAACATTAATTTCTAGATAAGATAAAGATAACACAATTAAAAAACAGTATCCAATGTCAAAAAAAAAAGGGGGGCATGGCTTACAGTGTTTATCTGTACCTTGAGGGTTAACGTCGTTTAAGAAAGGAAGTCCCATTTAAAACTGAACACACAGAATTTCCAATTTTCCATGCATTTCACAGGCTTTTAATGAAAACTATCAATGAACTTCATATATAGTGGAGGAACTAACCAAACTAATTAAAATGTCATACAAATATATTCCCAATAATCTTAAAGCATAAAAATCAACATTTTCGATTTTTTATCATTAAGTGCTTTCTTTAGATAACTAAACCAATTTACACATATAAATCTAAATTTCACCTGCGTACATTTCAGCTATACTTTGAGAATTACATGTGTTCTGTGAGGACAGAATATTAAAAACGAGGAGAATTCTGAAATAAATATTTTCTAAATTTATCACATGAAGTTTTTGCAAAATGTGAATAACAACAATAATGTACATAAAATGAATGAATTAGTGAATGCATGACTAATGATATATATTATATGTAGTTTTTTAACCAAAAGCCTCCTTAAAATTTTGATGTTTTTAATATACATTTGACCTAAACCTTTAGCTATAATTAGCTATAAAAAGAGAGAAAAAGCTAAAACAATATTTTTGACAAATATTTAACATATAAATAATACTGAATTTAGTTTTATATTTCGAACAATTAAGAGGGAAAACAGGAGTTACCACCTTTTCTTGTCAAATATGGGCTTTTACATATAAAACACACAAACAAAACAATTATAAAGTAAATGGGCTGTTGTTTGTGTAATTCCAATTTTGCTGATAACATTTTACTTAAGACTAATCTAATGGCAGATGTTACTTCAGAGATCTTCAGCAGTGGTTATCCAAAGGGGGGGGGGGGTGCATTATGTGCTTATATCTGCATGCATTCTATGCTGTAAATGTTCTTTTCTTTACATTAGTGAATGGCTACACTTATTGCAGCCACTTACTGCAAACTATAACCATGTTCCATGATGAAATAATCTGACACAATCTTGCAACGCAATAATTCCTGTAAAATTTTCTGCAACATTTTATTAGCTTGGAGTCTCTGAATTAATAATATAATTTAAACAAAAATGTAATTTCCTCTGTGAAACCTTGTGTTGCTTCAATATTTAAATATGAGGAATGACTGGAATGAATTAGTGAATTAATGGCAAACAGAATAAATGAACAATCAAATATGTCACACTAATAAATTCAAGGAAACTGTCGATATATCAACTTAGTATTCAAAAAATGAATACAAAATTCAACTGTTATGTTCTTTAATACTAAATTTGTCATATTTGCACAGTGTTTTTTTTACATAAACTAAAGGAAGTTTAACAGCAGCGGCTATATTATATGTCAGCATATCTTCCCTCCTTTGAGGCACACAAAACAAGTTGGGTAGCTTTTCCAATATCTTGAAAGAGCCTGCATCTCCATGTCTGCCTATATTTAACCAGGTACCATAAATAAATATTATTTGTACTGCTTCTTACTGTGATACAGTATTGCTTACTGCAAAATAACAAATTGATAATTAAAATCTAGTATCAATAAACTTTAAGTAGTAAATATTCCTGATATTTACCATCATCAACGATTGATGAGTTATTTAGCAGCTTATCAAAACTTAAACATTTTGAAAACTAAACATGAGAATAACAAGAAAACCACTTGCATGTTACTGTCAAGTTCTTACTCTATCAAGAGCTTGTAAGCTACCCTTCTACATTCTAGTCGATGTTCTTCCTATTTTTATGTAGAACTTTTTTAAAAAGATGATCATTAAAATATGAGCTTACATCTATAAAGGTTCATTAAAAATGATGCAAACTCATAAATGCCCATGTGAGACACTGCACTCACATTTTCTGTTCAACAATATTTGCCATTATTCCCAACATCAGCATCATCAAGACCCATAAACTGCCACGAGAGAAGGAATTTTGGACAGGCCTGTCACCAAATGTAGGAACTAAACACTGACAATGGTATTCTGAAAACTGTTTGAATTTCATATATGATGAGCTTTTTCTCATTACACTTCCGCACATATATGTACAAAACAATTATGAAACAAAGTAGCTCACCATAACTTTTCTTGTTAAATAATTTAATTTATATTACACAAATTCAACATAAGTTGAATTTCGAAACTAGCTTAAAACTGCAGATGCTATCCTTCAAGTGAATTGCATATGATCTGGGCTTGAAGTTGTGAATTGTCTGCAAGTATTTTTAATGCTCATTTTGAGATTTCATAATGCAACATTAATCAAAATTCCACTCACTGATTTACCAACAAAGTAATCAATTCCTTGCTCTATTTTTATTTCTATGGTTAATTTTGATAAGATAGAAATGTACATTACAAAACTATTATATTTTTATACAAGATGTCACTATTATCTCTAAAGCAATACTGTACAAATGCAGCAATATATTATTCTGAAGTAATGTGGTGGGGAATACCATTAGGCACCTTCTTTGTGATTCTTAAACTTCTGAAGACATATGGTGAGGAGTAAAATTAGATGGAATTGAACTGAAGAGCAATAATAAACAGGGTACTTCTAAACCATATTTAAATGGTCTAATATTTGCATTTATATACAAAAAATTCTAAACAATTGCAATATTAAAAAAAATTTTTTTCCAGCATGTCAGTATTAAAAATCTGTGCAGAATAGGATATAATACCAGCTGTGTGGTAGGCCTGACCAGAAGTACCATGTAAAAGCCACAAGAAATGCATATTCGTCATAGCATCATGATCTTATATCATTGACGATTTGGCAGTGGAAATGATGGTGCCCATATGATGCGACTATGATGACAAAACTGACCATCATAATGGCGCACTATCATGCCACTGTATATGGGTCTGGATATTTGGAAGAACACGGCTGAACATCGTCCACAGGCCAAACTCTTGGAGGAGGGCCCGAGGTAGAGGGCACAGCAACCCACTGCTGTTGCTGTGATGAGGAGGGAGGAACTTGGAGTTGAAGGGATGTGGATGAAGGGGATCGCGAAATACCCGTGGGGGCTTGCTCCCGTCGCTCCTGCAGTGTCATCTGGCTAGGATCTTCATCAACTGGGCTGTACTGCACTGCACTTCGCCTTGTGATGAAGGATAAGAGTAATGCCTCCAGGGCACATAGGTAACCCAGGATCTGTCAACATACAACATATTAACTTCACTTAATTACATCCATTTTACATATATAATGCAATAGAAATTACATGATTTTTTTTTTTTTTTTACTTTTTATTTATGGACACTCTTTAACATCTCAGGCCATCAGCGTCCCATTCTATTCAGGGCCGATAAATTTTGCTCATAGGCCTCTTTTTTCAGGCTTGAGGTTCTTTAGCCATAAATGTATGACACGGGACCCATGGCTTTACTTCTGAAGAAAGCCATACTTAGGATTTATACGTCCGAAAAAATCCATCGATCCTGGCTGGGTTCGAACCCACAATCTTGGGTTTAGAAGTCAAGTATGGCTACCACTACACTACCAGGACCAACTAAATTACATGATGAACAGAGAGTAGCTTTTACTCACTGCAGTGGCATATGTTCAAAGACATTATTTTATAGAAATATACTTGGCTCTATATTAAAGAGAACAAAATTGATTTATAAATTGGGTTAAGCTTTAAGGCCTGTTCTGAGTCCTACATGAACCACTTCAATTTAGTTATACTTAGCACCTAAAGATGTCAAACGAACAGATGGAGTTTATTCAAATACTTTTTAATATATTCCTTAATGAACTGAGCTATCCTTAGAATAAATGTTTTGAATAGTTATGTGGAACATTTTTTCCCCTCCTAATTTTCCCCAATTATTTTATGTTTTCTTAATTTTTTTCATTTGTGATGAATACTGTTAAGAAAAGAAAAGGAAAAAAAATGTTATAACACAAGCCAATCCTGCATATTTTGGCATCTTAGGTTCCCCATGTAGTATGCAAAATGTGTAGTGTGTTTTAGTTAGTGCAAAAATGTAAAAAGTAAAGATTTAAAATTTGGTGTGCAAATAGTGTGGAGGGAACCTAAAACCACCATAACATCTCAAAAACTAAGAGCCCTACTGGCATTGATCCATATTTGGGATCAGTGTAACAAAGTAATCCTAAAATTCTTTTATGATGATGATGATGATGATGATGATAAAAAATTTGCCTTTATATTTTGCACAAGTGTTTTTGTAGATAAAATATGATATTTAACACATAATAAATTACATGAAGGCATACTTAAATATCAGCCAAGCAAATAAAAAGGATTTGTGGTCAGCTGACTAAAAAACCTATTTATTTTAAACGCTAATATTGATAACCTATAATAGTATGATGGTAGTTATTATACTTTTAATTCCATTAATTTATAACTGGATGCTACTTTACTTAACAAACATGGGGAAAAAATTGACATTTTGCTTATTTCTTTTGTTGTGTATATAAACACTATTAAAACTATTTGTTCCATGTATGTAAAATTAAATCATACATATAAATATTAATTACATTTAAAATATTTAGTTCCTTAAACAAAGCCTACAATGCTACTAGTGATTATTCTTTGTTAACATTCTTACAATTTTTTTCTCAGAATTGAGATATTTATTTGTTATAGTTGCTCTAGAATATCAGATCATGTCTTATAATATACATGAAATGAAATGAAATAAAAGAGCCCATTATGTCTCATAAAGGGCTAGAGCCCCCTGCTTGAGGGAAAAACTGTTTTGTGATTCACATGTTGACTATTAGACATGAATTAGGGATTCTACTGAAAAACTACACTGTTTTACAGCTTCTTGTCCTTTATGAGACCTTACCACTTCTCATTTCACTCACTTCTACTGCTGGCAACGCTTGAACAGTGAACTCTGAGCTGTTCCTCGAGTGTTTCTGACTATCTTCTCAGCTGTCCTGCATGGGGGTCCCACATGATGATTGGCTGCATCCATCTGTCCCACTCACCTTGCCACATGTCCACCCCATTTCCATTTTATCACTACAGCTCTGTCCATGATGCTTTCTGATTCTGTGATTTCTTGCAGCGTAGTATTAGAGATCTTGTCTCTCAGCATTATACCTAGGATGTTACTCTCCATTTTCCTTTGGCACATTTCCTCTGCCACTGTCTGTTGATAAGGGACCAGGTTTTGACATCCATATATCAACATCGGAAAGACACAAGAGTTGAGTACCTTGAGTCTCAGTTTCTTGTTTAGAGATGCGTTTTGCAATAGAACTTTAGAGACCAGAAAGCTTTCCAAGCTTGTGCTACTCTTCTTTTAATCTCTTTGTCCATTCTGAGGTCAAATGAGACCATCTGGCCTAAATATGTATTCATTAACGTAATGAATCCCATCACCATTTATTTCTATTGCCCTTTTTGGAGCATTTTAGTTTTGGTGTGACTCATCAAGAGGGTGATGGGATTGCTGTATTTGTTTAGTTCGAGAAGCACTGCTGTAGGTCTTTGGGTGATCTCGAAACACATCATCCGCCAATCTAAGATTGGTTAGTCTAGTATCATTTATGCCAATACCATATTTGCTGCCCTATTATAGTTGTCTGAACACCTCTTCCAGAATGCAGGTGAAGAGTTATGGGGAGATTGGGTCCCGTTGTCTCACTCCCCCATTTAGATTGAAAGCTTGTCCTGCTCTTTCCATTTTTACTTTTGCTTTGCTTCGACAGTACAATATGTTCTGATTCTGATGTACTTTGATTTGATTCTCTGTTTGTGCTTGTAATATGCTTGTGTGATCTACTAAAATGAATGCCTAATGGAATCAATGAATGCTACATATAGTGGTACGATGAATTCTTCCAATTTTTCTATAACCTGATAACAGATTGAAGATGATCAGCTGTGCTGAATCCAAAATGGAAGCCTGCCTGTTTGTTGGGTTGATTCACATCCAGGGTTTTTGTTAATCTTCTCGTTATTACCTTTGCAAATAATTTATACATATTGGACATTAAACTGATGGTCCTGTATTTATCTAGGTCATCCTTAGGGCCTTTCTTGTGCAACAGTATAATTGAGTTGGACTTCCATTGATCGGGTATGATTTCCTCATGCAGTATCTTGAATAGCATTGTGATTAGGTGTATTAGATATTCTACTCTGAATTTCAAATGTTCATTCCATACGCTGTCCTCTCCGGGAGTCTTCCAATTTTTTAAATTCTCTAGTGCATCCCTGACTTCCCTCTGAAGAATGGGTGGGATGTTGCCGTTGGGTTAATTTATAGATGCTGTTTGCGAATTTGAGTTGCTTACATACTAGGATTTGTAGAATCTTATTGCTTCTTCTAAGATGTCTTTTCTTGACGTAATGCAGTCTCCAGATGGTTTTTTTTTGGCTCCAAGCATTCATTGTTATTCCGTACTTAGGCTTTTTCATACATTTTTTATTGATTTAATGGATTCAAGTATTTGTTTTGTAACTATAGTGAAGTGGTCGCAGATGTCCCTGTGCAATGCTCTTTTTGTTATTTTATCTAGTTCTACGTATTCTGCTTGTTTCTCAGTGGCATCTAATCTGGAGTGTTTTGAGTATAACACTCATACATAGATTGAAAAAATAGAACAATAAGTTGATTAAATTTCAAATAAGATAAAATCTAGATAATTTTATTCTAATGTGTACAATTGTTCACTCATATTAAATGGCAGTCCAAGATTATGCCAAGAAATTGTACATGGTTAGCTAAATTTAATTTGTTACATTAAAATATGAACAATTTCCTATTGTTTAATAAATTGGACCATTGTGAAATTGTTATCAAGTTGATTTTGTGTCCTTATAAAATTTATTGATTGCCTCCTAGGTCTAGTTTGTAACTACAAATCTGCAGGTCCTGGGCTCAATTCTCGGTCAGATCAAGCTGTCTAAGGTTTTCTTCAGAGATTTTCCTTACCCTGAGAAGATGAATGCCAAATAGCTTTAAAGCACCAAGAACTCTGAGCTCATTTACACTATCATTAATCCATTTTATTTCATTCACCTCTACAGACGTACACATATAGTATTCAGTTCACAGCCTACAGATGTTGTCAGAAGACCAATGCAGTCAAAGTGATAATATATAAAACTTTAAAAGAAAATTGTTGTTTGTTTACATATCCTGAGAAATTAAAATTAACATCACTAAACAAAATTATATTAGGATTATTTTATACATACTACTATCATCTGCTATGCTAATTGTGCTAAAGACTTGCAAGGAGAATTCTCTAAGTAGTTATTTTGTATCTGGGATTTTCACAGTGAAATAAAATAATATGACAAATTATTGTTATGAAATCACTCAAATTTCACTAATTTTGTTCCACTTACTTGAACATGTTTCAAAGGCGATTACCTCCATCTTCAGCTTGGTCCCGCTGGCCACTTCCCAGTGTGGTATTAAGGTGTCGTTCTGTGACTTTAACGAACTTATTGATGAGGTAGCTGTTATTTGGGAGATCGAAGTTAACCAAAAATTCTTTCTTTCTTTTTCTTTGTTTTTGTTTATAAAAACATATTAGACAAAACAAAAAGAAATATTACCATATGTTTTAAGGAACACATGAGAAATGTTAAATATAAACACATAGAAAAATCAGCAGTGGCAAACCATTTTTGGCAAAAAAATCATGAATTCAAAAAGGAACCAAAACAATTAAAAGCTCTTCAAAAACCCATAGAATTAACAGTAGGGGAAAATATATTTATAAACAAAAACAAAGAATTTTTGGTTAACTTCGATCTCCCAAATAACAGCTACCTCATCAATAAGTTCATTAAAGTCACAGAGCAACACCTTAATACCACACTGGGAAGTGGCCAGTGGGACCAAGCTGAAGATGGAGGCAATTGCCTTTGAAACATGTCCAAGTAAGTGGAACAAAATTAGTGAAATTTGAGTGATTTTGTAACAATAATTTATCATATTAGAATTCTCTAGTCAAAATTACTCTCTGTTAACATTTGTTTTTATAGTTTAGATTTCTTGTCAATCAAAATATCCTGGGTTCAAACTTTTTTCACTAATATTGCAATTGCAACTTCAGACAGACATGCTACTCCTAAAAATCTATTCCTGCAAAACTTACTATGTCAGTTTTTTATAAACAGTCACACATAAATAATTTGTTCTATTGCAAATCTCTCTAGACATATTAACAAAGTTTGTACTGAATACAAGCTGTACTTAACCTACTCCTTTGACATGAAGCCATTGATTGACTCCCAGTGGCAGTTGACAGCAATTCTACTGCTTAATAACAGGCCTTATGATGGTCAACACTTTCATGTCTGATTAACCAGCAAAATAAAGGCACAGAATCAATGTACTGTGATTTTTTTTCATCAATAAAATAACACTCATAATTGAAAAAGAATATTAGCATTTTCATCCTTTTAATATTGTAAAATCTTAATATAACACTCTTTAATGAGCCAGACATGACCAATGTAATTAGGAAAAAGATCTGCTTTGCTATGAGGATAGGTCCATAGGTTTACGGTCTCACCGATAAGGACTATCACCTTCACAAAACCCTTATCTGGTGTCATGCCTTATCTGTTAAGTAAATAATTGCAGCTGTAATTTCTGCTCTGCTATGTTCAGTTGTTCAGATATAGTTGCACAAAGAAGGCTATGTGTAGAAGATTGTGACATGTTCAAAATGGAGTATCGAGCTGCTATTAAGTTCTTCACAAAAGAGGGACTTACTCCAAATGAAATTAAACAGGGATTGAACAGTATATACATGGTGAAGTATCCCCCTCATATTCTACTGTAAAAGAATGGGTCAAACTTTTATGAATGGGTCAAGAAAGCATTGAAGATGAAGAGCATGCACGTAGGCCCTCGGGGGTGCTCACTCCTGAAAACATTGCTCTTGAGGAAAGAGAAATTACGGAAGACTGGCAGCTCAAAGTTACAGAAATAGCAGCAAGGTTGAGTCTTCCTAAAACAATAGTCCTTTGAATTATTCATGAACATTTAAACATGAATAAGGTTAGAGCAAGATGGGTGCCTAGACTTCTTTCCTCAATCCAAAAGCAGCAACAAGTCATCTGTTGTCAGGCATTTTTGGAGTTCTGCCATGGCAACGAGAGAGTTCTGCAAACCATTGTTACAGGAAATGAAACTATGGTCCTTTACTATGATCTTTCTTGTTCAAGAGAGAATCAATGGAGTGGTGTAAACCTGCGAAGCACCGCCTCTAAAGGCCAAGGTCACTCAATCAACCAAGAAGATCATGGAAACAATCTTTTGGAACTATGAAGGAATACTCTTCATTAACTTCAAGGAGAGGAACACCACAGTACTATGCTGGCCTACTGCACAGACTACATGATTCCATCAAAGAGAAAAGGCGAGGAAAGCAGTGCTGTGCACCTTCTTCACGACGATACACATATGCACACAGTATTGTTGCAAAGGAAGCTGTGAAGAAATGTGGCTTCAAGGAGATAGACCATCCACCTACAGTCCAGATCTAGCTCCCTGTGACTATTTCCTCTTCTCAAAACTCAAGAAGTACCTTTGAGGAAGGAAATTTAAGTGTGACGACAAGTGATGGGTGCTGTTTATGCCCATTTGCAGACAAGACTTCTGACTATTTTTGGGGGAGATTGAAATGTCAATTCAAAGATGTGAGAAGTGTATTGCAATAAAGAGTAACTATATGGAAAAGTGAAATATAGTTTTTGTATTTATCACATCTAGAATATGGTTAGGCTGGAAACTTATGGACATACCCTCATATATGCTATAACACTGCGGGTAACTATACAATAGAGTGATCCACAACATTGGTGTTCTCAGCAAGAGTATGGTACACAGCTGGTGCTATTCAGACACTTAAGTGCAAACTTTTCTGTATCTAAATTTAGCTGTTCAAAGCAAGATGGTTTTATGCACATCCTTTGACTCACAGCATACACTGCATTTTCTGCCTGCATATTGTGATATACCGACTGTCAGCCAGTCACCATTATGCAACCTACTGGGTTGAAAGCACAGTATCTCTCTATCAGGCAGTCCCCCCTATTGCCCTGATTAGACTTAGTGGACTTGTTACAAAGCTCCCTAACTTAGAAAATTTCTAAGAAGGTAAATGGGATCAGACCCACGACCTCCTGGTCAGCAATGCTTAACCACTAGATCAACGATATGGATGAAACCATACACCTACTTCAACAAAATATATTATCTATGAGTCCTAAGGGTCATTATGTATTTGGTCAACATACAAAGTTGGAAGATGGTTTGAAACAAAATTCTCCAGCATTTGAATTCCAAACAATTTCTGTTCACACAACAGTGAAATAGAACTTGTACAAGATTAAAAAAACCTAAATCAGTATGTAACCATATAGGGGACTTTCAATTTAAGATTTCCATGAAATTTTCTTTCCACTTCTTTCACAACAAATGGATGTTACATATATTTCAGCACAAGAATCACCTTATACCGAATTTATGGTATGATTTGAGAGGTTTATGCTGTTTTGGTTGTATCTAGGTGAATATATGATACAGAAATCTGGCGGACTGATGATGGATAGTTAAAGATGGATTTGTTATTAAGAATGTTTTGAATGATAATTTTGTGCATTCCACAAAATTCAGTCAATGCAGGGACATCTTTGGAGTCAGGTAAAGTGAGTGTTAGGGGGCTGATAATTGAAAGAATACTAAAATATTTGTTCCATATTTAATTATTACCAGATAACCATAATTTGAGAATTTGTCTAAAATATCAAGAAGCAAATTTGAGTAATAGTAAACCATTAGGGAAGATTAAAGAACAGTTCTTTAATAATGGCCTAGGAGATATTTGAGTGCCTAATGGCAATTTTGTTATGGGAGTTTGGTCAGAAAAGAAAATTATGGACAAACAAAGTATATTTACAAATTCAAGAGAAAAGCTTGTTAAAGTTTTATAGAGAACTAAAAATTAATTTTGAAAGAGAAGTGAATACAGGTTTTGCGATAAAAATGAAAGAGAAGGGATTGCCTGGTTTTGTTTAGAAGTGGGGGTCTGAGGAACAATTGGGGAAAAATTCCTTATCATATATATCCTATTTGTGGAAAGAGGGAAGATGCAATACATATCCTGTTTGATTACAAACAGACCAATGATTGGAGGATAAGTTTATTGGGGGAGAAATGGTTGAAGAGAAGAAAAAAGTGACATTGAAGAAAATCTTAAATGACAAAAGACAAACAAAAATCTTAAGTTTCTATGATAAGTTAAAAAAGGATATGGACTGCTGAAAAGAATCAAATAAAGAATAAGGACTTTGACTTGATTCATAAATAGAAGAGCAACATTTAATTTATGGTTGTATGACTGAAGATTCTCTTTGAACTCTAGTAGGTAACTACTGATGAACTGGATGAATGCCACAATAGCACGGATACACAGTCTACCAAAAACACAAAAACCAGGAAATCCCATAAGACCAATAATAAAACATCTTCCTACCTACTAGCAAAATGGCTTCTCCAGAGATTTCAAAAATTTCCTAGGTTTAATAGCTTTAGTGTAAGTAATGCAGCAGAACTGGCGGAGAAAATTAAAGATTTGGTTGTCCAAAAAGATTATCTTTTAGTGTCCTTTGATGTAAATTCACTCTTTCCCAGCATATCAAAATGCAAACTTCCACCATCCCTTCTGAAATGGTTGCAGTCTCTGAAACTAAGTAATGAGGAGATTGAGGAAATACATCAAATTAACGGAAGTCTGCATCAGTCAGAATTTCTTCAGGTTCAATGGTGAATTTCACAAACAAAAAGCAGGTTTAGCTATCGGGAATCCATTATCACTTTTTCTAGCTGATTTATATATGATTAGTTTAGAAATGCACATCACAAAATCATTTTCATACATTTTTAAAGTCTGGCACAGATATGTGGTTGATATCTTTGCTGTGGTTAATAAGAAACACTTAGATTGTGCTTTAAAATTGCTAAACCTACAAGATGGGGAAGTTAAACTTACTTCTGTAACAGAACAAGGCAACATGATTCCTTTCCGTAACTTAAAGATTATAAGAACAGGCAATAATTTGAAATATACAGAAAGGATACGCAGAATGAAAATTACATAAAGGCAAGTGGCTTCAACCACACAGCACACTAACATACAGTTTTCAACAGCTTAGCATACAGACTCATTAACATACCCATGATTGAGTTTGAATACAGCGAAGAGTACTCTCACATAACACAAACGGCAAAAACCAATGGGTATGGCCAAAAAATTGTAGACAAGAAAACCAAAAAATTCAAACAAGAGAATAGGTTAAAACAGGTTACAACATTGTGAGCAAAACAGAAACTACCATTCATGAGAAATTTATTTTTCATCTTGGGTCAACAAAAAATTTCATAAAATAGAGAGTTTAGGATTACTTTATCCCCAAAGAACAAATTCAGCTTAAATAATCTGCTCAACTCCAGTGATGATAGAATACCTTATGAGAAGAAGCCAGGAATATATAAAATCAACTGTTCAGAATGGAACAAAGTATATATTGGCAAAACAAAAAGCAGCATTGGATTTAGGCTTAAAGAATACTACAGAAACATCAAGTATAATCAGATAGAAAAATAAACAATTGCTCATCACTTTTGGAGAGATAAACGTGATATAGAAATGAATGTCAAATTATTGAGATTTGTAGATAGACCTTTGGAGCTGGGAATATGGGAAAAAAAATTTATGATGAGAGCTGAGGAAAATGGGAATAAAACCTCGGTCAGGGAGGACAGTCCTGGTGGGAACTGAGCCCAAACTACTGCTCATGAGTCTTTGCCTGGGTCTTGGCCACTGATGGCAATATGTAAGGATTGAAATTAAGTCAAATCAAATATGTATTTTCATTGTAATCTTAAAAGAAGTTAGGAACAGTGAAGTTGTTACATATACAAATGAGTCAGTATTAGGTGACACTAAAACTTCACTAACTGATTAATTCTTCAGAACATGTTTCAAGAGCATTCACTCTCATCTTCAGCTGGGGAATGACTAACTCTAGCAGGTGACGTAGTGGCATCTGGTGGTTCCATTAGATAACAGAACAGGAAGTCCATTGGTGGAATGTCAAAATGATGCCGAATGATGCCTTGGTCTCGTTTGATGTTGCATTTTCTTTACTAGTATTCTTATAAAAAAACTACTCCTAAATCTCAAGAATTGGCTAACAAGTATAAACTTGACTGTAGAATAAATTGAGGATTATACCAATCTCACAAAACTGTGTATTTTTTACATTCAATGGGGAAATTTACCTACAAATTTCTGGCTTAGCTATGGGTAACCCCCTTTCTCCATTTCTGGCAAATTTATTCATGAGTGCTGTAGAAACATACATTACTAAGGCATTCCCTTTAACCTTCGAAGCATGGTTTCATTATGTGGATGACATTCTGACAATAGTACCAAAAAAACAAACAGAAGATGCCCTAAAATTACTAAATTAGCAGGATCAAAATATTAAATTCACTATGGAATTGGGGGAAAATGGTTATTTACCATTTTTGGACCTAAAAATATACAGGAGAAACGACATAATTTCATTCGGCATATATAGGAAACCTACACATACAGATAATCACATAAAGAATAACAGTTTCAACCCTAAATCACACCAACATGCCATTATAAACAGCCTTGTCCATAGATGGTAAACATCCCACTCAACAAAGAAGAATATTCAGCAGAATACCATTATATCATCAAAACAGCCCTCAACAATGGATTCAGCAGTTCTTTAGTTGATAAGAAGATCAGACATTTCGAAAGACAGAAAGATATTAAAAACACCACAACTCTCTCCACGATAAAAAAGGACATGCTTTTTAAAAGATTCACATATCATCCGTGGACAAACAGGGCATTCATGAAAATCTTTAAAAATTATGGTATACATTTGGCTGCACAAAATAAATTTAGCATTGGAAAGCTTCTGAACAGCACCAAAAAGGACGTTATTCCACCCAGCAAGAAGTCAGGAGTGTATTGGGTAGATTGTTTGGAGTGTGATCAGATGTACATAGGCAAAATAATACAAAATTTGGAGACAAGAACCAGAGAACGCTTCAGAAATTTAAGATATAAACAAGTAGATAAATCGGTGGTTGCAGATCACTTTTGGACTTACGATCATAACATTGCAGGAGAAGCCAAACTGTTAAAAGCTACCAGCAATCCCAAGGATTTGGCAATATAGGAAAAGATTTATATTTTAAAAAATAAACATAGAGTTATGAATTTTGACATTCCACCAATGGACTTCCTGTTCCGTTATCTAATGGAACCACCAGATGCCACTACATCACCTGCTAGAGTTAGTCAGTCCCCAGCTGAAGATGAGAGCGAATGCTCTTGAAACATATTCTGAAGAATTAATCAGTTAGTGAAGTTTTAGTGTCACCTAATACTGACTCATTTGTACATGTATTTTCATATTTTGTGATTGTTCTAAACTTCAATATAAGATATTATGTAAGTTTTTTGAATAGTGTTTAATGCCCATTTTAACTACTGAGGCATCACTGGCGATGGACACTGATTATACATGAGATGAAATGATAATTTGGTAAAGGATTATTTTTAAAGAAAGGAAGTATTCCAGACCTAAGTTTAGGGTACCTTTGCAACATTTGCCATTTATGAGGACTAAGGAAAATCTGGAAAAAACCTTAGTTAGGGATAACCATTCTGGTGGAAATCAAACCCCAGACCTCCTGCTCACAAGTCCATGCCTTAACAGCCTCAGTCACCTAGGCAGTATATTATATAAGTATTATGTATACAACACAACACAATACAAGTATATACCATAAATAACACTCTAGCATAGTATCCTGTCTATTTCTTCTTCATAATGATTTCTGGTTGCAGATTTAACATAAAATTTTCTGGAAGTCTCATTAGTAAACTTGCGACTGTCAAAGTCAATACTTGAAAAGATGCATTCAGCCTTACATGATGTGAAAGGGGGTAAAACAATATAATTGGTAAGTGAGACACTTAGGATCTATTTCCTATTAAAAGATATTTTATTGAACAAAATTTACATATCCACTATTTTTTAGAGCTGAATTTCAGTTTCTGCTTTATGAACTCAGTGACTGGTGTAAACAGTAACAAAATAATTGTTGTGTGCCTGGCCATCTAGCTTGAGGACTCTAGATCTGATGTAAAAGTTTGTTTTGGAGATAGGTTCAAAATTACTTTGCCTGAAATCTTAATTATTCTTTTATGCATCAAAATAGTCAATTAGGACCTAAATGTTCACTACAGAATACTGTTATCAAAATATTTGGCATCATAAAGAACTATGTACAGCCATATACCCCATAACCTATGAAAAAGAGGATAACTACATGTCATTGCCTGGAATACTGACTTTTTTGGAGACTTTAAGAATAGTTTTTTAAAATGTGCTATTAAACAATGTCTTTAATTTTGTGATAGTAGCATTAAACTGTCCTAAGACAGGAAAGGAGCAGGAGAGAGACACATGAAAAGAAAGATGTTGGCTATCTGGTTGGGATCAGTTCTTGCTACCAGGTGTTCAAGGGGACCTGTTACAGCTTTCTTGGATGTGAAGTAATCTATTTTGGTAATTCTAAATTTGAAATCTGTTTTGGATTGAAATTTTCCCTCACTATGGTTTTTAGAAGGAAAGTTTTATTAAGAGCAGTCTCACTAATGATAGTATATTTATGTCCTATACAATTGGTTTAATTTAGGGCTGAGGGAAGTAAATTTGTTTTGGTACATTAGTTATGTAGCAGCCCTTTCATTATGGGAATAATGTTTAATTGTTCTATTTCAAGTCATTTTTGGCCTTTGGAAGTTAACATTAATGCCAGAATTTTTATATTATTTATTTATTGCACAGGCAGTATACAGCACTTCTTTAATATATGAGTAAATCTTGTTAAGTGCTGTTATTTCTCATGTAAATTCTTAAAGACAACCTTCCTTTCCTTAATATTCAATAATTCAATATTCAATAATTCAAGGCCTCTAGGGTTATGGGACATCTCCAGGAACAGTATGAGATATTGTTAAATATCGCTTATTCTAATGGGACAGTAGCTACACAAGATGAAGGGACGTAACACAACTTAAAATAATCTTTACTGGTGTTGGTGCTCTCCTCTGAATCCAAAGTTCACAGGTTCAAATGTGGCCAAATCTTAGATTTTTCAGGATGAAAAATCCTTGAGCACAATACTTGTGGAAGGGACTTAAAATGTTGAGTCCTGTGTCATAGATTTACTGCACATTTAAGAATTTCATACCTGAAAAAAGGTCCCTGGACAAAATTAGAGCAATTTCTTGTCCAAATAATGCCTTAGCACCAAGTTAGATGCTACCTGAAGCAATGGGCTGACTACCTATCCTTTTGACATTTATAGGTGCTAAGTATAACTAAATTCAAATTGTTCATATAGTCGGCCAGAACTCAGAACAGTCTTAGGCCTAACCCTTATAAGTCGATGATGAAACATCTGTTTTGCTTAAAAATGCTTGTTATGTCCTCTGCCATCATGTGGCATCCTTGAGTACGACATGTTATATGGTTTATTGAGGAATTATTCTTTTTAACTTCTTTGGCTGTTGCCATCATATATGGAGCAGCTCACGGGTGGCCGAGGTCGTTACAGAGCAGACTCATGAGCAGGAGAATGGGATGGAAACTTTGGATTCTGGACAGTATTAGCCTGTTCTTCCCATAATCTTTAAGTCTGTGGTTCAATTCCTGCTAGGAATAACTTCCCTACTGAAGTTTTTTCCCAGATAAACAACATAAATGCCAGGGAAGTACACTAAACTTAGGCTTGGAAAGTTTCCTTCCAAAAAAAAAAAATCATCCCATGTATAACCAGTGTCTCAGCCTGTGATGCCTTAGCAGTAAAAACAGACATTAAACACTATTTAAAAAAAGTCACAAGTGGAACAACATTCTCCTGCTTAATGTCATCAGACTATAAAAGACATGTGATATTGAAAATCATTTCAGTTGGAATTTTTTTTAATTTGTATACTTTTCCATGAAGTTTTTAAACAGACAATTTTTACAGTAATGTAGGGGATATTAGCAACTCTCATCTTTCACATAAATCTAAATAAATTTACTTGAAAGAGCATTGGAAAATAATTTTTCCCTGTCTGTAGACAAAAGTTAAGATTTGATTTGATTTTAGGCAACAAATCAGGACCGGTTATTGTCCAACCACTCATGTTAGTGTCTGAGCCATGGTGAAGAAATTTACAACGGAATAATTTATAAGTATTTCTATTTTTTTCTAATAAACATTTTTAGCAATTTCACAATTTTTATGCAATATTTCATCCTGAAATCATTTAATTTATTATATAAAAAATTAAAAATAAAAGTACACTTGTCTCATGGTTCTTGATTTAATAATCTTCTTTAATATAAAAATCATTTATTACAAGTTCTGGAAAGGCAAAAATAGGAAAGAATTGCTGAACAATGAAATAGATAATATATGCTTATGGATAGAAAATATGGTGAGTGGACTTTGAAGGATTATCATATCCTGCACTGCAGATATAGATGGGCAGGCTTTTTTCTTTGCAATAGGAGTTAAAGGATGGTTTGAACAGAGAAATGTATATTAATAAATGCAGCAAAGATGAGAGAGGTAGCTTTGCTTGTTTTGGATTAACGGTTTGTGGGCTGAAAGTTTTTAGGAGAATGTTGACCATGTATGAATATGTCCCAAGTGTAGAGATGCAAAGAATGTAATTTATACCATTCCCTCATTTAATAAGCAATCAGAGTTTGTATGCATTAGTGGAAACAGGTCAACAAGTGAATGCACAATTCCTGGTAAGATTGGAGTTAAAGTTCCATTGACATATGTATTTAATCTTGCTCATTTATGTTTATGTCTTGGTTTCATTTCTGGTATTTGTGTGTTATGGAGTACACTGAGATTGAGATATTTGCTAGAACAAAGAATATTTATTTATGATTGTACACAGGGTATTTTAAAAGTTCTCAGTCAGACCTAGAAAACAAGATTTAAGAGCAATGTTTTTTTTTTCTTCCCCCAACACTGTCACCTTTTAAATCAATTCATTTAGTCCAACAACTCTCCAACTTGTTAATATCCCCAGTAAAATGAGATTTGTCCAACTGTGAAAAATAAGCATCTGTCTCAGCTTCAACCTTGATGTGAATCTTCATCCACCCAGTCATTTCTTCATGTTTGGAACAAATCGCTTGGAGCCAAATCAGGCACATATGATAGATGTAGAAGCACTTGGAAGTGAAGATCATGCAGTTTTGCTGCAACAATCCCAGCCATGTGTGAAAGCACATTATCATGATGAAAGAGAACTTTTGTTTTCACAAGGTGTAGATGTTTTAACCTGAATAGCATCCTTGAATTGGTCTATTAGTGAAGCTTAACACTTCCCGGTGGTGGTTTGGCCTTTCGGCCCTTTTGTTAGAGATGAAACCATTTTTGCTTTATTTGGTGCACTTTCATCTGTTGTCACCCCACTGTTTGGACTGCTCCTTCATCTCTAGCGTGTAATGATGAATCCATGTTTCATCTATCAATATGAAAGTTTGAGAAATTCACTTAAATTGTGTTTAAAAAAGTCTAAACAGTCTTGCAAAATGTTCATTTGAATGTATTTTTAGTCTACTGTTAATAAACATGGCGCCCATTGAGTGGAAAACTTCCTCACACCCATACCTTCATGGTAAATGTAGTGGACATGGCCTATCGATGTCTTTGCAAAGTCAGCCAACTTGGGTACCTTCAATTGGCATCATTGATGGCATTATGAATATTTGTCACAGTTTTATCAGTCATAGAGTTTTTGGATACTATGGATTCTGCTTATTTTCAATGGATGTACGACCACACTTTAATTCAGCAGCCACAGTTTAATCATCAAAAATGAAGAAAAAGGATGCTTTAATGTGGAATTTAACTCCTTATGTATTTCTGTTGGGGTTAAATCCTTCAAAATAAAGTATTTTATCATTAGTTGTATTTCAGTTTTAACTGTTTTGTAAAAAATGTTAATACCGGTTTGTTTGCACAATAGTCACAATTAAGTGATGACACGCATCTGAAACTTTACAGTGCACCATCTGAAGAATAATACTTAACAACTATCATAGTAATTTGGCCATCTTCACAACATTTCTGAGTCAGGCCAAGAACTTTTAAAACACCCCTCATAATGTGCAAAATATTATTACTAAAGGAGAGAATTTTATACTAAATTTCTAGGGAGTAACATCTCCATCAGGAAGTACAAATTTCACATTCCTGAACAAAGTTCCAATCCATGGCATTTTCATTGACAAGTAGTCAAGATCAAAAAATATGTTTTTAACAGTGGAGAAACTTGATGAAATAGGCTATCGATTAGAAACTTATCTTTGAAAATCTTTAACACAATTAACCCAGCAAGTTATCTATCTGTTGATGTGTGCGCAAAGTCACTCAGCTACAGCATCTTCATCCATATAAATGCTGTTAACTGAAACAAAACCCATGGAGGCACTGAAAGAAAATATCTGGGAGTAAAATATTTACAAAAATAAATTACTGCAAGTGTCTCAAAATCTTTTCTAAAGGATGTGAGCAGGTCTCACAGCATAGGGTTTTTCTGACATCTACTATGATGGTGAGTTCTATGTTAATTACTATTTATTACTAATAAATAATACAAGAAACAAAAAATGCATGCTATTCTTTTGCAGTACAAGATATTATTTTCCTAGCAGGAGGTGAAGCCATTATGCAATAACCTTCTATTAGTGGAATTAATTTCTGATTGCATAGCAGAACGTAAATTTTATTTGGAGGTATAGATAAATGGAGGGAAACTCTTAAAATGAGAAGTGCCTCAGGTTTATAAAGTTAGTAGCATTTCAAGAATATTTCTGAGGATGAGCTACAGATTAGAACATTAGAAGAGTTAAACCTTCCTGCACCTGCTTTTGTTATTTTACTGATAGACAGTCTTAGTGCCAAGCTGCTTTCCCACACTATTTATTATATATTGTAACTTTTTGTAATAATGTAATGAAAAAAGCTCTTTAAGTTAATCTTATTTTGATTTAAAGTAAAACACTAAAAATCATGTCATCATATAAAAACTATCTTGAAGTTTCACAAACACACTTATAAAAGTAATTTTGGGACATGTTTCGTGAGGTACATTCCTCACATTATCAACCAATCAATGACTGACGAGTCATTTTCGGTAAGGTATGTGTATCGCTATGTTTCCTCTGGTGATCTCTTAATAAACTTAAACAATATGTTGTCTGCTTCCGGTATATCAAAATTCATAAGTTTGTATTCATATTTTTTTATGTAAATTTTTTCCCATATATTAAGTTTTTTCGGATGTTGAATTGTTTTTAGTAATATTATGTCCTCCTTTATTTCATGATTTTCATTCCAAAAATGTGCAGCCACTGCTGATTTTTCTACTTTTTTGTATCTAATATTTCTCCAGTGTTCCTTTAATCTTATCCCCAGATTTCTCTTTGTTTTTCCAATGTATATTTTGTCACAATCTTTGCAACTAATTCTATATATGCCTGAACTTTCTTCTTTCTTCTGTTTTTGTTTAATTTTATTTAGATTCAATAATTTACCAACACTATATGTGTTTATTGGTGCCAGAGTGATGTTAATACTTTTTGAAATTTTTTTTGAATTTATGGTTAACATAAGGGTGATATGTGAATTTATGGTAAGCCTTTTCTTTAAGTGAAGAACTGACTGTGGTGATTTGTTTAATTTTCTTTTTTTTTATCTACCATTTGTTTGTTAAATCCATTAATTGCTGCTATGTGTATTATGTGTGTGTATTCTTTCCTGTATTCTTCTTTATTGAGTGGTATATTAACTAACCTATGAGTGATACTATTGAATGCTGCTTCCTTGTGGGGTCTGGTTGAAATCTTTTTGCCTTATGTAATTGTCAGTATGTGTGTCCTTTCCGTATATACCAAATTCTAAATTTTTATTACTTTTTATTATCCTTAGGTCCAGAAAAGGTAAGGTATTATTAACCTTGGTTTCCATAGTGAATTTCATTGTTAGTTCTTGCAAGTTCAACTGTTTCAATGCATCTTCCATGAATCTATCTTGTACAATGGCAAACACATCATCTACATATTTGTACCATGTTTTGAACATGTATGGGAAGGCTCTCATTACATGTATTTCAAAATAGCTCATGAACAGATCAGCCAAAAATGGAGATAGTGGACTACCAATCACTAAACCTGATCTTTGTTTAAAAAACTTTTCTTCAAACATGAAGTAAGCTTGATCCAACATAGTTCTGTAAATTTTACTTATTCTTTTGTGTGTGTTTCTGTAACACTGTTAGATAGTAGCCATTTTTTTAACAAATTCAGGGTTTTCTCTTTCGGAATACTGGGAAATAATGCTTTTACATCAAAGGAAACCATATCATTTGTGTTTAGTTTGTGATCTTTGATTTTGTTTACAAGATCAAACGAGATTTTATGCTTAGACTTGGGAATCTGGGTAACGTATTAAATCGCGTGGTTAACCATTTGACTATGAGGTAACATGGAGTATTGATATTGTTAATTATTGGTCTCATGTCTGTTCCTGGTTTGTGTATTTTTGGTAATCCTATTATCTTAGCTATTGATGGATTAGGTATTTTGATTTTATAAACATCTGATTTTGTGAGTACGCAATTTCCTTTTAATATGTCTTCTATTGATTTTTTGCATCTGTGTAGAGGATTTTTTTCCACTTCAATGAACTCCTTACTGTTTAATAACTCTAGCATTCTTTGTTGGTAATCTTCTTTGTCTAGAATTACAATTTGATTTTCCTTATCTGCTTTTGTATATATGACTTCTTTTTAACTGAATGATTTTATGGTTTTTTGAGTATGTCGCGTCGTCGATTGGTTGACAATGCGAGGAATGTACCTCAAGAAACATGTCCCAAAATTACTTTTATAAGTGTGTTTGTGAAACTTCAAGAGAGTTTTGATATGATGACATGATTTTTAGTGTTTTAATTTAAATCAAAATAAGATTAATAAAAGTTTCACTGTATGGATTCCGACATTCCATAAACATATTACAGCTTTTAAGGATTTGTGATAAGGAAATGTATCCACCGATATATTTTTTTGCACAAAAAAAAAACTATTTAAAAGTTATAGAAACTGAATAAATTTCCAGGAAAAATGAGGAGTGTGTCACAGATACAGAAATAACAGTACTTGATTTAAAGTGATTGGATAGTTAGATGGGTTGAAAAAAATTAATGTTTTATCTTAAAAATGGTAAAAAGCTTCAGCTTTTCAACAAAATATGCATTATGTCAATTCGGCATTAAAGGACTTTAAACTTGAAAATTAAAAATGGCAGCACACTTATCATGCCACAACAAGCATGCCATACTGACAGTTGCAATAATAATTTTGCTTGGTTAACACACTAAGTACCAGTTTCTCAGCAGGGCATTTCAATGCCTGGACTAGCTATTTTAATTCCACTCACTCTCTCTATATACCACTTCATAAAAGTTAGCATTGCTCCTGAATTACAAGTAAAAAATATACATTTTTACACATTTCTAATAACCTTTGAGTGTGATATCTGATGTCACAGATTACTGGAAGAAGGGAAACACCACACTTTGCACAGTACCACAATGTTTCACTCCTGGTTTTTATTTTTCATGCACACTGTGCACTTTGTAGAAGAGGTAGTTTTATTTTTGAGTGGGGAAAATTTCTTCATCTGTAAGAAACTTCGTTGTTTGGTAAGACGTGGCTATACAACACAAGCACTAAACAGAAATGCTTCACGTACTGCAAAATTGGCATGAGGTGACCGAGATATTTATTCTACTAACATCGGGGATAAATAGCCTATCACATGATAAATATTTATAGGAAGGAGAATGTCAATGCTACTTTCATCTATAAGAAAAAACAAAAAATAAATCTACTAATGCCCAAGTGCGGAATATAAACAGAGTTATTTCAAGTGTATGGCATTAAACATTACAACAGCCTATAGCATAAGGGGAGTCTATGGTACTGATCTCTTAGAATATGAGTTGTAAAGTTTTAAATCATTTTGAAAGAAAATGTATATGGCACTAATGTAGTCATAAATAAATTATAATTAGAATGTATAGGCCACATACAGAAAAGGATGGGGAAGCTTCAAGAAATTACTGATAGGAAAATTATCAGATGAAAAGCTAATTTCTGGTCAGGCACAGATGCAGAAATTGACCTTCTCTGGTTCTACTATGGACTAGTGTTAAGAAGAATTGCAAAGCCTACTGTCAGAGAAATGAAGAAGGCTATCTGGGCAGCGTACTTTCATAAATTGTGTACCAACTCTTCTGCACCTCATGATTTGTATCCTGCAGGTCCTGATACATGGTGCAGAGGCCCTTGGAGGTTAACCCTATACGCACACATTCTCTCCCTCAACCCATGCTACTTGCAATAAAGCCAGTCTTTAAGGAACTCCGTAAAGAGGAACTTTCAGAGAACTGTCTATTTGTGCAATTGCAAGACCAAAACAAAAGTTTAAGACTGGGTTTCCTGGATGCTGTGATCACTCTAAATTATGGATCTAGCAGCAGAATCAAAGTGTTCAGTCATTTAGGGATAAAAGATGGTGGCAACATGAAGACACTTTTTCCGGAAAGCAACAAACAACATGCGATAGAAGCTGAAAAACAGGCAAAAATCATGACCAAACAAGTCTAGATAAAAAGAAAACTACTGAAATGAAGTAGGGAGAATAAAGAGTGTTAAGTGTTATTGAGCTGGAAGTTTTAAATTAGTGAGTCTCTTATGTTTGTTCATATTCAGCTTTAACACCAATTTCCTGTAGATTAATTTTTTAATATTTCAAGTGCACCTTTCTCAGAAACTATTTGAGATAGCTTAATAAAAATTTTATTGTACATTTTTAATGATAAACACTAGAGTTTCTAACAATAATTTTGAATCAGTGTCTTATAGTTTATTTTATTATTTTTATTGCAAAAAAGTTAAAATTTACCAAACACAACCTTACAAATTATCAGATTTGACAGTCATAGGCCAAACAGTTTCTGAGAAATGTGCACCTGAATGAGTGCGAGCTAAATAAAAACAGTAGAGCACTACAAAGGGGGGAAAAGGGGGGAGGAAAAAACCCAATTAAAAAAAAACATGTAAAGTAATTATTTCCCACTATAAGTACTATAATCACTTTAGTTAACTTTATATTATTGCAAACTTTCATACATTAATTATCCTAGTATGTAGTTTGAAAAATACAGAGGCTTAAAATTTCTATATTTTGAGCACTTGAGCAGCTCAGTAACTACCCAGTCCCTATAAAAGAATTAGATAAATAATCAAGAAAAATAATGAGCAGATTTTAGTTAATATAATAATCAGTAAGAAGAAAATGAATAACCCTTACAAACAGATAGTACTGTCAATAAATGAAAAACTGGTTACAGACAGAAGGGCAAACAAAGGAAGCAAAATAGTGCGTAAGAGGAATGAATAGCATACTCCAAGGGGAATAATTTACAAAAATCAAAACAGATTCACTTAAAAATGTATCAGTATGGTCAAAAGAAACCAAAATGTATCAAACACAAAACAGAAAATTAAATGAAATAATCCTATAGTATCAAGAATATATAGCATGCCAAAAATACATCAACCCAAAAAATGTAACCAATTATTGACAATATTGTTTCTCTTATATCCAAATTATTACAAAAAGGCAGAACATTTTGAAAAGTTAAAAGTCTGCAATAAAAAATTCAACAGATTTAATCAGCAAAATTAAAAACTGCAAATTATCCACAGACAACATGTTAGTTTCATTTGATGTAATAGCCCTGTTTCCTATTATCCCCAAAGAAAAGCTTTTACAGGTTTTACAGGATGCAGCTGAAAATATTAGATTTAAGGCCCTAAATACTCATTGGTAGCAGCTGTTTTAATTATATTAATTTAATAAGTTCAATTTTATATGCTTTTATGGTAGGTAAAGGCTATAATGTTCAATATAAAGCCTCAAACATTTAATGGTTTTTTTTTTTTTTTTGATTTATTTATTTATGGACGCTCTTTAACATCTACGGTCATCAGCGTCCCATTCAACACAGGGCGTGAAACGGCCGACAAATTTTGCTCAGAGACCTCTCTTTCAGGCTTGAGGTTCTTTTTCGTGCCGTAAATGTACGACACGGGACCCACGGCTTTACTTCCCTTCCGAAGGAAGCCATACTTAGGATTTTTACACCCCGAAAAAATCCATCGGTCCTGGCCGGGTTCGAACCCGCGATTTGGGTGTAGGAGGCAAGTATGGTAACCACTACACCACCAGGACCGACATTTAATGGTAATAGTTATTTAGCTATGTTAATTTAAGAAGTTCATTTGCATATGTTATTACATCACATAAAGGCTATAGTATTAGATTTAAAGCTCCAAACATTCGTTGATAATATGTTTTTAATCATATTAATTTAATAAGTTCATTTCCAATTCAAATAACAAATATTCATTGGTAATACATTTTAAATCATATAAATCTATTAAGCTCATATGAATAGATTTCTTGTAAGATAAGGGCTATTATAATGTACGTCTTAAATGTTTGTTTGTTGGCTTTTATAATAATAAATAATATAAATGTGACAGTTTAAAGGACTACACACATAGTCAAGAATATGAACAGATTAACTACAAATAAAGAAAATTGTAATATTAAGAAAATCAACCAATGCCAAACATAACAACATTAATATGTACCAAGAATAAAGCACAAGATACACATCTTTGTTATGATTCAATAGAAATGAACAAATTTTATTCCTTTAGTTATACTTATGTTGAAAATAATTCATTGTAATGAAAAGCATCATTACAATTCATTGTAATAAGTGATGGCTAATATTTCAAAATATTTATGTAGATGTGCTTTGTATTCTGTGAGAAGTCATGGTTCATACTTTGTAAAGAGAAGTTGCATTTAATATTAAATAGGAAGAAGTTGTGATTTATATTTCGTTTGAAAAAGTTACAAATTATCAGTCATTCACTACAGTCACGAGTTCGAATTAGTATCCATACAAAAATATATTATAAGATTTATACCAGAACAAAGATAAAATAAGGCATGTTAAAGACCTATTAGTAATTAAAAGGGAACTTGCATGGAGTATCAAATAAAACCAAACAGATTAGTGTAGGTATTACCAACCATGATAGGAACACTGTCACTACAGCACATTTGTTGGAAGAGAAATATAAATTCCATCACGTCTGTCTTGTATTCAGTCTATCTAATAAATATTCTCAGAGCTCAATTCATCAAAAAGTGTGCAGTTGTGCTCTTATGATGAAGAGTTGGCTAATAATATGAGGTGGCAAGCTAATCAGAAAGCAGAATTTTAGCTGTCAATCATTTGCTAGCTGATTCTAGGACTGTCAGCCAATCATGAAATTGTTTTATTATTTTATGTTCAGTGATTCTACCCTCTATAAGGGTTTGAAATTTTTTGTACCTGGCAAGCTATAAAGCTATAAAGCCACATTCCTGATAATGAGGGCAATGTGTGTCCCCCAAAGTTTAAAAGAATTCTGCTTTTCACTTGGCTTATTTAACACAACAACTTCTTTAATTTCTGTTCCCAGGAAAGCTACTATCTCGATCAATGTATTTATGCATTTAATTAAGATAAAGTGTACCAAACTCTTGTATGCACAAATAAATGGTTGAATATAAAATATAATCCTTATTAAAAAAATTTAAAATATTCTTACATAATGTTACATGATGAGTTTAAGTTTTCTGCATGTGAATATACTCAGGGTTAATTTTAAAATAAGAGTATTTTCATTCATTTTTTTCCCCCCTGGTTTTCATTTTTCTGCAAACTTAATATGGATTTAAAAAATAATTGAATTTGAGAAGTAATGCACATGTAGCCATTGCTTGTATTGCAACAGAAATTGACAGGATCAATCAATTCATTTCACACATTTCAATCTTTATATGTAATTTGAAAACATTGTTTTCAGCATTATCAACTTAGAAGAATTAGACCTAAGACCTATTCGGGATCCTCTGGACCATGTAAACTAGCCAAACTTATACTTGAGGTGATTCCTCAAACATATGCAGACACTTTAAGTGCCAGCTATGTAGCATGATACTGACATGAAATAGTCTGCAATTTTGATTAGGAACCTCTTATTTTCTGGTATGAAGTTGCTTAACATAATATAAATCTATGATATGGGACCCATGGCTTAAAGCCATCCCAGAGAACTTGCGCTCAAGAATTTATATCCAGAAAAACCTATCAGCCTCAGCCTTGAATGAAAATATTGTTTCATAAATCATAATACCTTGAAATGTATTCCATATTGATTTCAAGAGTTGTTGCTGCAGAAATGTTCATTAAGAAACTATTGAGAGATAAATTGTTTTACTTATTTGTATTCAAACATTCTGCATTTATAATTTTATTGTAATAAATAGAACTAGCTACTGCTTGCTACATCTTATTCTCACTCATCAAATACATAATGCCTACCAGGTTATATTCTTTACAGTACAGAAAAACATGTGGCTTGGATCTTAATTTAGTTTTTTTGCAAAAATTAATAAACACATAATGCCTTCATTAAATTCCATTTAATACATGTAAACCCTTTGATAAAAAAAATTAGTCATCTCTTGAATGCAAAATTCTTCAAAGTCATACTTGAGACAGCATGTAGTTCATAAGGCATCCACAAAGCTGTGTAGCCTCTGCAGCAATTGTGTTATATGGCATGAACTAAAGTGCTGACTAGTGTGTGCGTTCTGTTAGCTCTGTGGCAAAGCATGCAGTGATGCTGTGGTTAAGAACACAGGTTTGGCTCTCAGCATGAAGCACTTTTTTTTTAAAAATATACCTTTGTAACTTATTATGACAAATTAGTTTCATAATATTATTTCCTATACACAGCAAGCTTTAACGTTAACATATTACACTATATATACCCTTCAGTATTTGTTCTATCTAAATGTAATATGCTGCACAAGCATTCCCTGCACATTTATGAAAGACAAGATGGCTTATGGGCACAAATTAAAGAGGCCTGGATGTTATAGCCTTTTGCCCATCGTACTGTAGAATCTGATATCATCTATGCCCCAAAGATTGAGGGCTGTTATACCTGAGGGTTTATCCACCCAATATTAATTGGTATTTATTTCTGTATGTTTTCACTTTAGAAGATAAAAGTTTTCTGTTCATGTATTTATTTAGTTATTTGTAGAGAAACGTTAGTTTGTAATTAAGTTTTTGTGTGTGCATAGGTAATGATATGCTAAAATCTAATATGATATTAAGAAATATCATGTTCTACTTATAAACACATAAAACCAATAATAAAAAATAAAACAAAAATGTGTGGATTGTGGGATTTGAACCCAGGAGCCAGAAGATTAATGCCTTCTAAGCCTCTCTGTCACAGCTACTCTACCTTAATGTTCTCTTTCCAGGTGCTTATGATTGTAACCATTATGCTTACAGGCAAAGCTCCCATTGCAGTGTTCACTGGCTGCATGCTTGGTGTAAATACAGCATTTACAAGAGTCCTGGAAGTATTCTCTAAACAACAAATAGAATCTGGAGATGTCTCATATTTTAGGCAGAGGTGTAGATCCATTCAAAAAAGTACTTAACTTTTTTGATTTTTTAAAATTTGGGCTTACCTGCATTTTATTTAGCTTTGTCTCTATCTAGGTATTCTCCCCTTTATCATACACCTATCCCAATGGTATTTGAGCTTCTGAAAGCAGGCTTGTTTTTCTGGATTGCACAAAATTCTGTAAGCAAATTTTGTTTTTGTCTCCTCAAATGAGTTGAATCTTAGTCCTTTCATTATGAATTTTACTTTTGGAAATAAAAATAAATCTATAGGTGCTGAGTCAGTAGAGTGTGGACAGTGGGGGAGACTAGTCATATTGTTTTTATGTAAAAGTCAGAAACAAGCAAGATAAATGCACTGGTGCATTATTCTGCTGCAGGAACCCTGAATTGTCTCTTCACAGTCTAGGTCTCTTACTTTTCATGTTTTCTCAAAGATGTATGATAATATCTTGGTAATGCCAGTGATTCACTGTATGACTATCTGGCAGAAATTCAAGATGAATAACGCCCCGAGTGTAAATCATCAACAACACTTTGACATTTCATCTGATCTGATAAGTTATCTTATAATGCCAGTGATTTACTGTATGACTATCTGGCAGAAGTTCATGATAAATAACACCCTAAATGTAAATCAACAACACTTTGACATTTCGTCTGACCTGATAAGCATTATTGGGTCTTAGTAAAGATTTTCCAACCTTCTGTGATGAATGGACCTTTATCTTAACTTCGTAATAATAGACCAATGTTTCATAACCTGTAATTATTCTATTCATAAAAGATACATCTTCATTAATGTGATCCAAAAGCTTCTGACAGATCAAGATGTGTTTTTTTTTCTGTTCTTGCGTCAACGATCAAGAGACAATTTTGCTGCAACACAGTGCATACCAAGCATTTCTGTCAGAATTTCATGATAACATCCCACAGAAATGTTACACTTCTTCAGTATTTACTCGAACAGTCAGGTATCAATTTTCAATTGTCTCATTAATTCCGGCTGCATGAGCATTGTCAGTTGACATCGATGGGCATCTGGGAAACAGGCCATCAGCTATCAATTCCCAAACAGAATATGCCATTCATAGCACTGAGTACAGCTTAAACAACTATTTAAGTTTTTTCATCATCTCATGAATATCAATCAGTACAGGATTTAAATTTCATGCAAAATTTAATGTTAAAGCAGCACTGATGATAGACCATCTCATTATTGCAGAACATTTGTAATACTGTTGCAAGGAAAGTAGCATGGAATTTGATTAAATAAGATAACACTGCACTGCAAACATCAGGCATCTTTTCAAGGTCAGAGCTAATCAAAGCTAACCACTTTTCGCTACGACACATTTTTGGTGCAGAATTTTGAAAGTTTGAACATTTTTTGAACAGACCCCATACATGGACTTGGTGCATAGTGTTGTACAGTTTATGAATTTAATCATCCCTGTCAAGCTGATGGAAATTACCATTCCAGCAACAATTTTTATTACAATTTTATTAGTTAAATACAGTGAACTCTCATTTTAACATCATCTCTACTAAGAGATGCTAACAATCTAAGGAGGGGGATAATATATCCTTAGATGCTTTCTCATTACAATATTTACTGAGGGAGTTTTATGTGTGTATATATGTTATTCCTCCAGTATCTTTCATAACTTGTTCTTATTACTAATTCAAAATGATTGCTGCACTAAGAACAACTTTAGAAAGATATCTAAATAATATATTCAGCATACTTACACCTGTAACCAAGAGCTGGTCTCTGGTCCACTTGGGTACCCAGGAGTAGGACTCATGGTACATATGTATAAGATGGATGACTAATGATGAGCCAATGAGGTATAACACACTTACACTCACATAGAACAACGCATTCTGGAACAACAACAGATTTGATATTACCCCATCTGTGAAAAATACCTCAATCATACATATAGAAGAAAGAAAACAAACCACATATGCACATCACAGTTTTATACCCTTGATATGTATCCATAAATTTATTATTTGCTCTTGATTGAACTATGTTAATGTGCTTAAAGAGTAAGCAAAGCACCAATGAAAAGTTATTTTTACATTCTAAAAACCACCAATGACATTAAAAAAAATCTATACAAATCTACATTAGAAATAATAGAAATAATTTTAAATAAAGTCCCACACTCAATTTACCTTTTTTAACTCAACCGAAATGAATTCAACTCAGAACACTGAATAAAAGTCTATCATCCTATTGCCTATGCAGAAGTCATAATAAAATTTCTTAGAAACAATAAGTAGTACAAAAATCTAATTTTACACTCATACCTTGACTACTTCCTCAAAAACCTCAGTTCTCTTAGTGAAGAACAAGGTGAAAGGTTTCATAAAGATTTAAAGGAGTTTGAGACTAGACATCAGGGATGATGGGAAATGCTTGATAACTTATATTGAAGCTCAAACAAGCTAAATCCAGAAATTTTAAATAAAAGGATAGGCAGCAAAATATCTTTCATAATGATAAATTGACAATTGTAATAATGGATAGAAGCAAAAGCTGTAGATATCATGTTATCACAGTGTTATTAAACACCATAGGCATTTAATATACTGAGAGTATTAAATGGTGTAAAGGTGATATTAAGTTACCAAAATACAAGAACATCGAACAGCATATGAAATAAAATTATTATAAAATGTTATATATTGCCATATTGATTAGGGGGGAAGCATAAACATGACAAAAAAACATGACAAATAAAATGAAATGCAAAAAATTATCAATAGCATGGAAACATGGGTATCCACATGGATATGCAAATAAAAACTAAAAAGACAGTTTTCCAGCTTTTAAGTCTTCAACACAATAAGATGATTTGCAACTTATAAAAAAGGAACTATTACAAGAGAAGAACACACTAAATATCTTGGAATAACACTTGACAAAAAACTTTGCTCTGAACAAATCGACAATATAATTAAAAAAATGAATAAGAAGAACAATATGTTAAGAAGACTAGCAGGGGTCAAATGGGAAGGATCCATATGTCTCCTTAATTGTACATACAAAAACTACTTAAAGCCCAATTTGCTCTATGGAAGTGAGAAAATATCCATAATAAACAACCAAATGAAAACTAAATTTTCTAAAAACTAACTAATTTAGATCATTAAGAATAAAACAGGAGCTGTAAAAACTACGCCAACTGATGCAACGCAGAGCATAATTACAACCTGCCTATTAAAACAGAGTTTGATATTAAATATCAATACTGGGACAGACATTAAAAAGTAATCAACAAAGAATAAATGTTTTCATATTCCTGACAACACACAATGATTAAAAACACAACAGACTTTCAAAAAATGACATACAGAAAGAAGATTTACACAAAATTTAAAAAATAAGCACTAAACCTGCCATTATACTAACTGACCCTTTGAATATATAGATATCAGCATGAAACTAAATCTGGATACAATGATTTCCAAGAAGAACTACCTACCTGGAGTATTAAGATTGACAGCACTTACTTAGTACACTAAATAACTATTTACTAACTGATACATGGTGCAGAACATATATCAGTACAGATGGATCTCTTAAACACTGAGGAGCAGGCTTTGGAATATAATGTAAAAAGTTTCTCTCAATAAATTTTATCTCACCCTCCTCATTCATCTGGTCTGGCATCCTCAGATTTTCACTTACTCCCCCAGAAGTGACAATAAACTCCATTCATTTGTCACCTAGTGGCTTCTGCAGGAGGACAAACCATTCTATGAAGAAGAGTTAAAAAAACTATTGCCATAATATGAAAAATGTTCAGAGAAACTTGGAGGCTATGCAGAGAAATTGAGTCTCTAAATGATGTGCATTAGAAACAAAAGCAGTAATTGAGTTTTTTCAGCAAAAATGTGATTATAAAAAAAATTTTGAGGCATTTAATAAATATTTTTAGAGATGGCAGTGGAAACAATCAGTTCATTGGGCAAAAAGGCATCTTCATTGGAAGAAGATCAAGGCAGTCTCTCTGACCATCCACTCTTGCGCACAGATGCAAGATGCAGATATACTTATTCAGATGATAGGCAAATAACCACCAAATTAAATTTGATATCTCTATAAGTATTGCCTATACAATTATCCACAGAATATCCAAGTAGAGTAGTTAAATTGGATAAATTGGCAGACACGAGTAGGAAGCTGAATGTAGTGATTTTTGGAGTGGAAGAATTATGAAAGATAAAGATATGGGAATGAAATAAGTGGAAGAAGTTATTGAAGGAAAACTGGGCATAAAACTGGATGGATGGGAAATCATAGACTCCTGGAGAATTGGATGCAGAGGTAGGAGACCAAGACCAATTTTAGTTAAATTGGCCACAATGAATTTTAAATGAAAAGTATTAGGTAACACCAAGAAACTAATAGGCAAAATAATTTTTATTGAGAATGATTACAAGAAAAATGAGATGAAAAAAGCCAGAAATGAAGAAAGAAGAGCCTTTATGCGTGGAATGCAGCTATGGATTGACAGAATTCTGATGACTCAGCTACAAGGCAAAGGAACTATGGTCAGAGGAGAAAAGAAAGGGTAACAACCTGCAGCCAAGGAACAAGCATGCAGCAGAGAGGGGAGGAGCATGTAGCAGCAACAATTATGACAACACAGAAGATGACATCACCAACGAGGAGAGCAAGTCCACCAAAACAGCTAAGTGAGGGAGATGCTATGGTAGGGAGCAATTGGAAGAGGGACTCCAGCTGGACAGCAGGCAGCATGGGAGACAGAAGGTGGCAGTGCGGTGTTATCGCCCTTGGGGGGGTATTTTTGAAATAGATGGTGCCAAAAAATCAGGTTAGAACAAAGGATTACAAGGGTTAAGGCAAAATTAGAATGCTGCTTATGGAGAAAATAAACACTTGGTTGGTGAATTTGTGATTGTACAAGATTTTAAGAAAGGTAGGGGAGGGATTTATTTAGGGTAGAGCAGGAATAATAGGGCGAATTGAATTAAAAGTCAAAGAGGAAGTGTCCAATTTGTGGAAAATAGATAAGGGTTTACATTGTATAATTGAATGTCCAGAAACAAAAACATGTAGAGAAGTATGAATTAGAATGGGATAGGTTACAGATAGCAATTTTGATAATGATATTAAAATTTTTGGGAAAGGGCAGTAAGGAGTTTTTAAGAAAAGTTGATAACTGTGCAAGGAAGGTAAGAGAGAAGTGATGTAACAAAGTGATTAAAATAATGGAAGAAGTTATTTATGAGATAAGATTGAAAGAGATAGATGGTGGAAAGTACGATCTATTACTTATACAACCAGGATATTAAATGTAATGTTTCTAAAATAACAAGCACTCCAAGAACAGTTGTATAACTTATAAAAGTTCATGTAAAGGAATTATCAGAAATAAAGCATTCATTTATACTTTTCAAATATTACAAGCTTTCAAATCCCAGAAATATGTCTGTACAACAGTTTTAGATCTAAGTAAAGATTTCTTAAATATAACATTTAATTTCGTGTCGGAACCAATACAGTGAAGCAACTATTATGTTCTTAATTACCTAGCGAATTGATTTGATAATCTTATGCTCCACTTACTGTTCAATTATGCAAAAATAGTTTTGCAGACTTTTGCCTGCATCCTCAGTTGCGAGTCGACTGTCAGCTTCGTTGCTGGTTGGTTGGAGAACTTGGTGTAGCTCTCTTAGACATTTTATGAACTTCTGGATTAATTTGTCTTCTGTTGGGATCTCAAAATTCATAACCTTATCCTCATATTTTTTTATATAAATTTTTTCCCATATTCCCAGCTCAACGGGTTGATCTACAAATTTCAATAGTTTCACTTCCATTTCTATATCATGTTTATCTTTACAAAAGTCATGTGCAACTGCTGATTTCTCTATCTGATTGTACCTTATGTTTCTCCAGTGTTCCTTCAGCATGATTCCAATGCTTCTTTTTGTTTTTCCAATATATTCTTTGTTACATTCTGAACAGTTGGTTTGGTATATTCCTGGCTTCTTCTCCTTCGGTATTCTATCATTATCACCAGAATTGAGCAGATTTTTTAGGCTAAACTTGTTCACTGGGGACAAGGTAATCCCAAACTATCTTGAGTATTTTTTGGAATTTTTTGGTGGCCCAAGGATGATAAGTGAATTTCATGTGGATAGTAGATTCTTTTATTGCTGTCGATGTTGTAACCTGCTTTAACTTCTTCTTTTGTTTGAATTTCTTGATTTTCTTATCTACAATTTCTTGGTCATACCCATTGAATTTTGCTGTTTATATAATATGATGGTATTCTTTGTTGTATTCAAACTCATTCATAGCTATGTTGATGAGTCTATGTGCTAAGCTATTGAGAACTGCATGTTTGCGTGCTGTGGGATTGAATCCACTTGCCTTTATGTAATTCTCAGTCTGCGTGTCCTTTCTGTGTATTCCAAATTCCAAATTGTTGCCTGTTCTTATAATCTTTAAGTCGAGAAAGGGAATCACGTCGTTTTGTTCTGTTTTGGAAGTAAATTTAATTTCTTTATCTTGTAGGTGTAGCAATTTTGAAGCATGATCAAAGAGTTTCTTGTTGACCACTGCAAAAATATCATCCAGTCGAAGCCGACAGTCGACTCTCAGCTGAAGATGCAGGCAAAAGACTGTGAAACTAGTTTTGCATAATTGAACAGTAAGTGGAGCATAAGATTATCAAATAGGCTCACTAGATAATTAAGAACATAAAGGTTTCTTATTTCTAAATTACATATAAAATTGGTGATATTGAACTAGATGTTAAGTAAAACCTTTGATACGGTACCTCAGAACTTTTTATTTCTAAATTATAATATTTCAAAACTGGTCATATTGAACTAGGTTTAATTAGATCCTATATGAGCAAAAAGCATCAAATTCTGTGAATAGAAAGCCAGAAATCTAATGTGTTAAACTGATCACCAAAATGCAACAACTCTATCACACCAGAATTTATGACCAACCAAAATACATAAACCTGGTAATAAAATCAGACCTACAGTAAACAGAATTAATTCACCCACATACAATTTAGGCAATTATATTTGAAAAAAAATTATTTTTTACCAAAGCACAAAAGTCAAAGCATAAAATACTCATCAGAATTAACAGGAAATATTCAGACATGTGAAACTGCAAAATCGGAATTTGCAAGTTTCTTATGATGTAGGCTCTGTTTCCTAGCATCCCCAAATAAAAACTACTAATTATCATAAAGAAATGGCTAACTTCAATTCCCAAATAAAAACTCCAATTATCATAAAGCAATGGCTAACTTCAACAAACCTATCTGGAGAAGTAATAGGACAATACCTAAACTTCACCAACATTTGCATTAAATAAATAATCAGACCTACTTCGCATTCACATTCAGAAGCAATGAGTGTGTATGTGTGTGTGTGAGATGATAGAATACCTGATGAGAAGAAAGCAGAAATATATAAAATCAACTGTCCAGAATGCAACAGAATGTATATGTTGGCAAAACAGAAAGCAGCATTGGAAATAGGCTAAAGAACACTGCAAAAACATCAGGTACAATCAAATAGATAAATCAGTGGCTGCACATCACATTTGGAAAGATAAACATGTTATAGAAATGGAAGTCAAATTATTGAAATTCAAAGATAGACCTTTGGAGCTGGGAATGTGGGGAAAAAAATATGAAGATAAGGTTATGAACTTAACATTAACAGAAATGGTAATCAAAAGTGTGAATTAGTATTTAGTATCACACACATAACATTTAGAATGTAGTATTAGTGGCCTGCTTGATATTGTTTTTAGATTGAATGAAAATGAGTAAGGAGATAAGAAATGCTTCATCTCATATTTGTTATCCACGGAATGCACAGAATCAGCTATGAATTGTTGTATGAAATATATAAGTTGATTTCAAACATCAAAAATATTTTTCTCAAACCTCTTTCTCAAACCCAGATCTTTCCAAGAAATAGAATAAAACCTTACTCAATCGTCCAATTATATTCAACATACAGTTTTACTACTGTGACATCACAGGCTGTACACATTGATGGTACACGAGACAAAATGATGAATTGGGGGGGGGGGGGGGAATCGGGAAGGAAATGTTACAGAATTGAGTTAGGGTACCTCTCTGGCCTTAGCCATTAATGATAACTGAGGATATCCTGGAAAAAATCTTAGTCAAGGAGGATGGTCCAAGTGGGATTCAACTGCATAATTGCCTTAGTAACCTCGGCTACTTGTTCACCTAATCCACCTTCCAATTCAATTTTGAACAAATGATGAACCAAGACATCAGCTGCATTACATATTACATTAAAAATTAGATATGACCTGTGAAATGACTGATCCTCTTTTCCAAAAAATTCTGCTTCATTTCAACTCATAAATGAAAAAATATACTTTGCAAAACTCATCAATGAAAAACATTATAGTGCACTACCATATAATAATAATACTAATGTAATAACAACGACGATGATAATGATGTACCATATACAACCACAAATCTGGAAAATAATAATAATATCTCTTGTTGCATCCATAATGATCCTTGAGGCCTCAGTGCACAGCTGGAGGAAGAGTCAGGAGAAAAGGAACTAACTATTGCTGCAAGTACAAATATGTAATTAAAGCTAATGAGGACTAAGAAACAATTTTAAATTTTTATATTCCTAAAGACACAAATTACGTTATTGTTCACATTAACATGAATCTAGCAATAATATTCGTTTAATGTACACTTCAATTACTACACAGATAAAGTGTAAATTTGAGAATTAAAAAAATGTTTTGTGGTTGTGTGTATTCGAAACAATGATATAATTAAGTTTTGAATTTTACTTCTACTGTTGTGAATAAAATTAAAATGAGCAAATTGTAGATCTGTAAAATGTGTCAGTTATCTTGCCTCTCTCTATTTTTTCTTCATTCATCATATTTCATACCCTTTTTGCTTTTTCAATATTAATTCAATTTGGAATCTAACACAGTGAAATACACGTTAATAATCTCTTCTGAGTCAAACTATTTAGAACACTCTTTTTGGCTTCATTAACTGGAAATTTACTCAGGACATATTTCTTGGACCCTCGTCCACATGCTCAGCTGTTAAACAACTGTTGTATCATTTGTAGAAGTTGGGTTGGTAGGTATTTGGGTTGACTTCGGTGGTCTTGTGATAAACTTCAAATAAAGAGCTGTTTGCTTATTGGAATGTTGAAATTCATTATGTTTTGGTCATGTTTTTATGTAAATACTTTCCCATATAAAGTCAAAAACAGTGTTCTAAATAGTCCAAATCAGAAGAGATTACGTTTTGCTTGCTTATTTTAGTCAAAATAAGGCTATTCCAGATTATTTTTATAATACTGATGGAAGAATTCAGTCTCATAAATGCCATAATGCACAATTCACACAATCCTCTGCATGTATGGTAAGATAAATAAATTTTTCCTAGATCAGCAATAATGAATTTTTTTCAAAAATATTTCTCATTCTAAAGAAACATATTTTCATTTCAAATTTGTTATTATACCTTAATGTATTTAAATTCCTCAAGACAAAAAGGAAGTCGTAATTTATATTACATGAACCATGCAACTTCATTAGTTTTGTACAGCCTTTAAATTTTAAAAGATGACTCACCACTTTTCCCCAATTAAATGGAAAGAAATAAACAATATGTGATATGTCCAGGAAAATGAATAAACATGTCACAAGTAGGCTGAACACCGTTACAAACATCATAAGGCGTAGGCGGCCGATCAATGGAAGCATGAACAGTCCCACCTTCACCGTCCCAGAAGAGCAGAGACAAGCTAGGCAAGCTACAGACGAGATCTGAAATGAAGCAACAACTTCTATTAGTCAGTAAGTACAGGCCATGTAAATAGACAGGAGAATTATAAACAGAATGTGCAGTACTATGAAAGGTGGCAGATTTCTAGCCTCAGTCTCTTCAATACCACATCAGTAAGAACATCCCTCTGTGTAGTTAAGAGTGCATGTTCATCTTTAGTTTCCACCACAGATTATATGTTCCCATTCTTTTCTACATCTCTCTACTGCTTAGTTTTCATCTATTTGAATAGGCAGTAAAGTGTATCATAGATGTTCAGATTAGTTGAAATATATTTACAGAATACACAGAGCTAATCTTCAGACACTGTTACTACAAATGAAATGAATTCTTTGCTTTAAAATTTCTAACAGTGAACTTCATGTAAAAAAAAGTTAATCACATGATTGCAAAATACTGTGTCTAGTAATGCAGCCCAAGCATGTTTAATTTTCCTGCTCATAAAACTTCATAACCATATTCTTTTGAATGTCTAGGTATAAACAAAAATAAATTTTAAGAGGCATATATTTTCATATAACATATAATACATTTTCATACAAGAAAAAATATTAAAAGTTGTGGCTGATTTATAAGGGGATGTTCATAGGTAATGTAAACATTTCTTTTCTTGTTCAAAAGACAATATTTTATATGTAATATTATTTCATCTTTGCCCACTATCTGATGTGTTAGGGGTGTACTAAAAAGTTCTCAGCCTGACTCAGAGATATCATGAAGATGGTCTAATTACTATGATAGTTGCTAAGTATCATCCTTTAGATTGTGCACTGTAAAGTTTCAGATGCATAAATGTAGACAATTGTTTGTGACGATTATGTAAACTAACTAGTGTTAACAATTTTCTACAAAATGGATAAAACTGAAATACAAATTGTGATAAAGTAATTCGTTTTTAAGGTTTTAACCCACATTCCACATTAAAGGATTCTTCTGCTTCATTTTCAATGATTAAAAAGTGTGCTGCTGAATTTAAGCATGGTTGTACATTCTTTCATGATGATGAGGGCTAAGGGCATCTCAAAACCACTGCAACTGGTGAGATTGTGTCAAAAATTTACAATGCCATAGTTAATGATCATCAATCATAGGTACACAAGTTGGCAGACATTATAAAGACCTCAGTCATGTCCACTATATTTTACACAAAGTTTTGGGTGCGAGAGAACTTTCTGCTCGATAGGTGCCACATTTGTTAACAATGGGCCAAATGCTCTCAAATAAATATTTTGCAAGTGTGTTTAGACTTGTTTAAATGCAATTTCAATGAGTTTCTCTTACATTTCACAAAAGTAGATGAAAAATGGATTCATCACTACATGCCAGAAACGAAGGAGCAGTCCAAACAGTGGGGCAATAGGTGAAAGTACACCAAAGAAAGCAAAAACAGTTCTGTCAGCAGGAACAGTCTTGGCTATATCCCAGTTTCCTGGGATTCTCATGGTGTGGTGCTCATAGGCTACCAGGGCATAACCATTACCAGGAGTTTTATACTTTACTAGATCAACTGAAGGATGGTTTTCAGGCTAAACATCCACATCTTATGAAAAAGATAGTTCCCTCTTCCATATAATGAGCTTTCACACACATCTGGGGTTGCTGCAAAATTGCATGACCTTCACTTACAAGTTCTTGACATTTGCTATATTTGTCAGAATTGGCTCTCAGCAAATACTTTTTGTTCCTAAACCTGAAGAAATGGCTGGCTAGACAAAGATTCACATCAAATAAAGAGGTTGAAGCCGAGACAGACACTTATTTTTCACACTTGGACAAATCTTATTTTAAATGAGGTTATTAAAAAGTTGGGAAAAATGTGTTCATTTACAAGGCGACTATGATGGAGGGGAAGGAAAAAAAAGGGGGGAACTCTTAAATCTTGAATTTCTTGGTCAGGCCGAGAATTTTTAGAATGCTCCTGGTAGCTTCATCTTTTACTAAGTGGCAAGGATGCAGGTTAGCTACCAAAATGGAGTCTTTAAGTACTGAGTATTTTAACCAAACAGTAATATAACTGCCATGCTCATTGTGCACCCAGCCAACAAGCTTTTGATATGACCATTGCCCAAGTAAAGTCATCATGTTTTCAAATGTTTATCCTCTTAGTAATAGAGATTATTTGTCTGACTGCACCAATAATATTTTAGCCTCAGCCAATAGTAGTTCGGGATTTAATAGTAAACAGTTATGGTGAATGGCACTTTGCCTAAAGTTAAAAATTTGTCTCATAGGCTGCTTGCTATAAGATAACATGGCATTGTTACCAGGGCTTTCACATAAAAACTATTTTGCTTATAGGGGGAAAGAGTGGGGAGCAATGTTCACAGCCAATGGGATTCAAATCACCACACTGAGTGTACAGGATAGTTTTATACAAAAAGTCTGTATTAAAACCAAGCCATGACATATGATAAATGCAGCAATACTAATTTAATTCCTTTTGGCAGAACCATCATCGCATTTAAGAAATGTGTATGGAGAGAGGTAATGGATAAAAACATTATCAGTAGTTGGGCAAAAAGGCTACACCATTGAAAGAAGGTCAAGCGAGTCTCCAAGTTCTCGATAGCACTGAAATCACACCTGCAGTTAAGGAATATGCACATTCTTATTTGGGAGACTGGCAAATAATAACCAATAACTTACTGTTCAACTAGATATTTTAGTCAGCAGTATCAACCATGATTAGCAATATTAACAATTCTCTGCAGTGGTATAATTTGATGCCTGGAATCTCCTGGGAATCAGACCACATTGTTCTTTTTTTTTTTTTTTTTGATTGATTGATTTATTTATGGATGCTCTTTAACATCTCAGGTCATCAGCATCCCATTCAACTCAGGGCATGAAATGGCCGACGTATTTTGCTCAGAGGCCTCGCTTTCAGGCTTGAGGTTCTTTTTCGTGCCGTAAAAGTATGACACAGGACCCACAGCTTTACTTCCCTTCCGAGGGAAGCCATACTTAGGATTTTTATGCCCGAAAAAATCTATCGGTCCTGGCTGGGTTCAAACCCGCAATATTGGATGTAGGAGGCAAGTGTGGTAACCACTACACCACCAGGACCGACAGATCAAGACCACATTGTGATTTGACCATGATATTAGTTACAATTGGTTCCGGCCACCAGTATCTCAAACAGCATGAGCATAATCATTCCGCTCCATAGGGAACATTTAAGTCACCAGTGTTTAATGGGCTGCCTATTCATGAGAAGAAATGCTATTAAACCTTGTGTTCTTCAGTGAACCAATGGACTCCAAAATGACCCTGATCTCCCCCTACTCTATTTTTGGGAAATGTGAATATTCATTTACAAACAGGAGCTAGTTCTAATGGTACTAAAATTAGCTCAAAATCTTATTCCCTTTTCCTGCAACATAGCCCTCTACAAAAGTTAGGTTGTATTTGTTACATTATATTACAAAGTATCATTATTAATGAGAGACTCATTAAAGCAAGTGATGAACATTTTAGCTTTCCTAGATGCTTGCTGCTTGGAGTTTTTTTTGGTTTTGCTGTCTGCTTCTTTTTACCTCCTGTGTGAATACTCCTTTGTAGCACAACATACAATGTTCGGAACTTTTCTACCATGTACATCCAGTTTTTTCCAAAGTATGAGGTCTTTTTTTTTAAGAAGGAGCTACACACTGAATATATTCACACATCTGCAAGGGAAGTGATTTCTCACAGGTTTGGACTGACAATTTCCTTCCCAAAGTGCTCTTTATTTGCAATGCAAAATTCAGATGTTCACTATAGTAGGTTCTGGTAGGAAATTCATAGAAACTTTCCTCCATTATTTTACCAGCTTTCTCAAAGTTGAATAGTAACTTGATATTTGGTCATCAAAGTAAACACCCTTTTTTGATTTGTTGTAATCAAACACTATTTTTGGTTCCATAATGAGATTTTCTTTTTTTACTCTTTTTACCAGTGTTTCCGAGAATGACAGAATGTTAAGGTACGTTGAGAATATGAGAACCCTCCTTTTATCCATCCAGTTGATTATTTTAATCCCTTTTTCATTCTCTGCCCCACTTATTTTGTCTTTTTTAAACTGCTTTTCTACAACATTTTTGGAAGTCCTAACTTGTTCCAGAGAATTCTTTCTGGAGAGATGGCTGTTTTTATCCAATAACCAACACATCAAACTTGTGCCAGAGAAATGTAATATAAGAGGCTAGGTCCATAAGTTTCCGGCCTTGCCAATAAGGATGATTGCCTTCACAAAACCCTTATCTGGTGCCATACCTTGTTAAGTAAATAATTAAAGCTGTAACTTCTGCTCTGCTGTGTTCAGTTGTTCAGATATAGATACATAAAGAGGGCTATAAGTATAAGATTGTGACATGTTCAAATTGGAGTATCCAGCTGCTATTAAGTTCTCCACAAAAGAGGGACTTGCTCCAAATGAAATTAAACAGCACCTGGACGGGTACATGGAGAAGCATCCCCTTCATATTCTACTGCAAAAGAATGGGCCAAACTTTTTTGAATGGGTTGAGAAAGCATTGGAGACGAAGGGCATGCAGGTCGGTTGCCCCTTGGAAGTGATCACTCCTGAAAACATCGCTCTTGTGGAAGGAGAAATTATGGAAGACCTGAGGCTCAAAGTTACACAAATAGCAGCAACAGTCTAAAACAACAGTCTTTCAAATTATTCATAAACATTTAAACATGAATAAAGTTAGTGCAAGATGACTTTCCTCAGTCCAAAAGCACCAATGGGTCATCTGTTGTCCGGAATTTTTGGAGCTCTAACATGGCAATGAGAGAAAACTTCTGCAAACCATTGTTTCAGGAAATGAAACTATGGTCCTCTACTATGATTCCTTGTCCAAAAGAAAATTAATGGAGTGGCGTAAAACTTGGTGAAATACTGCCAAGGTCACTCAGTCAACCAAGAAGCCATGCCCCCAATCTTTTGAGACTGTGAAGGAATACTCTTCATTGACTTCAAGGAACACCACAGTAAATGGGGAGTACTATGCTGGCCTACTGCACATATTACGTGCTCCCATCAAAGAGAAAAGGCGAGGAAAGCTGAGTGGTGGTGTGCGCCTTCTTCACGACAACGCACATGTGCACACAGCTCTTGTTGCAAAGGAAGCTGTGAAGAAATGTGGCTACAAAGAGATGTATCATCCACCCTACAGCCCAAAATATAGCTCCCAGTGACTATTTCCTATTCTCAAAACTCAAGAAGGACCTTCTAGGAAAGAAATTTAAGTGCAACAAAGAAGTGATGGATGCTGTTTATGCCCATTTTGCAGACAAGGCTTCTGACTACTTGGGGAGGGGGGGTTGAAATATTAATTCAAAGATGTGAGAAGTGTATTGCAATAAAGGGTAACTATATTGAAAAGTGAAATACAGTTTTTGTATTTATCATACCTAGAAATTCCTTGGGATTGGCAATTTGGGAAAAGATTTATATTTTAAAAAATAAACATAGAGTTATGAACTTTGACATTCCACCAATGGACTTCCTGTTCCATTATCTAATGGAACCACCAGAGGTCACTACGTCACCTGCTAGCATTAGTCAGTACCCAGCTGAGGATGAGAGTGAACACTCTTGAAACATGTTCTGAAGAATTAACCAGTTAGTGAAGTTTTGGTGTCACCTAATATTGACTCATTTGTATATATGCTCTCATAGCTTTCACCAACTTCTGTGGTTGATATCATCAGTAGATGAACTGCAACTAACTGCTAAAAAGATGACAGTATAGATCCACCTGGTTTTAGAAGGTCAATCAATATTACATGTGTTGGGGAAGGGGGTAGTTGATTATTTTTATGAACCAATTTTCAGTGCTATTTAGATGATATCCACCACCTCTGTTAAAATTGTTTGGATGTTGTGGATGTTGTATTTCTAATGCCTCCCTCTTGGTTAGATTGAAAAAGGCCTTGTGTTTTTGTAACCATCTGTTTTATTAAAGTGTATCCAAAAGCATTTGTTTAGGGCATGCTCTGCTACAGCAGATCATTCTGACTGATTAAGGCAAAGGCTGATATTACTCCAATCGTTTTTAATTGATCTTTTGGTCATGCCTATGTGCACTTTGCCATACTTACATGGTATTTTATAAACTTCCATTGTGCCAAGAGGGTGTCTAGGGTCTTTTGCATTACTGAGCATTTGCCCTAATTTTTAACAGTTGATATGAAAATAAATTGTATGCCTTTTTTTCTTTCATACATGTGTGATACCACAGTAATGTCTTCTATGTAAGTTAGAAAAGCTTTGGGTTTTTGCTTCAGTAGGTGTTAGATATTGTCATTTGCTTAGGATGGATGCCTCTGTCAATATCTTTGTTGCTACATCTTGGCCTTAAAAACATTGGGGAGATGATTTAGCTATGTTTAAGATGTTCTGGTTTTGTGATGGTTTTAGCTCTGTGTATTAAAGTCTTGATTATGGTTCTTTTTTATGCAAGATAGTGATTCAATCTGCCATTGAGATATTTTTCCATATGTGTATTTTTTCTCTTAACTTGATGTCCAAGGGCTCCTGATGGTTTTCTCTGAACTAAAACATCTCAAAAAGGAAGTGTGCCATTATTCTCTCCTTCTATAGTGAATTTGTTGGTCCTGGTGGTGTAGTGGTAACTATACTTGCCTCCTAAACCCAAGATCATGGGCTCAAGTTCGGCCAAGATCAATGGATTTTGTTCAGGCGTAAAAATCCTAAGTATGGCTTCCTTTGGAAGGGAAGTAAAGCCATGGGTCCTGTGTTGTACATTTATGGCATGAAAAAGAACCTCAAGCCTGAAAGAAGAGGCCTCTGAGCAAAATTTGTTGGCCATTTCACGCCCTGAATTGAATGGGACACTGATGGCCTGAGATGTTAAAGAGCATCCTTAAATAAACCAAATCAACAAAGTCCATAGTGAATTTAATATTTTTGTGGGTTCCTCAAAACCTAAATGCAGATTATCAGAAAATCATCATCTGTTCAGAACTGCTTTCCTTGTTATTAGTTTGAATGTGACACAATATCCCGTTTAGCATTGCAACAGGAGATAAAATATAAAAAGACATATTCATTTCTAATTGCCTCATACAAAATGAATATAATGAAAATGCCATCATTTCAAAGCCTAACTGATTCTCTCTTCCCTCAGTTATGACAAGCTGAGGATTATCCTGTGCACAATCCATTTAGAGTATAAAAGTTATGATCTCTTCTTAGAAATTTTCCTATTCAGTTATCCTTTAATACATTAGATTATTACAAAGCAGTAGCTGCGAAAGCTCTTTTACATTATAGATAACTTGGTTTGCATGATTTTTTGCACTTGATTAAACTCTTTTTTTCTGGTTTGATGTTTTCATTGTACACTGCGAGTTTTAGCAATTGATAAATCAGTTCAGGGAATCCCATTACCCTTGAAGCCTCCTGATTTACTATGGATGTCTCATAGGTATGAAGAACAAGTGAATTCTGTGCTGCAGCTTTATTCTATCCAAATCTTGTGAATTACATCTTTGGTTGTTTCATATGAAATGTGATGCTGACAATCCAAGGCATCATTTAAAAATGATTCTTTTATAAATATGGCAATAATGGTATTCATATTAATCTCAGTTTTTAATGTGATGATCTTACAGAATGAACAGTCTGCCAAGACATTCCTCCCCTTCCACAGGCTGCCTATATCATTCAAAAACATTCATTTGCAATACAGAGTGCTCCTTACAATCTTCCTATGGCACTTCCAAGGTTTCAGCTGCAGATTATTCCATGGTTGGTCAAAGTCACTGGGGGACAGATGTGCATGGAGGCCTGCAATTTGAAAGGTCCCAGACAATCCTCCCTGATTTGGATTTCTTTTCCATGTTTTCTTCAGTCTTGATCATTAGCAAGTGCTGGCAGAACACCCTAAACTTAGGCGTGGAACACCTCCTCCATCCCTCAAAAAAATAAAATTAAGAACAGTTTGAAAAATTTAAAAATTAAACATTTTTCCCAATTAATCGTTTCATCTTATATATTGCCAATGTTCCCTACATGTGATGCCATAGTAACTAAAACAAACATTAACCACTATTGAAAAAAAGTGAGATTTTTATAAAAAGTTGTTCTTGCAAGTTGCTATAATTTTAAAAACATAATCAACATGAACAATATATCCCAAAAATAACTGTTTCAAACTAATTGTATTTCATGAAACTTGCATGTAGCTCAACATGTTATTAATGCTCAGCCCTTTTGATATCACATTTGCCGAGAAATACTAATACAAGTAATAAAACCAGTCCCAAAATTGCTATATTAGTACCAATGTTCAGAGCTACCAAGTTTCTTGAAACCTAATAATAATAATAATAATAATAATAATAATAATAATAATAACCTAACAGCAAGAATAAATACAAACATATACTAATGAGTCAAACAATTTTAAAAGATTAATACCAATGAGAACCTTGCTTTTAATGCCTTCTGTTTCCCTTTATATACAAAGCTTTCATATAAAAACTATCCTGTACATGTGGTGCAGTGTTTTGAACCCCACTGGCTGCGAGCTGTACTCCCACTCTTTCCCCAACAAGAGGGATAGTTTTTACATGAACCCTGTTTATTTATATACATATGAAAGTAGAAAAGGATAAAACTTAGATAAAGTCACACTTGCAATTTCAAGTGTGACTTTATCTAAGTGTTAATTTGTTACATTGTTAACAGTGTTACTTTATTTTTACTCTTTCTCTCTCTCTCTCTCTCTCTCTCTCTCTCTTTCTCTCTCACATACACACATATCCCTAAAGTAAAAAGAACTAAAAAGCAGAAATGGATAAAACACTTAAATAGTCATGAATGTTGCTATATTTCCAACCACTTGCGTTCTTCTTCAAAGACAGAAGAAAGCAGTTTGAAATATGGTGAAATTTGTGTGACTATTTAATCTATTTCTGTTGCTTTATTTCTTGTTAGTTTAGCTACATGTTCTACAAGTTATTTTATTTTTCATTTACATATATTATAAATATTATATCTTGTTGTACATAAAACATACAGCTACATTATTTTATTAGTCTAATGATGAAAATAATTTACCACTAGTAGAACTCGTACTACTCCGGTAGATGACTTGAGGTGAGTTTCATCACAGTAGAGGATGACTCCCGAAAACAGGGAGGCTGTGGGTGAGGAACCAGGTAACTGGTGGCGATAGTTGGCATGGGAATCCCAGGACCGGACCGTGACAGCTGGGGATTCACAGTCTACACTGCTTCTTCCAGCAGTAGCTACCCCTGTTTGGCTGCCAGCAATCTCAAAGTCCTGGATATCCTCTGGTCTACAACTTGCGGGCTCCAGGTCGCGAATCTCTTCAAGAAGTACCTCTATCTCATCTGCGCCGTACAGGTCAGACACCGAGTTGATGTACCGGCCCGGCTCCGACTGCATGGCAGGCCAACACACCACTAAGCGTGCCACCACCGCCCACCCATATCTTGCCGTGGAGGACACTAGACCACGCTCACTTCTACAGTCTTTTCCTCCCACCTGCAGCATGAAAATAAACTTGGATCAATTATCTGTTAACATCAAAATTACCTTTGTTTTTTATTTGAATGAATTTTTACTTCTGCAAAAAATTACATTTAATGAACTCATTAATATTTAAAGCATAAGAATGGAATTAAGTAAAGTGAATAGCAGCTCAATACAAACTTTAAAATATGTACTTGCATTATGTAAGTTTTTTGCTCATGATCTGTTGCATAACATAGAATTATTAGGATAGTTTAATATGGAAAACAAACAAAACAGCAATTTTTTAAGTTCAAATATAAGGAGAGTGTTTTCTGACCTGCATTCACTAGCAAACCAAAGGAATACAATTACAATTTTCTCTATTTATATTATCTTGCAAAGTTCATTCTCATTGTAAAATTAAAAGAAGTTAGGAACAGTGAAGTTATACAAATGAGTCAGTATTAGGTGACACTAAAACTTCACTAACTGGATAATTCTTCAGAACATGTTTCAAGAGCGTTCGCTCTTATCCTCAGCTGGGTACCATTCTTATTGCATAACTTCAGAATTAAAGTGAATTTATAATGTTAAAACAAAAGTTCAATATAACCAAATAGCTAAAGACTAAGCCCTGGCATTTGTCTTCTAAACATGAAGACAAACTCCAAAAGAACTATAACAAAATCAGTCACATATATGTATTCAAATTTTGACCATTAGATGAAACATAAAATGTTATACTGCAATTTATAACATATTTTGGCCCCATAGAATAACAATATTAACAAAAACTTATTCCAAACTTCTATCAAAAACATAATCCTAGTCAACAAGCAATCAGGAATTAAACCAATTGTCAAGATTGTGATCAAATTTATAGAGTAGTTTATATTGAAAAAAGGGGGGACTTGGAAATGAGAACAAACAAACACTTCAGAAATTTCAAATAGAATATCCAGAAAGATATACTAAAGACAATTGATGGCAAGAACAAAGATAAATCTTTAAGAAATGAAAGATGGAGCAATAGGGGGATCTTTATTAAATTGATATTTTGAAAGCAGAATTATACACTACACTAACAGATGCAGTGGTGAATAACAAAAATGAAAAAAACATGTAAAGACTGAAAAACTGAGGAATGACTTATAATGTACGACCACAAAAACATGTAAGAAAATATAGAGTGAAGGAAATATTCAAAATATTATAGGCTACATATTTTGAAAGATGAAGACAACTCTCCTTACAGAAGACACACAGATATTTCAAAGAAAAGAAGCCCTAATGAACTAATATAGCTCAGTAGCAGAAACAGCTTCCCAGAAGAAAGTTAACGATTTACTTAAAGAATTAAAATATCTAATTATACAATTTATCTAAAAAAATGTCAATCAATATTCAATTCAATTTATTAATCCTCTAAAATCAATTCTGTGTATAGTATTTTAATGCAGGATATGTCAATAGTGAAATTTATGCAAATTAGATATCAAACAAACTTAACCTAGTTCATTTACAACATGAGTTTAGAGTGGAAAATATTTAAGAATGTAATACTCTAAGTAACTGGGGAAGTACTTATTAAGAGAATGAAAAGATGTAAGAAAATAGCTCTGAAGATAAGGAACCAAGAGACTGCAGACCTATTGAAACCACAAATCAATAGTAAACTAAATTGCATATAAAAAGTTAAATGTGAATGAGAAGGTCACACTATGTAGTGACAACATGTACGAGTGTTACAGTATTGGTACAGGGCGTCATCAGAAGACTAGAAGCTTACAAGGGAGTTTGTGACTGTAAATAAGATCAAATGGGCAATCTATAAATTTAGCCTATTTAATGACGAGATTATGGAGATGGCATTCTTCCAGTACTGCTAAAAAAGGGCCCTGAATTCCTATATATAGCATTTTGCCATTTCTTCAGGTCAAATGTGGCCTTTGGCAATGTACTACACACCTGGAGATTTAGCAGTCTTAAGTATGGATGAACAAATTACTCCAATACTAAGGTATTCAGAACCATAAGCTTATCAGTTTTCCTACTTAAAACAATGAAAAGACTGATGGAAAGATGTATTCAGAGTAAAGTGTTGTTGGAAACACCTCTTCACCAAAACCAACATGGATACCAGCCTGTAAATCCTCCAATTCCCCACTAAATAATATTGTGCTTTGAATCAAAGAAAAGAGAATGCTCTTGTAGCTATTCTGTATATTGAAGGAGCATTTGATAAATCCTCAGAATGATGTAGATATTGTCCCCATTAAAGGCTGTCCATAGGGAGGAAGTTTATCTCTCTTGCTATGCAGCCTTCTGATGGATGGTCTCCTTATGGACATGTGTGAGAAAGGATACTTTTTACAAGTTACAGACACCATGAATGGTGGAAGTGAAAGAAATAAATAACTAATGTTATTAATTTCCATGTCAAATTGGACAAATGTTTAAAAAACTGACTTCATATTTTTTAAACTCAATTAGTTTCTTTAAATATATGAAGGATTAAGAGAAAATAGTTTCTGCAAAATATGAAACTCAATATATTTAGTAATAATTAGAGATCAGATTTTATGGAATATCAATATGAGAAATATGTGCATAAACATGTAGCTAAAGCTGGTTAAACTTTAAATTAAATATGTAATGAAGCAATTATATGCAAAATCAAATATTTAATTTCTTTGCTAGAAACTAGAATGTTATAGCTAGCAAATTAAGATTATATTAATTAGTTCACTTCTGGTACAAATATTAAATTATAATTAATTTTAGAACTTCAGAAGAAATGCAAAAGTACTGTAAGGCATTTAATCTCTAAAGTTACATTGGAAGGGGATGCACAAATAATTATAATACACTTTTTCAAATGTTCTTTGGTCATGCACAGTTTTCTATCTGACAATGTGTTTTTATATGCAGAGAAATGTCGCAAGAAGTCACCGGGCATATTTATACAGCATTGTGTAGTAATAACATTCTCAGGGTGTTTTACCATTAAATAAGCCAGATAAAGTAAGAAAAATTCCAATTCTAATATATTCAGGAATGACCACAGTGAAAGTAATAAAATAATTTAAAATGCTTAAAAACACCTTTGTGGCCTCACTCTTAATGAACAAGGAAACAGAGTGAGTTAAAAACATTTAAAATATTAATATAATGATAAAACACTTCTAACGTTTCACTCTCAAAATTTAAAAATTCAGGGCATGTTTCGTGAGGCCTTTGCTCACATTATCAACTGTTAAACAAATGGTGGATCATGCTAAGTTGGAAAGGTAGGCAACTGTGAGGACTCTGGTGGTTTGTTGATGAACTTCTACAGAATATTGTCGTCTGTTTCTGGAATATTGAAATTCATGAGTTTATGTTCATATTTCTTTATGAAAATCTTTTCCCATATGCGAAGTTCCTTGGGACTTGAACAGCTTTTAATAAAGGGATGCCTTTTTCTATTTTGTGATGTTCTTTACAAAAATAGGCTCTGGAGGCAGAGGCATGTCAGGTAGCTGCTGCTTGTAGCATTGCACACAATAGGCACTTTTCAAGAAAACCTTTTTATTCACTGATAGTGTATTTACTTCTGGAATTTCTCTAAATGAACTCTGCTACTTGCGAATAAGCCATACAAGTAACATGCGCTAAGTGTGGATAAAATACATTGAGTGATTTCTGTACTTTCAACATGTATACAGCTGCATCTGTGTACAACAGAAGGGCCCTCTCTTCTTTAATGCCAGCTGGTCATAGCACCTTAAGTCCATGACTAATGAATCTTGCAATTGTTGAACTATTTATTGCCTCCAAAGGTTTACAGGAAATTTAAAGGATTTAGATGCAACCTTAGAATCCAATTTGCCCGTAATTAGATGTGCCATGAAAAGGTCTAAGTATCAGTTGCCTCATTAGCAGAAATCCATTATATACAAATCACCTATGTCAGCCCTGATTTTTTCTAAGATGTTTACATATCAAGAATTCGAGTAAATCTTCCTGAAGGTTGGCTTGTCTGGTTGCAGTTTTTCTGTAAGAAATATTTAAATTCAGGTAACTGAAGTTTGTTCCACGGTATGTTTGCTGCGACCATTGCCACAAACATTTCTTTGCAGATAAAAAGTCACTACAGGATTATGAAGGCTGCCTCTGCAACTGTGTAAATATACCTGTTTCTTTGAAGAAACCAATTGTTTATTTCTAACATGCAGATTGTTTGGTAAGTGTTGTCAATTTTGAGATTTCATCGTACATCTGATATGTTTATCACTAATTAGCACAGGGACATCTATTGTGAAAGCATTGTCAACAAAAATCCATGTTTTCAGCTTGCACAATAATGAAGATGGAACTGTTACCATGGTTAACAATTTACTTCTACAAATTCTGATGCGTTTTGGGAGCAAGAATGGAAAACGTTTGAAGTGAGTCATTGTTGGTGCTCAGCTTGCACAATAATGAAGATGGAACTGTTACCATGGTTAACAATTTATTTCTACAAATTCTGATGCGTTTTGGGAGCAAGAATGGAAAACGTTTGAAGTGAGTCATTGTTGGTGCCATCAAACTAGTGCAATTTAGCTTTGAATGAACAACAATGTATGAGGAGCTATTCCTTTCTTATTACTGCATTGGATAATACAGTAGAAGTGCAAAATAAATAGAATAATTTAGAATAATTCTGCAATAACGTTAAAATATGTAGCGTGGCATAAAATATGTAAATTATACTAAATATGTAAAATAAAATTTATGAACAACATTCCTATCATGTGTATCTCATCAACATTTGCCTTTTGTTTGTGCATAAATATGTAGCATTAAAATATATAATTACATAAAATCCGGGTTCTAGTGATGTTAAATTTTTGACCTTTTAAGAAAAATTGTATCTTTGAAAATAAATATATCTGGAACTGTGCACTGCAGAAACACAAATTAAATAATGCATTACTGCATTTTTAAAGCTTTTTAATGGTATATAACCAATATACATTTATTCCACCAAGGGATTGCTACTTATTTCATTATAACATATTTTAAAGAGTTGCATTCATTTTAAAATATTGAAATATTTATTAAAATGTTCTGCCTTTAAAAATGGAATAATGATCAGTTTTCAAAAATCTAGTTCATTGTCAGAAACAGTTTCCTAAAATTAAAACGTTTTATAAAAACTTATTTTAGCACACAGTGGAGTATTCTAGGCATATTGTACATGTATGGACTTGCATTGTAGTTAACTGTTTAGCACATTCCTGCATCACAAACACACACTATGAGTTCACTTCTAGCAGGTCTAAACTCAAAATATCTGGGGATTACTCTAGATGCAAGCTATACATGTAATCACCATATTGGGAACATTGCTAGTAAAGTAAGGTTGTTATTTGTGATATGTTGGCATTTAATTGCATCTTCCTGGAGCTTAAAGCCTAAAATCTGCTTCTGCATGAGACAGTGATATAAGAGATAACATATGGAGCTCCTGTGTGGTGGTCGAGGCATTGCAGAATAAGATGGCAAAGAAACTAGCAAGCCTACAGAGAGTTGACCTTCTTGTACATTATGGGAGTCTTTAGAAGTACCATTACAATTGCATTTTAATTTCTGCTCAATCTACCATTATTAGAGAAACTTAATAAAATGAAGGCTAGATTGGCAGCTTATGCACTAATCTACACAGACAATTGGAGAAGAAGCTGCTGGGGCAGAGGCCACTCTCCGATTCAGTATACTGTGTTACAGAACTCACGATTGTTAACAAGGACTAGTTCTCATGATTGTAATCCTTTAACAGCTCTCTCAGTATCAATTTGTGGTCTAAACAAGACTGGTCAAATGAACAAACATTGGAAAATTACTGACTCACAGATAGCTTATGCATGGTACACTATCTGGAGCGGAGATTTACAGTACACATCCTAAGACGAAACTAAGTCTTAGTCTTGGAAGATATAGCACAATTTCTCGGGATGAAACATTTGCATTTCTGATCTGTGCCCAAAAAAGAATTGAGAGAAATTTAAAAAATATGCCCACACTCATCCTCTCAGATAGTCAGGCAACCCTTAAGGCACTTGATTCCTATCAACTTAAATCAGGATTGATATGGGAATGCCTTCAAACACTGCTGACTCTATCACAAGACAATTATGTGGAGTTGAAATGGGTGTCAGGTATCAAGGAATAGAAGGATAAAAATAAGCTGGCTAAGAAGATAGCAACTGATACCTTTATTGGACATAAATCTGTCTGCAGTATTGGCAAACTAAATCCATTATACAAACTTGGATCAGAGAATAACAACCAAAGATATGATTTACATACCCTGGTCAGTTACTTGGCAAAATTTTTGCCAAAGGTCCTAACCAAGTTCTCATTAAATAACTCCTTCACTTGGGAAGGAGGAAACTAAAGAGAGCAATACTGGACATGAGCCCTTCTGGAAGCACCTGCAGATTATGGCATTCTTTCAAACAGATCCAATCTGCAGATTATGTAAGGAGCATAATGAAAAACTGCTAAACACATACTGTTTGAATGTGAGGCTCTAGGAAAAAACAGATTCCCACTATTTGGAGCCTGTATTAAAGACTCATCTAAAGAAGTAAAAGTTCTGGAACTTATTAAGAGTACAGAGCAAGAACTCCTATATGGGGTAGCACAATATGCCAGAGGCTGACATGTGAGAACTTTAGCTGTCAAATAATTCCCCATAATCCACTATCACTCCACTGAGTAAGCTGAGAAATCTACATTAACAAGTGGAACATGATCAGAACAGAACCCAAGAATATTCACATAGATTTAAAATTATTGACTATCTTGGAGAAATAAATTACTATTAAATCAATAAGAGAAACTGAATGACTAAACCCTTTTTAAAGATTTATGGACAGACAATCAGAAGAAGAGAGTGAAAGTTACCTGAAATAGGAAGACTTTAATAGGCATCAATTTTACAGTGCTGGAAAAAATTACTTATAAGCATAAAAAATATCTTGAGCATTAATAGTACAAATATTTGGGCTTATACAAGAAATGGCACACTAGTTATGCTGAATCATCTTCCCAATAATACATTGGAATTATAAATTGCTACATCCTGCGAGCATGAAAACACTGCAGTCACAGTTACCATATTTAAGAAAGACTAACAAGGAAAGTCCTTAAGTTTGAACTAACAAAATCTCAACAAAATTCAGTTACAGGTCACTTACTTATTTCTGAATTCATGGTCATATTCATTTTTCTGTAAAGTGCCACAATTGCTCACTAGGAAGCCCTGTTTAGTAATCTTTTGCTCGTCTTCTGGAAATTTTACAGGTGCTTGTAACATTCTCCTAAGTGGCACTTGCCTTTAGAGATCACCTTTGGTAAGGTATAGGATTTTACAGAAAAACAAATATAACTATTGAATTTAGAGGCAAGTAAATGGCATGGCCTATGGCTGAATTTTGATGCAGTTTTGATTGTTCAAACCTGAGCAACAGGTGACTAAATGCAGCTTCCCTCTAGTGAGCAATTTCAGTGTTTTACAGAAAAATTAATATTACATATAAGTAAATGAACTAACATTGAATTTTGGTATGGGTTTGTTTGTTCCAACTTGAAAGTTTTTCTTGTAACAATTTCCAATAACTGTAGGGATATTACTTTGCTGAGAACATGTTACAAAATTTATGCAAAAGTAATAAGATGCCTAAATGAAACAGCAAAAGTACTATTGCTAAATGAACAGCATACATTTAGAAAAGCAAGATAGATGATTGAATCATATTGGCTATGATTTAGATTCTTGAACAAAGATGTTAATATAAACTAAAAATGTTAATTGGAACATTCACAGTGAAGCCAATCATATAATTGAAATTATTTTATGATATAGTCGAACTACACACTCTTATGCTTCACTTACTTGTCACTATTGTAGACCGGTTTCGAGAACAGTTGTTCTCATCATCAGTTCAGTCGGAGATTTGAACTGATGATGAGAACAACTGTTCTCGAAACCGGTCTACAATAGTGACAAGTAAGTGAAGCATAAGAGTGTGTAGTTCGACTATATCATAAAATGATTTCAATTATATGTTAATATAATTTTCAACACATATACTGTACAATGATTATAAGAAGGCCTTAGTGTTCTGGAAAAAATGTGTGAAGTACTATTCAAGGGAGGATAAATTTTTTAGAATTATTTGTAGTGTATACTACAATATTAAAAATGTTATTAAGTGAATAGACCAGAAAAACAAATAGTATAAATGAAAGTGATACAAATTCATCTACACTTTTTAACATAATGTTTGAAAATTTTAACAATACCATTATGATTTTATTGTTAACAGAATTAAAACAAACTGTTTGTTTTTAAAGTCAACCAAGTATGATAGCGGTTTCAGAAAATCAAGTTGTGGTATTCTTGCTGTAAACAAAATTACAAATGAATTAAATCTTAAAATTTTAAATACCAAAATTTTTCTAGGATATAAATTACCAAAGAAATCATAAGTTCTATAAACAGTGGGACTATCAATACTTTATGGATCCAGGGATGCACACTTAAAAAAAAAAAGAAAGAAAGAAAGAAAGAAAGAAAGAAGGAAAGAAAGAAAGAAAAGAAAGCATTAAAGAACAATTTTTTTTTGTTTTAGTTATAGAAATATCATCAACCAAACACAAAGAAATGAGATCTAGATACAATATATATGAGTAGTTAAGCAAATAAAATACTTTAGTAATAGATGATGGGTCACTTGAAAAGAAAGAAGAAAACTGTGTCCTGATAAAAGAATTCCAATTATTCCATAAGGAAGGAGATGTGCAGAGCAGCCAAGACTATGTGAGAGTATGCAGTTTCAGAATGGACAGAACAGGCCAATAGGCTTAAAGCCATGTAGCTGCTGCGTTATTTATTATTTATTAGTTTTATTTAAGGATGCTCTTTAGCATCAGGTCATCAGCATCTCATTCAATTCAGGGTGTGAAACAGTCAATAAATTTTGCTCAGGGCCCTTTTCTTTCAGGCTTGAGGATTTTATATGCTGTAAATCTATGCCGTGGAAACCACAATTTTACTTCCCTCCCAAAGGAAGATACTTATAATTTTTATGCCCTAAAAATCATCCACACTGATCAGGTTTGAACCTATGAACTTGAGGCTGCTACTCTTGATCATAGTTGAGACCATTTTCCAACAGCCAACATTACCAGGGTTGCAGTTCATTTTTTTCAACCCTCTTTATGAATTTTCAATAACAAATCCTATTCTAATGTTTGAATTACTCAGTTAATAATAAAACAAAAATGTATACAGTTTAAAGAATGAAACAAATTATATATATCTGATGATTCAACAGGGTGCGTATAACAATATTGCAATTCATCCAATTCATATTTGTGATTTAATGGACAATGTGAATAAAAAGTAAATGATGCTACCACTTGGGTATTTTTAATTTGTAACTTTGGTATGAATAAAAGTAGCAACAACTAACTCCTATAGCTGTAACATCGTTTTTCCTCATCCATAGTTGTAACTTCACTTTTGATGCGAATAAAGCGAAGATACAAATTAGGTGTAGCTACACTTCATTATTTTTGAGTCTAAGGATGGGCACACTCCACTCCAGTCATCAGTTGATAACATTTGTCATGGTGCTGTTCATACATGTGAGGTGGAGAAAATCATATGGTGAAAGAAGAGTTATTAGTAGGTGTAAGGAGCTGATGTATTTTGAGACTGAAAGTATTGATTTTTTAACATCAGAATTGCTTCAAATAGCAATGAAACTCGAGGAAAATTAACCCCAGAAATTGTATGGAAATATTTTTACAGTATGTTGCTGATCCTGAATTTCCATGTGCAGTGCTACAGATTTTGGAGTGGATCGCTCCAAGATGTATAGAACTGTTAATAATGTTATGGGTCATATTTTCAAAAAAGTTCATAATTATATTCATTTCTCCAGTACAATGCACAATATGAATAATGCAAAGTTGATGCAACAAACTCACTTTAATTTATCTACTGTAGGTGCATTAGATTGTACTCACATAGAAATTAAAAAAACCATCAATATTCTGGGACAAATAATCATAAGGGTTACGCCAGTATTAATGTTCAGATAATCTGTGAAGCTAAAGAAAATTTTATAAGCATTTGTGCCGAGTGGTCTGGTCTGTTCATGATTCAAGAATATGTAGAAGGAGTGATTACTATACAAGATATTCTATCTGGATATGACAGCATTGCTTCTTTGTGCTTGGTGACTCCTGTTATGGTATATCCCTCTGGCTGATCACACCATTCAAGCCACCTGTGGACAATATTCAACATAGGTTTAATTGCGAACACGCTAAAGAAAGGGTAGTAATAGAAAGAGCATTTGGTCAGTTAAAACAAAGGTTCCCAATCTTTGGTAATTGTCTGTGAGTCTCACTAGAATGAGTACCAAAACTAATAGTGAGCTGTGCTGTGCTGCACAATGTTGCCAAACACTTTACAGACACATATGATCTCGAAGACTTGGAAGAAGGTGGAGATGAATATGAGTCTGTTGAAGAGGAACTTGGTGCAGATATATTGAGAACAATGCAACAAAACTTTGTGGTGAATAGAAGCTGCGTGATATGTTCCATTTTATTAAAGTTATATGTATGCTAGAATGTAAAACTTTATATTGTAAATCTTTAATGAGAAATAAATAAAATAGCATTTTCATGTTTATTAAAATAGTAATAAAATATAAACAACTAAACAAAGGATAGTGTGCACGCGCGCATGTGTGTGTGTGATACAGGCAGCAATCAGGTATGAATACACACATCCTGATCTACTTCCACCATAATGGCCAGCAGTCAGTCAGCATTTAATTGCTTGTTTATTTTTGAGAAGGAAAAGGGATAATCCAGGTTTTCACAATTTCACCTTAACCATTCACAAATAAAATAGTCTGAGGTTTCCTCAGTTTGAATTGATTTTTCAGTGCAGCTTTCATTGATCTTTTCTAGCACTTTTTTCTTTTATTGCATCTGAATTTTCTGCAGTTGGAATTGCTGCAGCAAAAAAATCCATGCAGCTGAGGAGTTGATTAATCTTTCATCTTCATATGGCGATGTCTTCTTCACACAGGAATTTGTGGAAGGAGGACTATCTTGAGAAGATGTAAAAGGATAATTAGACGATGCCAGAGAGTTGCAACAATGATCATTGCCAGACACAGTGTTGCTGTCTTCAATTAATTATAATATCCCTATGGCACAATTTCCGAGCACTTTGATGAAAATGAGACTTTCTGCTTCACCCAATATTGATAAAAACTGTTTTTTGATTTTTTTGTTTCCCATTGCATTTTGGTCTCTTTTCTTTTTGAATTCAATTTTTATGTTTTGAAGCATTTTGTCATTTGCACCTGGGTGACTTTAATCCCAGTACTTTGGAAATATATGCTACATTGGTTTTCATTTTTGCAGTAATAGCTCTTGGCACCCTAGACCTTTCCAAAACCATTTCACATTCTGAAAGTAATTCGATGAATAAATCTCTATTAGCAATTTTATATTCAACATCCCCTTCATCTTCACTTGATGGCATGTTGAAATACTAATGAAGGCAACAGAACACCACCTTAAACTGATAAGTACATCTATAACTGACAGAAATGAAATGTACAAGGCGACAGAACCGACAACTATGCTTATGCATGTCTAGGTGTATTGTTGGACATGACAGGAATGCAGAATCAAGCGAAATGGATAACAAATATTTTAAAATTGTTCTGGGTGAAATCTTCATTTGGATGCTTGGTTTGAGGATTTAGTTTAGTATTGCAGGTCTTTGAAATTTACCATTTTATCTTATATATCATCAGTGTGCACAGCCTGTGGTGCCTCAGTAGGAAAAATGGGCATTAAACACACCCAAACAATGTGTGTATATATATATATAAATTCAAAAAATAAATAAAAATATGAATATAGGGTGTGTTATAATTCCTATAAATAATATGTTCATCAGTATATTTATCTCTTATATCTTAAGATTAATGCTTCTTTTCAAATGCACACTTCCACTTCCATCCCTTTCTCTATGGCAAGTGTGGAATCATGCAAAATAGAACACAATGTAAGGAAATTACTACTAGACCGTGGTCATACCTCACGTTTTTCTGGATACCGCTTCTCTTGAGGTAGTTATAACTAGCTAGTTTTAACATTTGTTTATTTGCTTTGATTTTACTTAAACTATCACTATTGTGTAGTTGATACATTTTATTCACTTCACTCATTATGATGCACATTACCAATGAATAACTTATCTCAAGACTTGCACATAATAAATCACAAAAGTATTATGTAAGCAATGAAAACTACATCTCTCATCATGTATCATCATGATCATACATCATGTATCTCTCTCTTTAATGGTTTAACAGGGTGTAAATCATAATATTGCTATTCATTTCATATGTTTTGTCACTCCAATATATACTGAAGTAACGATATAAAGATTTTTTTAATATGCAAAACATTTTTAACATAATATACCATCAAAGGACTAAAAAGATTATAAAATGAGCAAGTTTTAATAAAAAGAATGCTCGGATGATGGATGGCACAATAATTGCTGTGGTCTTTGGCCTATCAACTAAGAAGGTACCATGGGGGTTCTGTTGTCAGTATGACAACCCACACTTACTTGGGTGGCTGAGGTAATTGTGGCACAGACTCATGAAGGGAGATATGCAGTTTGATTCCTTCCTTCAGCCTCCCTGACTCAGTTTTTTCCCCATGTTTTCCTCAGTTCTCACCAATAACAATCTTTGGGGAGGTACCTTAAACTTAGACCTGGAATGGTTCCTTCCCCCAAAAAATCCTTTCTCTATCAATCATTTCATCTCATGTACCATCAGCATCCTCTGCCTGTAAATGCATCAGCAGTGAAAATTTAAACATAAAACATTTAAAAAAAACAAGATCTCTCTTTACCTTAGTTTCCAGACTAAGAATCTACTACCTTTCTACCAGACAGCTTCTCAGCTGTTATCCTGAGAATCAATAGACCCCATTATCAACCTACACTTTTGGAAAATAATCGTCAGAGTTAAATCTGGATCAGCAGCCAGACATGCCCTAGACCTCAGAGGCAGTTTCCTAGGGTCTAAGGTAACCTCTAATCTACCATCTCAACATAAAATCCTAAATACCCTTAACCAGTAATTTAACCCAATGAAAATTTAATTTGAACAGGGTGACAATATCAGTAATCTCCCGATTACATATTATTTGATTATCCCCTATATAAATAAGATATATACCAAGGGTGCGAAAAAAATATATACTCTCTTTTACAGTAGATATCTATTTAATATATTTCACAGTTGAACCGAAAAACAACAGTAATGTGTAGTATGATGTTCTGTAAACAGATGTGACTCACATACATTATGATAGCACTGCTATGTGACAGGTAAATCAACAGTGAACAAATGAAGCCAAGATTATTGTAAGATGTTTCATTAACAGATGCAACTCACATTATATTATGCTAGCATTGCTACAACAAAATGGAGACCAGATTATCATTTGAACAGTGGAAATCAATTTTGAAGTGGTACTGGAAAACAGAGAATGTTGTTGAAATTCAAAGGCAATGGAGACGTGTGTACAGAATAGAAATGCCAATGAGAGTGACAATTGCATGCATTCGAGACAAATTTGAGACTCATGCTACCATATGCAACAGGAAGGTGCACCACCACATTACCGCCAAGATGTACATGCGTACCTTGATGACAATCTTCCAAGGCACTGGATAGGACGAAGAGGTCCGATTGAGTTTCCATCGCGTTCTCCGGATCTAACTCCGTTGGACTTCTACCTATGGGGAACTCTTAAGAATCTTGTATACGGTAGAAAACCAGCTACACTGGCAGCACTTCAGGAAGAAATTGAAATCGCATGTGCTGAAATTGCTCAGGGAACTTTCCCAAACATTGCTCAATCAATAGTTCAACGTACTCAGAGTCCACCTGTTGTGCCTCAGTAGTAAAAATGGGCGTTAAACACTATTCAAAAAAAAAAAAAAAAAAAAACCCTACTCAGAAGTGTATTGATGCCAATGCTGGGCATTTTGAGTAACTGTTGTAACTGTAAAAGTCTAAGATGATTAGTGCTCATCATTTTCTGTTTGTGTGAATTCGGTTTTGTTATATTAACAGTTTTTTCTTTGCTTGAAGTGTGTATACATTTTACATTTTTTTGACACTCTCTGTATAACTATAATTAAAGTGTAGTTACCGTTTCCTTACTAATCTGTGAATCACAGAAAGGCTGCAATCAAGAACAATGTAATGTTTAATAGAGAGTATTAGCAGTATTGAATAAAATATTGCATATACTAAAGAGTAAAAACAAAACAAAAATTTATATAATTGTATGATTTAGTTAAACTACACACTCTTAATGCTTCACTTACTTTCAAACAAGTCAAGCATTAAGAGTGCGTAGTTCAACTAAATCATACATTAATATCAATTATATGACTAGCTTCACTGAGCCACTTCCAATTTACATTTTAATTTAAAAACAAAAATTGTTTGGCTACCTCAAGTTAACCTGGTTCAAATGTGCTGCAGTCACAGCAGACTAGGAACTGTTATCCCTGTTTTATAAAAGTATACCAAACTTTTACAAATAAGAAAGAAAAATACTTTGCTATTAACAAAAATTAGAGACTACAAATCTGTTTAAACTAATAGGTACAATGCTTTGCTCTAAGTTATAAATTTAGTAAACCTGTAGGTACAGTGTCTTTGCAATATAGTGCTTAGAAGGAATTTTAAATATTCATTCATTACATTTAGATATGTGAGCATCAAGTATACAGAGTGTATCTTTGATTTTGTTACAAACTTATACAAATGATAGAGGAGATCAATATTATTATATTAATTTAATTTGAAGAATGAAGTTAGGTTACTTTTTTGTAACCCTGAAGCCTCAATCAATATGAATAACTTTCATGCTTGGAAATGCTCTGTTTGATAGAGCACTAAACTTGCTTTTAATCATGTTGCTTCCTGTTATAAATTACAAAACAATATAGCCTTTTAATATTAATGACTTTTATCTCAGCAAAAAACATTGCAATTAAATTTATATAAACAAAATATCTAAGAATTTAGCAATACCTAAACTAAGGTGCTCCCACACTTTAATTACCTGGTTATATGTATGGTAAAGAACCATAAATAAATTACCATTTTCACAACTGTGTGTGTCCTCAAGCTCCTTCCTTATACTTCTTACCCACTTATCCCTTACTTTTCCTAAGAATTCCCCAATTTTTTTTTATTTTCTGTATACTCATGTCTACTACCATTTTAATTGTCACTACATTTTCTTGTAGTTTATCCCATTTTTCACCCCAGATACTATCCCTCCACCTTTTTACCATTTCACAATCTATAGATAATATAATGCACTATCCACTTTCCCCACACATAATACATCCTTCTTTAAATTTTTTTCTTAATCCTTTTAATAATACTACCCTTGTAAGCATCCATGCAAGACATTCTTACAAAATTCTTCTATCTCCAATTTCTTTTAACTATGCTATATAAATCTAAAGAACTTTTATCCTCTATGCTTGCCCAAATTTCTTGCTTCTCTATATCTTCTACCCTCTGTCTCACTTCTTTCCAAAATCCACTGATATTACTTTCACTTAGCCACTACACATCCCCAGTTCCAATTTCTTCTAATAGTTTCCCCAACCAACTCTCTCTTTGGTACATAAGACATTCTTTAAGTACATTGTTATTATCTAAGTTTGGACATCTGTGACAATATTTCAAGACACTCTCCACTATTATACCTTTCCTTCCTACTCTTCCTAGTTCTGCCAAACTTATCTCCTTTGGCGAACTTTTTGGTAACCCCAGAACATCTCTACAAAACATTCTATGTACACATCAACCTTTGCTGACCACTTTGACACTCCCCAAATTTCTATGCATACATCATTCTTGATTCAACCACAGCCTCTAACCATTTCATTGGCAATGTGGGAACTTTGTATTATTCTGACATCTTTCATAGCTAATTTGCTTGTGCAAATTTAAACTGTCCTCACATCTTCCATTAGTCATAAATCCAATCCCCAAATAATCAAATACTTTCACTACCTTTATTGGATCTCTATTTATAAACCATCTCTCATCTTTCTTTAATTTTGATCCTTTTTAAATATCATCTTTGATTTTTTACTATTTATCCTTAGTATTATTTATTCTGCACCAAATCTAGTAATTTCATTAATGGCAGGTGGCCTTTTAATAACTTTTATTCTAAAGTGATTAATAGACCATGCACATAATTTGTTTTACTAATGGTGTTAACCATATGTTGCTGTGGTGACCAAACATTATTAAGTTTTTTTAACTTAAAATGCTAATTGGAACTTGCACAGTGAAGCTAATTATGATCATTGTATGATTGAATCGAACTACGCACTCTATTGACTGCCCCTTTAAATTTAAACAAGTGGAGCCAATAAAAGTGCGTAGTTCAACTTAATCAATGATTTTAATTATTACAAAGTTTCGTTTTTAAATGGTAGGAATTAGACATGTTTTTGATAGCTATTGTCTTCATCATAGCACAGATTCACCAAATTTAGTTTTTAAATGGTGGGAATTAGACATGTTTTTGATATCTATTGTCTTCATCATAGCACAGATTCACCAAGAGCTTTCCAGTGTGGTACGCAAATGTAATTAAATTCAAAACAATTACTGAGACATCTATATACCATGTTTGAAAGATGGCAGTAAATCTGCTGATGATGGTCATTAACTTTGAAACATGTCCTTGTAAATAGGTAAAAATTAGTGAAAATTGAATGATTTCTTATCAAAATTACAAGTCTATGTGAATATAGAATTTTGTTTAATGAATATATTGCAATAGCCAGCTAGCATCAGCCTGCAGGCTAGTGCAGTGAAAAACTTCATGTAATTTAAATGTAGGTAGTAACAATCATATGTAATGTTATGCTTATTAAGAACATTAATAAAGTAATTTTTTTAAAATGCTTTATAGTGAAGCTAATCATATAATTAAGAGCAATGTATGATTGAATTGAACTACACACTCTTATTGACTCCACTTACTTGTTTAAAGAACTTTGATACTTCCGAGGATAAAAAACATAAACCTTAAGTTCATCACATCTCCACCAGAGCAGAAAATACACATACAAAGCATAACAAATTATCCAGCAGTCTATAGTTAGCTGATGATGCAGACAATGGTCTGTGAAACATATATTACAATAAGAGGGTGTAGTACAACTCGTACAATGATCTTAATTAGAGTAATTTTTGTTTCTTTTGTTTGCTGCCATTTGTTGTTAGAAAAAAATACATATCAAGGGAACTTGCTGATAGGCATTTCATTCCTTGAAGAGCAAATGGAAAAGAAGGAAAAGCTGCAAGACTTTATGAGTAAAAATTACCATTCAAAAAAAAAAAAATACATATTTATGGAATTCACCAGCATTTGAATGATATGGAAAATCTATGACCAAACTTAAATGAAAATTATGAAAAAAGAGCATTCAGAAATTCTGAATTTAACTAGTATGCTGGATCATGTGGATGGACAATCACACATGAGTACTCAAAAGTTTACAAACAGGACTGTTGTTCACACATACCAGTGGATAGTTTTGCTTCAAAAAGGCATGTACTCTTATGATCAAAAGATCTGGCATTGACTGCAGCAGGTTATGATTCTTAAATATGTTTGTTGACAGTTTTTGAAAAAAGTATTTAAGAACTAGTACATTTTGAAAGATACATGTTCTTCTCTGATGAGGTATGGTTTATAAGGGATGTCATATTTCATAGCAGGAAAAGTCAATATCCATATCTGAGTTGCAGAAAATCCATAACATCAAAAGCAATTTTCAGTGAATATATATGCCGGAACACTGCATGATCACTTGAAAGTGCCATGCGCATTTGTATGTTGTTTAAATGGGCCAATTTATTACATTAGTGTTGTTAACATAATGATGCAGTTGTCTGGACTGCTAAAGATAATTTTATACCATATTTTCCAGCACATGTGGTGTACCTATGCACCTCTCTCAACATGTGTGATCTTGTGAACATCATGCTTATAATCTCTTCCGAGTCGAAATATTTAGAACATTCTTTATGATTTGGCTTAGACGAGATTTACTCAGGATATGTTTCTTGGAACAATTGTCCACATCCTCAGTTTCATAGAAGTTGGATCATTCATAGAAGATGGATAGGTAGGTATCAGAATCAACCCAGATACCTACCAACCCAACTTCTACAAATGATCCAACAGTTGTTTCACAGCTGAGGATGTGGACAATTGTTCCATGAAACATGTTCTGAGTAAATCTCATGTAAGTGAAACCATAAAGATTGCTCTAAATATTTCGACTCAGAAGAGATTATTAACGCTTGTTTCACTGTGTTTGATTCAAACTGAATTAATATTGAAATGATGCTTATAGTTTGAATTCTGTCCCCTGACTGAGGTTTTTTCCAAATTTACCTCAATGGCAAATACTGGGGAAGTACTCTAAACTTAAGCTTAGAATGCTTTCCTTTCAAAAAATTGCATTTCCAATTTATCATTTCATCTCATGCTTCATCGGTGTCTACCATCTATGATGGCTCAGTAGCAAAATATAGGCATTAGACGCTATTCAAAACAAAAATTTCTGAGATTTCTACAATGATCATTTTATGGCTAAGCAAATCAGAAGAGCATGTTCAATTAACATTCATACTGGATTTTTTCTTGTGAAATTAGATCTTATTTATGATCCAAAAATAAAATCAGAAGGGAACCTCACAGTTACCAGGAATCTTCAAATAAGTTCAACACACAATAGCAGAGTACAGTCATATTTGTATTGAAGATGGTAAATTTGTTGAATATTTATTGAGAATACTGATAGCAATTATAATTATTTTACATTCCTGAAATAAATATGTATTAATTAAAATGAAATTATCATTATTTTCTACTATTTAACATGGACCATTTAACATATTCAGGACTAGTAAACATTTTCAGATGTATTTCCTATATGAAAGTTGTTCACATTGATTCTCTCTATCACTTCTAGAAGTTTCTAATAAAAGATACATCCTGCATATTTTAATTATGATAACACAATGGGCTATCAAAATGGTTATGAAATCAACTAAATAGATTGTATTTTCACACATACATTGAAACTGTTTGGTGAGTTGGTGTGTGAGCGTTCTAAATAAGATTCAGATGTTCTATCTCTGCTTATAAATTGTTACAGTGTACCTTTAAGCATGTTCAATGTTTTAACAGTGTGTCTCACTGAAGATACTACATCCTCGTGTTTCACCTTAAATATACTTCTCCCAAAACAAATTCATTTGTTTATAATCTTTAATTTCATGTTAACATAGCTACCCAGGACACTTAATACTTTCACATTTCATTTCCGAAAATGAAGCACTTTAAGAAGTTAGTCTGCTCTCTTGTTTCTAAGCTTCCAACATGTCTTGTACCCATGTATTAGGTCTTCTTTTTGTTTTTCCTTGCTCACAAACTAGGTCCAAAGCTGCCTGATCACAACTGCATACTGACTGTTAAGGATGCATTTTGCTGCTGAAGACAGGTTAGTGCATTCTAAGGTTTGGAACAGTGCGGAGTTTCTGTGTTACAGTATTTCATTTCTTTGTTTGTCATAGTTCAAAGATATAACACAGAGTTTAGCATTTTCATTTGCTCAAGCTTTTTAAGAAAGGAATCAGCTGCTCAATGTTGTGCAGAATATTTTCCAAGGATTTATTTACCTGGCTCTACAGCTCATAAAATAGTGCTTAAATTCAAAACAAAAACTCATCATTTAAATAAAATACCATTTGTGAAGTTTTTAATTATATCAAGCTTACTGTTACAAAAACTAAAATTACACACATAGTTTTCATCATATATTTCATATGCATCCTAAATACTAACAGAACTGTGGGGACAACAAGTGTTGCAATTTCCATTATCAATATACCATGGAACTAGAATTTAAATCATTAATAAGCACTAAAGAGAGAAAAATACTCCTTGAAAAGCATATTATATTAGCTGATTTTATAGTTTTCTTCATGACCACAGTCATATAGCAATTCATTATGCACAGAGGCAATTTTCATCTTTTAATCTTCATGCAATTTTTCAATGACACCTATATTTCATGCATTCTTGAATATGCACAAACAACACAATTAAAATTTAAAAGCCCATTGTATCCAAAGTTCTGAGATATACGCTCATTACATTGACAGTTTCAGGTAGTTATAACCTGGGTTAAAAGTTCACGTATTTGCATATTTTTTTAAAATTAATTGTTGATATGCTGATAAATTATTTGTATGAATTATGAGATTTCTGGTCTCCTGAATGAATTTTATTGTGCATATGAAACATATTTTTTTTTTTTGAATGGTGTTTAACGCCTGTTTTTACTACTGAGGCACAACGGGGTGAACACTGGTGATACATGAAATGAAACAATATATTGGGAAAGGATATTTTTAAGGAAGGAAACGTTCCAGGTTTCAGTTTAGGGTACCTCCCCAGCATTTGCCAATTATGAGGACTGAGGAAAACCTGGAAAAAACCTCAGTCAGGGAGGATGGTCCTGGAGTCGAAAACCAACCTCCTGCTCACGAGTCTGCACCTTAACGACCTCTGCCAGCCATGGCGATATATTGTTCTTTTAAATTATAATGTGATATTTGATTAAATATATGCTTAACACCCAAATGCAAAAACAAAAAAGCTCTGGAATATATTATTTTAGTAAACTGTCTATTATTGTTTCATTTTTTACTCTTGACTGAAGCAAATGATAAAAATAAAATTAACATATTGCTCAGGATAATTAATCATAGGCAGAGTGAATGAACATCCCATCAGTTGCTTAACAGTGAGAAATAGGGTAATCCCCACATTATTGGTAAGATAAAAACACAGGCCTTCAAAAAGGCAAGTGTCTGCAAATAGTGATGGGAACAGACAGTTTTAAAAATGCTCAGAACGAAACCAAGTTAATCAAGCAATAAATTTACAAAGTAAATTTTTTAGTGATCTTATAACAATAGATGGCACAGTTTTACAATGTAATGTATGCAGGAAGTTAAATATTGGAAGTGAGAAATGATTTCAGATAATTCAACATATTAATACTTTTAAACATAACAATTGCTAATCAAAGTGTGTGGTAGAAGTGAAGAAGTACAACTGTTATTAGTTAACAATATGATAAATAGAATTATACAGTTTTCATATGATCTTGGGAAACATTCTTAACAGCCAACATTCTTCTGTGAAAAATAAATAATCCAGTTCTGCTGATTTTTTTTTTTGAAAAATATACTAATCAGCAAGTTCCTGAATAAAGTACTTTATGTTGAACATGTGTTACTTGTTACAATAATGTAATGTCCACCTAGTAAATTAAGTTAGCAAATGAATTTCTCTGAGTGTCAGTAGATGTGACTATACTTCACTTCAAATTCAAATGTAATACATATGATGATATAAAATATGACCATGTACTTTTATTTTTAATGATGCTTTATGATCAAATCAAGGAAAACAATAAAATAAAAATTTCTCAACAGTGCTCATTTAGCCTGTCTTATTCATACTCTCCATTGCATTGCAGAAACAGATTGTTTTCCTAAATACAAAAGTAATCTCCGATGTGAAAAAAAATAATATTAAATCCGAATCTAGAGTTTAATTGTTCAAAATAATGGCCCTTAATATCTGCAATCACTATCTGAACCTGTTTAAACCTCTGGAAGAGTTGGATAATAGTTGCATTGTATTATGCTAGGCTCTTAAGAGTCTATTTATTAAAATTTAGTGGTATTGTGTCAATTTAAATAGTGTAAAATGTTCTCTCAGATGAAACCTTTATATTAGCACATTTTTCTACACTGCCTGCAACCATTAAAACACTGAAAACAACAAGCCTTTCTTTAAATTACGTAATTAATTGTTTCTATACTACATATCTGGTTTAACATATATTAAAGGTGGTGTGGGGCAGAAAATAAACGGCAAAATAAATTATGTTCTTATGAGAAATCCTAGATGTTATAGGGCAGAAAGTAAACTGCAAAATTTAAGGTATACTTCAAGATTTGTCTATTTCTGTGGAACAAGTATCACCTTTTAAGTATGTGCTAATACCTTCCTGTGTAATTTATAACAATTTTTTTAAAATTCTGTTGTATCCAACGCAGTGAGGCTAGATAAAATATAAATGATTATTCAACTTGACGAGTCGGTCGAGGATGGGGAGGATTCTCTTTGAAACTGGTCCGAGTTGGTCGAGGATGGGGAGGATTCTCTTTGAAACTGGTCCCACTATATTTTAAAAGTAAATGAAGCACTAGAGTGTATGAGACGAGTATTGAAAAATCATTTATACCTTTCTCTGTGTTGATTTTTTTTCTTCTTCCCAAAATACAAAAATTCTTCAGAGACAACAGGAGAAAATGTTTTTCAATGGTGACAAATTGTAATTCATCCTATTTTGGATTTGGAGTCAAGAGCATTAAATGTAAATTTGCTTCGTATATTGCTATACATATTTTGAAATTTTTTACTACATGTTTTTTTGCATAATGCACTTTTTGGAGCATAATTTCATGCATATTACATAATATTCTAGAGCAAGAAATTCCTAATCCTGGTTATAATATGTAAAAATTGATAATAAAACATACTTTTTTGTATTAAACAGATGTAAGCAAATTAAAATTCTATGCAAGGAAACATATATTTATAATGAACTTTGGATCACATGTATATGGATGCATATGAGCAATACTTTGGTCAAAGGTTTAATATTACTACTGGCTCCTGTAAAGTGCTTAACAACAACCTAGTTCAAAATTTGTACATGTACTTGAATTTTTAGATTTTTCATATAACCATGTGTAATGTTCTCTATAATCTTGACCATTCCACTGCCCAACAACTGTATGTGGCATTTGGTATGAGCTTGGTCAATATGTTTACAAAAATGTCTACCTCCATATAAATAAAACATGTGATATTAAATAAATAAACATATTAAAAGATTTCTTTTATTAATATTCTGAAACACTCATTAATTTGCACAACTTAATATTTAAATGTTTTCTTTGTTTTTTATTATTAAAATAGTAATTATTCACAATGTGTAGAAATAAACAAACATTGTTACAATAAATCCCTTTTACCAGCTCTCTAGCAGTGCATCAGATTTTCTAGAATACTACTTTTTAATAATCTTAGGGTCTATCACAATATTCTGCACATGTGAATTATAGTATATTATATTTATCATCACCATTACAACCAATGGAAATTAAACGACCATAACTGTGAAATATGTTTGGGTAGTTGCCATTTTTATCTTTTATCCCTCATTTACCAGTATACATCAACTAATTCATAATCTCTTTATACCGCAGGTAGGTATTTAATTATCAATGAAGGTGTAAAGATCAATGGCTGGCCTCTGCAGGCCTAAATAAGAAACTGGGAGAATTTTTACTTACCTAATGTGCGCCAAAGTCTTCATTTTAAAAATCAGATGATGCTAAAGAAATATGAACTCCTGTCAAAATCCAACGCGTTTACATCCAAGAGAACCCCACACTATACAGACTTAAAAAGAACAGCATGGTCTAAAAATGTCTTTACTCTCGTCCACTTGTCACACACCATACAGAAACTAGTGAAATAAAAATGATTCTGAACATCTGTCCGGCTTCTTGCATTGACAAGGTAATACATAAGATCGCTTTTATCACTTGAATTGGCGCCGATAACACCATGAGGTCTACTTGAATTATCAACTGCCTTAAACATCCAAATTCCTCATGCAGGCTATGGTAATCCTTATACCCATAATGTCCACTGTTAGCAAATAAAACAGCTTATAAAGTCTTGCACATGGTAAGGAATTTCTTTAAAATTAAATTTTATTATCGTAAAGTGAAGTATCATTTCTTTCTCACGTTTTCGGGCATTCTTCCAGTAAACCGAAGTACGTATGACCGTAATCGTTCGCCATGTTTACTAAATTTAATCTACTAAATAATCAGTGACATTTCAGTAACTTCCGTTCACGTTTTGCACAAAAATTGCCATTGCTATTAATTCATAAAGGCAAGTATGTATTTTATTGTTGTATTAAAATGAGCTATAAGATTGATATATTTGCATAATACGCCAGAATATCAGCAGCACTAAAGGAATTGTAAACTGTTCCATTAAATGCAACATGTAATATGATTCTAATACTTCAATTGATAATTTCCTACGGAGTAAAAGCATTTGATTGCAGCCAAAACATGTGATAGACGATGGGCGTGACGTGAAATAGCTGTCAACTGCGGTGAAAATTTAAATACGGATGCAAATATGATGCCTGAGAGAGATTATGCACCTTTGAGCCCTGCCTGTGTAAGAGCTTTGAATGACAAGCTATATGAAAAGAGGAAAGCAGCAGCGCTGGAAATAGAAAAGTAAGCTAAAGCTCCAAAAACGTTAACCGATGGCGATGGAGAATGTTCATTGCATATATGCGTTCATTTCTTCATTAAATAAGATAAAAATGCGTATTGTCTCTTTAAGAGTAGTTCCAGTTAATTTCTCATATATACATTGTTATATACTTAATCATTTATTAGCGTGAAAACAATTTTCCCAAGGAACGATACCTGTTTCATTTTTAACACCAACTTACATGTTATAACTTGAGTTATTGCATACTTTAAGCACAGCAGTTTAATGGACCTGGTCCTTGTGCTTTATATGGAAGGAGGAGGATAAGACTTCCTAAAAATAAATTTTATTTATATAAAGTAAAGTAAAAGTTTTCAAGGATATAAGAAAAAAGCCAGATTAATGCCTGTTGTGTGCTTTCTTTCTTTCCTTTTATTTTTTTTTCCTCCCTTCCCAGCAGCTACCTGAAATTATGAATACTTTTCCAGAATATTAAAGCAATGGCTGATATTGTTACAACATTCTCATCCAGTACACTGGTTCAGCAACAGTTTCCGGTTTCATGTTCTGTGTTTGTCATTCATCTTGCCTTTTTCTAGGGAAAAAATAACCAGTTTTAAGACTTATTTTTTATCTTTCATGATCATAGCCTGTACTGGATGTCAGAGTTTGCAACAACAGTGATGTCAAGAAATCAACAAGTACACTCATGTTGAATGCCAAACAATCGGTATTTTATATGACAGATTCTTTTCCAGTGTTTTTAATTTCATTTATGTTTTGAACGGATGAAATGTTTTAAAAAATGTTTTTAATATGATCTGTTAAAAATATAATTATTAATGAAATGAATTCTTTAATTTTGTTTTGCAGAATGGTTAAAGAGTTTGCACTGGCAAACAAGACTGTTCAAATAAAAAGATTATTGAAGGTGCTAGGGCAAGACTTTGCAGCATCGCAGAACACCAATACAAAGAAAGGGGGTCTCATTGGACTAGCAGCTATTGCAGTGGCATTAGGAAAGGTATGATTGACAGTGAATTTAATAGAATGTGGAATTTTTTACTGATTAGCATAATTTTAATATACTCTTTTTCTTGCAGGACACTGGGCAATATACAGATGAATTGGTGCAACCCATTCTAGCCTGTTTCTCAGATTCAGATTTAAGGGTGCGCTACTATGCTTGTGAATCACTTTATAATGTAGTGAAGGTAGCCAGAAGCTCTGTTCTTCCCCATTTTACAGAAATCTTTAGTGCACTTAGCAAACTTGCTGCAGATCCGGACCAGAATGTCAAGAATGGATCAGAACTTCTTGACAGACTGATGAAAGTAAGAACTTTGAGATAATATTGTAGTTTGTTACCTAAACTCACTCAGTTCAATAGCAGATTATTGAGATTATTGAGTTTTTTCCATTTTCCCAGTTATATGATAAATCCTTTAAATCTTCCTTAGAAATTATCTATGTAAAAAGACCTATTATTCTTTAAAGCAATATATGAGTGACAATATATTATACTGAGTTAAAAACACTGCAATAATTTATATCAATGCATGTGTAAACATGTATGTAGTAAAATTTGTGTGATTGAGTAAATTGTCTGTTGCTGCTTCTCTGGCTTTTGTTGTTTTGGTTGAATTGTTCTGGGTGTTGCTTTTTTTATTTTTACTATAACTATTTATGCAAATACAGTGAAGCTACTATTATGTTCTTAATTATATAGTGAGTCGATTTGATAATTTTATGCTCCACTTACTGTTGAATTATGTAAAACTAGTTTCGCAGGCTTTTGCCAGCATCCTCAGTTGCAAGTTGACTTCAGCTTCGTTGTTGGTTGACTGGACTTGGTGTAGCTCTTGTGGACATTTTATGAACTTCTCGATTAATTTGTCTTCTGTTGGGATCTCAAAGTTCGTAACCTTATCCTTATATTTTTTATATAAATTTTTTTTCATATTCCCGGCTCAACGGGTCGATCTACGAATTTCAATAATTTCACTCCCATGTGTGTGCTGCTATAGTAATTGTAAATGACAGGCTCTATGTTTGTAGGTCTCTGTGACTGCTTCATGAACTCACTGAATGCTCCAGGAACTAAACTATGGGAAAGTAATAATTAATTAATTATTAATTGTTAATTGGAATGTTGCACAGTGAAGCTAATCATTTATTAAGATCATTGTGGGATTGAGTTAAACTAACATTCTTTTTCTCCACTTGTTTTAATATGTAGAACCGGTTTCACGAACACGTCATTTGCATCAGCCCCATTGTCAGATGAACCGTCAACCCCTTTGAGTTGACAATGGGGCTGATGATTCAAACGAATTGTTCCTGAAACAGTTTCTACATATTTAAACAAGTAAGTGGAGCAAAAGAGTATTAGTTCCACTCAATTGCACAATGATCTTAAGATATGGGAATGTAGCTTAAATAAATGGAGAGAATATGTACATACCCCTACAACTTGAGCATTACTGTATAAAAGATTATATTAATGTACAAAGCTTGTGCCAGTATTTATTATGGACTTTAAGAAGTGTAGCTGAAGATGGAGGTTTAAGATTAAAATAATGAAAGTATATTACCATTACAAACATGCTATCATGAGTTGGTGTACTTTTGTAAAAGTTATGTTTAATACTAAGAATTTAAAATGATTGAGTCGAATTTGTAACACTTACATCACTAATATTTAAAAAAGGAAGACTAAGTTTCTGCAGCTAATCGCTCCCATCATCGCATTCCAGATCGACTGCTGGCCTTGTTCTTCATGGTGGGTTGGTTTGTCTCTGTTGGTGGTTGGTGAACTTCTGTATTAAGATGTTACTTGGTGGGACTTCAAAGTTGAAAACGTGACTTTTGTTCTTCCAGATATAAATATTTTCCAGACTGTTAAGTTCTGCTTTTCCTGTAATATTTTTAAGTAGTTTGGGATTCCTGTTAATACTATGTTGTTTTTTCCAAAAATGCCAAGCTACCACTGATTTTTCTTCCTGTCTTTGATTTATGTTCCTGGTGTGTTCCTTTGCTCACATTTTTAATCTTTCCGATATAAATTTTTTCACAATCATTACAATTCATGCGATGTATTCCTGAATTTTCTCTTGTGGAATATCATCTTTTAGTTTAGAATTTAGTATATTTTTTATGGAGTAACTGTTTTTGGTGCTAAAATAATGTTATGTTTTTTTAAAATCTTTTGGAATTTATAGAACGCTGAAGAATGGAATGTGAATTTTTTGTACATTCTATTTTCTTCCTTGTTAGGAATAAGTGCACTGATGTCTTTGATTCTCTTTTTGTTCCTTGTTCTGTTTACTTTCTTTATACCACTTCTTGTTTGAAACCATTTTCTATAGCTATAATTATTATATTGCTCAGTTCTTGATCATACTGTTCTTTGTTCATAAGGATATTTACCAACCTGTGTGCAAGATTATTTAATACTGCATGTTTATGGGGAACTGGGTTATAACTATTATATTTAATGTAGCTATTAGTGTGAGTAGGTTTTCTCTATATGCCAAATGTTAAGTGATTTTCTTTCTTAATTATTTTAAGATCCAAGAAGGGTAGTTTGCCATTACATTCCCTCTCCATAGTGACTTTTTGATTTTTCTTGTAGATTAAGTAACTTAAGTGCATCTTCTAGGTGTTTCTCCGGGACTATTGCAAAGATGTCATCAACATAGCGATACCATGCTTTAAACAACCAGGGGAAACTCTTCGTAATTCTGATTTCCAATGGGCTCATAAAGAGATCTACTAATTATGGTGATAATGAACTACCCATTGTTAAGCCAAAGTTCTGTTTATATTTACATTGGAGGTGAAGTAATTTTGCTTTATACACAGGTTAGTTAGTGTAATGTATTCTTGAGTTTCTTCTATTGTTTTCCCTATTTTTATAAACCAATTTTTTATATGAATGTGGTGATTTTGCATAGGGATGCTTGGAAAAAGAGCTGTGACATCGAAAGAAACCAAGGTATCTATTTTTTTCTATTTCTATATCTTTAATTTAATTTTTTATTAGATCTAAGGAGTTTTTTATGCTTCGGGTTTCAAATTTAGGAAAGGAAGAAAATGTGTATGTTTACCATTTCGTTAATTTCTATGTTGGAGCATCTATGTTGTTTATAATGGGTCTCATTCCTTTACCTGATTTGTGCACTTTTGGGAGACCGTAGATTCTACGTAGTATGGGGTTATTTACTTTAATTTTGTATTGTTCTTTTTTTATCTTTTAATTTACAATCGTTAATTGTTTTATTTAATGAATTTTTGCACAGATTTAGGGGATTTTTTTGTTACTGTTGAATATCTTTGTTTTCTAATAGTTGTTCCATTCTATCAATGTAATCGGTTTTATCTAAAATTACAACCGTGTTTCCTTTATCTGCTTTTATGTAAATGGGAGCAATTAGCTCCAGAAACTTAGTCTTCCTTTTTTAAATATTAGTGATGTAAGTGTTACAAATTCGACTCAATCATTTTGAATTCTTAGTACTGTCATGAGTTGAGCAGCTGTTACCAACAGCTATCTGGTTTCTTTTATCTTCATGAGATAATGTGCTGAATCAAAGCATAACATATAATTGCCTTAATTTGTGACTGGCACAACAGCCAATACCTTCTCTATTCAGTAGTTATGCTAACAACTTACACTTAGCAAATTTTTGCTACTTTATTCTAACTTTCAAGGAGGAGCAACTAGCTGTACTACCTTTCATTTTTGTCCAATCAGGTAATTTTACTCCCATCTATAAATATTGCAAGCAATAATGATGCACACTAGACTAATGTAGTATCCTTCTGGAAAGTAATCTAACATTAATGATTGCTTACTTACTTACTTACTTACTTACTTACTTACTTACTTACTTACTTACTTACTTACTTACTAAGTCTGGTCTACCATTTGTCATTGTAAAGAAGCTCAGAATTGCACAGAATGTATTTTCTAACTATAGTAATAAATGCACCTTAGAACTATAATAAAACATCCAGTTCTTTTAAAGTATTTTTCATATGAATTATTCTTTGTTCATAACATCTCTTACCATAATACTGCCAATGTATTAGAGAAGTGAAATTCTGAATCATGTCATGTTCTTTAATACAGTTCTTCTCAGAGGACTAAATGTCATTCTTTTCCAAAAAGCTGAACTGCCAATAAGAGTAAACCTAAGCCAATAGGAAATCAGAAGAGTCTTCATGCATAAAATTATGTACCTGATTGCACATACCACCTGCTTTTAATATTGCTATCATAACTTGACTATGATGAAGGAAATGTAGAAGCAATTTATTACAGGTCATTTCCTATACTTAGAACTAAAATTAAAGTGCAGGACAAACCTGAATAGCCATGCCCCATCTATTTGAATTCCAAATATATTTGTTTAAATAGTAACATAATACTATGAGATAACTTGATATTTTTCCAGCATTGCAAGATTAGCAGAAACAATGAACATTTTCTGTTTATCATATTATTAAAAATATCAAGATATCTTAATTAATAAATAAAGAATTAATGAAATAAATTATTTACTCTCACTTCCACCCAGTCTTTTACAAACCCAGTTTTTACAAACTTTGGTGTAGGGTTCCTCACATCAAAACAAACAAAAAAAAATCCATATAAACATATGCCTGGAAACCCTTAGTTTTTGAGTTAATGAAAGTTTACCAACACAAGAAAAAATATCCATATAAACATATGTCCAGAAATTATTAGTTTTTCAGTTAATGAAAGTTTACTAAAACAAGAAAATAAAAGTCCACATAAACATTCTGGAAATTCTTAGTTTTTGAGTTAATGAAAACTTATTTCAATGCGTTTCAAAGTACATTCTAACAACTTAAGTTCATAACCAAAAATAAAATTCATTTTGCTAAATAATCAAAATGATATTATTCCTGTTCATGCACTTGGCACATCAGCATTGCATACTTATATGACAAAATATTATTGTAAAATGCAGCAATAGCACTGTTGAAGGTTAGCCATTTATGTGATTTGGTAATAACCCTATTAAAGATGTGATAGAAATAGTCATTTTATCTCTGGCATACTGCCATGGGTGGCCGAGGTCATTAAGGCACAGACTCATGAGCGGGAGGTCTGGGGTTTGAATCCTACAGGATCGTCCTCCCTGACTGAGGTTTTTTCCAGATTTTCCTCAATCTTCATAACTGGCAAATGCCGGGGAGGTACCCTAAACTTATGCCTGAAACGCTTCCTTCCTTAAAAATATATCCTTTCCCAATATATCATTTCATCCCATTTATCATCAGTGTCCACCGCCTATGGTGCCTCAGTAACTGGCATCAAACACTACTCAAAAAAAAATCTCTGGTGTAAACTTTATTAATAACTAAAAAACTAAGGATTTCCAGACATATGGTTATATGGAATTTTATTTTCTTGTTTTGATTAACTTTCATTAATAATTCATAAACTAAGAATTTCTGGACATATGTTTATATGAACTTTTTTTCTTGCTTTGGTGTCAGGAGCCTGCTACCAAAGTCTGTAAAAGTATTTCCAAAACATCCTGTAAACTTTCATTAATAACTCATAAACTAAGGACTTCTGGACATATGTTTATATGAACTTTTTTCTTGTTTTGATTTGAGGAGCCATCCATCCCAAAGCTTGTAAAAGTATTTTTGAAACATCCTGTAAATAAATGGCTATAATCTCAGTTCCAGGAAAAAAGGTAATCGAGGCTTGTCCCATATAATAATACTCACTCCCTAAACTATAGCTTCCATTCAGCACATTAACAGTAAACTACCAAAATAAACCATTAAAAGAATCAAATTGGCAACTTGCTTTTTATGTTAGCCATCATTTGCTCTTTCAGAATGGTAGGGGGAAAAAAATGGTTGGGCATCTTCAGCTAACTGAGATTTAAGTAAAAGCTTGCTAACTCTGGAGGAAAACTAAAGTTTTTCAAAAGAAATTTCAGATACAATAACCACAAATAAAGTGCATTCATAAACTGCTGATATATCACTGTACTTGAAAATGATACATTGCCAGTAGCTTTGCCTGTAGCACTCTTTCACTTTCAGAACATGATTAAATTTAGTGAAGGTTATTGAAACACACTAATTGGGTAATATATTGGTTAAGGTGTCAAAATATTCAACAATATGATCATATTTTATTGCTATATACTTATTGCTAAAAGCAGAAAATAGGGTACAAAATTTAAAAGTGTTTGTTTCCATTATATATTTAAATTTAATTAACATTTAACAGTATGCTCAATTTCACAGGACATAGTGACAGAAAGCTCTTCATTTGACCTGGTATCTTTCATGCCATTACTTCGGGAGAGAATCTATACAAAAAATACTTTTGCACGACAGTTCATCATTTCATGGGTATCAGTGCTGGATGCTGTGCCTGATATAGACCTCATTATTTTCCTTCCTGAAATTCTTGATGGACTGTTTCGGATATTGGAAGATCACACACTGGAAATTAAAAAAATGTAAGTAATAATAAAATGCCAATAATGTAGAACAAAGATAAAATGGCTAGTATTTTTTTTAAATAGCAAGGATTTTCACATGAAAGATAGCATAATGCATATAACAAATTATTTATGAGGAATTCATTCAAATTTCATTAGTTTTGTTCCACTTACATCTATTAAGTTTTTTGTTTACTAAATTTTTATTAAAACCATTTATAATAGCAATTATAAATGTTTTTAACAAAAATTTAGTAAACAAAAAACTTAATAGATTCCTAGAAGAAATTGATCAAGAATACCACCACACTATTGACTGCAAAAGAGAAACCGTTTTTTAAAAAATCCACCTACCATCCAGTAGCTATCAATAAATTCCAAAAAATTTTTAAAGATATTAACATTAAATTGGTACCTATTAACAGATACACTCTAAAAATGCTTTAGTGGACAACACTTTTAATAACAATTCACAGGGGAAAAAGTCAGGCATCTACAAAATAACATATAAAGAATGTGATAATATATACTTTGGAAAAACTAAAACGAACATAGGAACACAGTTAAAGGAACATCTCAGAAACATTAAGTACAAACAGATAGATAGGTCAGCGTTGGCATACCATTTTTGGACAGATAATCATGACATAAAAAAAGTAATTAGTTACTTAAAGAAGCCCATGGACGTACAGAATTGGACACATGGAAGAAGATTTACATTTATAAACATAGAGATCATCTTATGAATTTCGACTTTACAGAAGAATGTAATACAAATTTCCAGTTTATAAAAAAACACCACCAGGGCAAAGCCTCAGGTCCTCCTAGATGTTAGTTTCTCCTATCAGTCGTCAAGTTGGTTAAAGATGGAGAGGATGTCTCTTCAAAACCAGTCCCACCGTATTTAAAAGTAAGTGAAGCATAAGAATGTGTTAGATGACAGATTAGATAGAATTTACATTTAACAAGCTTCACTGTGTAAGTTCCAACAGAATTTTTTAAAAATTTCTTATATTTTTTGAAAGTTCTCAAATGAATTACCGTAAGTTCTTAAATGAAAACTGTATTGGAGGAAAAAAAAATAATGAACACAATGAACAGAGGCGTGTGCACATGTACGCATGGTATTTAGAATACCATGCAAGTGGGCAGCAGGTATAAGGAAAATTATGGATCTACAACTGCCTGGCCCAAATGGCAAACCACGCATTGATCAATGTAAACTAGCTACAACTTGGCATATTGCTCCATTATTTTAGTTTTGTCACTAAAGCACCAAATTTTCCAAACGTGGGATCCAAATATGGCTTAGAATTATCTTAAGCTTTTCCAAAGAAACTACTTGCATTGCTCAAAATCAATGTTCACCCGCTTTTAGTTACTGTTTTTTGTCATTCTTATGGTATAACATTAATTAATTAATATAATGTGTATATCTGTTTATTAATTTGCTGATGGCCAAGGAAGAAATTATTTTTGTTCAGAACAGAGAGCTGCATAACTCATAAACTGGATTGACATCAAGCTAGTGATAAGTAAGAAGGGAGAGAGCTGCTTAAACTTAACCATAACTAGTGATATATTTATTTTGTTATGCCCATTAACAATGAACCAATCAAATTTTTTTCTGTGTTTATGCCTTCTGCTGGTATCCCTATATGGCTGCACTAGCAGTGTGATCTGCTATGAGTTAGGATGGTGGGAAAAGTACCAACAGGAGTGGATGTAAACAGTTTAGAGCACTCCCACCAACTTATCACCATTACATGCCGTAATCTAGTGTTTTCATTCTGAGAAATCTGGTGAGGTACACGAAATAGGATAATGAATTTGTGTTCAGTGACCTAATAAAGAAAAACAAATTTTTAATATTGCCTAGTGTAATTTAGCTATACTAAAGGGCTGAATCCATGGGTGACTACTGACAAGAGTATTAACTTCTTGTCAATTGATAGTGTTTATCACTTTCTTTTATTTACTTCCATTCTTCCATGCCTAATAGCTGAATCTCAATTTAAATATTTTGATTTGTTCAAAAAGATTGAGTAGTTGTCCTATAAATTAAAATGCTTTAGCTGCATTTGAATATGTGAACACATGTCCATAGCTCCTAAAGAATTGAGCTAACAAAGGTTTTCTGTTCCACAGGTGTGATAATGTTCTTGGAGAGTTTCTGCGCAGTATTAAGCAGAATCCCTCTAGAGTAGACTTTGCAGATATGATTAACATCCTCATAACTCATGCCCAGTCAACAGATGAGCTGCTACAAGTATGTAAAACTGAAATTGATTATTTGAAATAGTTCTGATAAATAAACTTTAAGTTGAAATTGAAAATGTAATCTGGTTGAATAGCATCTAAAACTTTTAATTGTGGAATGTAGAATTTTGCAACCAATGTCAAGCATGTGAACTGTACTTACTTCCAAGCTGTAAGTCTTTGGTTCTTCTCCATCTTCCCAGACATTTCATCCAAGTGGACATCATTAGTGGTGTGATCACTATAATCTCCTTGAAGACAAGGCAGTGACTGAATCGCTTTTGGAATAGACAGCATTACATATGGCAGGGATGCCTGTTTAACTGAGCTCTGATTGATTCACTTGGTTAAGGGGGTTGTATCTAGCCTGCAGCTCCTGGACATGGCCAGCTGGGTGTCAGTTGCTGATTGGTTTGCTTTGTTTCTTTGCCTTGGTATTTTGTAAGGCTGGGTACCAAGCTGAGTGCAATTTTTAGAGCTTCTTCTTTTCTATTAAAGTTGTTTCTAGGTTTGTGAATTTCAAATAGGTCCCAGAATAGGTGAGGATGATAATGAGATATTGAAGCTAATGGCGGTGTCTCAAAAACCAATTCTATGCTCTCCTTCAGCTAGGAAGGCATGCTCAGCAATGGTTAATTTGTCTGTCTGATCTAGGCAGCAATGTCTCCTGTGTTCTGTAAGGTGCATATTAATGCTGTGCCCTGTGGTGCCAATGTAAACAGAACCAAAGGAGCATGATATTCTGTAGATACAGGCTGAGACAAGTGGTTTCCTTGGGTCTTTAGTGGAGCAGATTGTGTTTATCAGTTTTGTTGGTTTGAAAACTATCTCTACATTATGTCTTCTAAGTAGCTTGGAGATGCGGTCTGTGATGTTTTTCAGGAATAGAAAATAAGCAGTGCCCTTCTTCGTAGATACTGTGTTCATTTGTTTTGTTTCTGGAATGTAAAGCTCTTCTCACTTCCTTGGCTCTGTACCCATTGGCTCATAGTACATGTAGGTATTTTTCTTTCATCCAAGGAGCTTTGGTTCCCAGAAGATATGAAAAGCTGGATTTACAAGAGTTTTTATCCTATCACTTTTGGTCCCAAAGGTGATTGGAGGCCTTATGAATATCGATCTGTATAGGTAGGTTTACTGTAAACTGAGTGTCTGAGGGTATCATTGTTCTTCTTGTTGACCAAGACATCCAGGAAGGGCAGTTTACCATTTATTTCCATCTCCATTGTAAACTGGATCTGTAGGCTGATGCTGTTCAGATGTTGAAAGAAGTCATGAAGAGCAGGCTCTCCTTGGTTTGATACTACGAAAGTGTCATTCACATAACAATACAAACAGGCGGGCTTGTGTGGGGCAGTCTGTAAAGCTGTCTTTTTAAAATGCTCAATGTAAAAATTGGCAATGACAGGACTAAGAGAACTACTACCTTACCATACCATCAGTCTCTTCATAAAACTAGTTATTCCACTGAAAATATGTAGTGGCCAGGACATGCTGGAACAATGCTGAAATTTCTTCCAGAAATATTTGTTGAATTGCAAAACAACTTCATTAACTGGAACCATAGTAAAAGGGGAACACAATTGAAGTTCTCAAGATCTCCAAATCAAAGAGTAAGATTATTGAGTTTTTCAATAAAATGTCCTAAATCTTTTATGTATGATCAGTTTTATCCACATTGGGATTAAGTATATTGGCAAAATAGCTGATAAGCAACTGAGTGGGAGAACAAATAGCACTGACTATAGGGTGTAACATAATGCCTTTCGTGAGTAATTTTAATAAGCCATAAAGCCCAGGTGAAGGGCTTCCATTCTCTTAATATTATATTGGTCCTTTCGAGATATGGAAGATTTTTTGATGAATAGGTTGATTAGCCATAGAATCAGCGAAGTGGGATCTTGAGGAAGCTCTCTGTATGTTTGGTGGGTCAAGGAAATTCTTGACCTTACTCATGTATAGTTTTGAATAGCGGGAATTTTCACAGTGAAATATAGTATAATATAACAAATTATTATTGAGGAAATCACTCAAATTTCACTAATTTGGTTCCACTTACTTGGACATGTTTCAAAGGCGTTTGCCTTTGAAATATCCAAGTAAGTGGAATTAAATTAGTGAAATTTGAGTGATTTCCTCAATAATAACACTGGGCAACAATGAAAATGTTTTGGGCTTAAAAATAGTGAATTTACATGTATTTCCATCTGCTGAATTCAAAAATCACCATAAAAATGATAGATTAGCTCTTGTTTTGAAGATAAAGTGACATTTCATTTTTTAGAGTGAAGATTTTAAATTTGGGGGAATTTTTGGGGGGGAGTTGGCACACCTGTCAAATAACAAAACACAAATGCTCTTCAGCTGTTTGTAAGTCATAAACATAGATACTGGTGCTGTGACTGTGAATTACATGTAGTTTCTACTCAAATTAATGCAAAATTTCTGGTTTGCGAGTGCTTTTTTAGTGTAAAATTTGTAAAAATGCCATGAAAATGTGTAAATATGGTGAATAACTTTTGTTATATTTGTGGTGAAATAATATTTTCCTCACAGAAATGCAATCTGACGCCTCTTGTAAAGACTGCCTATCAGTATTATTTCGGTATGAAAGTAGGGGACCAGGATAAGTCTTGGGCTCCACATATATGTTGCAACGCATGTTCAGTTACACTGCGAGAATGGCTGAAAAAGAAGAAGCGATGTATAGCTTTCGCTGTGCCTATGATTTGGCGGGAGCCTACAAACCATACAGATGACTGCTATTTCTGCCTGACTCTACCTATAAAGGCAGGATTGTCTATGAAGAAAAGAAGAACAGTTCAGTACCAGAATCTTCCATCTGCTATTCGACCCATTCCACATTCGGATAGTTTACCAGTTCCTACTCCACCCGAAAATTGTGTGTTTGAAGTAGAAGATGAAGACAGTGTGGAACAAGAAGAACCAAACAAGCCTTCTACATCCCATGACCCTGATTTTGAGGGAAAAGATGATAAACCGCACAGACTGAGTCAGGCGGAATTGAGTGATCTAATTAGAGACCTTGGCCTGTCAAAGGAGAAGGCAGAAATTCTTGGGTCTCAACTACAGTCTTCTCCAAAGTGATGTGAGAATCTCACAGTACAGAAAACGTCACATGAAACTGCTTCCCTTTTTTGAGAAGAAAAATAATCATATTGTTTGCTGCGACATTAATGGCTTGATAAAGTCTTTGAATTTGAACCATGATCCAACTGAATGGAGGCTATTCATAGACTCCTCCAAGCTTAGTTTGAAAGCTGTGTTACTTCACAACGGGAACCTTCTTTCATCTATTCCTGTTGGTCATGCTGTTCACATGAAGGAGACATATGCAAATATGAAAGCTCTCTTGAACTCAATTAAATATCATGGACACAAATGGAAAATCTGTGGTGATGTAAAAATCATTGCCATACTCTTAGGAATGCAACAGGGTTACACAAAGCATTGCTGCTTCTTATGTATGTGGGACAGTAGAGATAGGAAATTGCATTATATTAAAGAAGACTGGCCTGCAAGAAATCTTCACCCTAGCAAGAAAAATGTCGTTGCCAAGCCTCTTGTGGACCCAAAAGACGTTCTTCTTCCACCCCTGCATATCAAGCTGGGTTTGATGAAAAACTTTGTCAAAGCTATGAATCGAGAAGGACGGGCCTTTAAGTACATCAGAGAGAAATTTTCGAAATTAAGTGATGCAAAAGTTAAGGAAGGCATTTTTGTCGGACCACAAATAAGAGAACTTGTAAAGGATCCTGCATTTGACCAAGTTTTGGAGGGGAAAGAAAAGGAAGCTTGGGAAGCCTTCAAGGGTGTTGTTCATGGATTTTTAGGCAACAAAAGAGATGACAACTACAAGCATTTGGTGACAGTGCTCCTGCAAAAATACCGTAACCTTGGATGCAACATGTCCCTTAAGATCCATTTTCTCCACTCCCACCTACACTTTTTCCCTCCTAGTTGTGGAACTGTTAGTGATGAACATGGGGAGAGATTCCATCAGGACATTTCTGTTATGGAACAAAGATATCAGGGCCGTTGGAATGAAGTAATGCTTGCGGATTACTGTTGGTCTTTGTATAGGGATTCTGCAGAACTCCATCACAAGAGGCAAGCTAAAAGACGACGAAGTCAATAGGCCACCACATGATTCTCTTCAGACACGACTATCTGCGAAGTATTTTAGCAGCAATTTAGAACTCTTAGCATGTAATTACCAGTTAAAAAAATCAAATGCACTTTCATTGTTATTAGCATGTATGTAATTAAAATGTATCCTTTTCTCTTAATTCGTTAATATGTAATACTTCCACCTTGTGTATATCATAGAAACTAGAGCTAGTAAAAATTTTTCATTGTCATATTTGTTTTTCTCAACCCAAAATTAGTAGGAATTGCCTCATGAAGTGCTCGAAACATTCAAAAATTATTTTTTTGTTGCCCAGTGTAATTTGTTATATCTTACTCATGTAGTTTTCAAAATCCAGGAATACTGTTGCATTTCCTTTTTCAGCCTAGATAATAATAATCTCCATTTTGGAATTGAGTTTCTTTAGGGCTACTCTTTCTTCTCAGGAAAGTTTACTTTTTGGTGACTGGACTTTCTGTAAGATCTTCAAAGTTTCTCAGCATATCACTTCTGATATGGTTGGCTGTAATTCCTTTAACTGGCTTCTATGCCAGCAGTAATTTTTTTCTACTGAATGGATAATTGCCACCTTTGCAAGAATAGAAATTTCTGCTGAGGACAAATGGTAACTGGAGAGGTTGATCATGGTGCAGCTGGTATCTATAGCATAAGTGGATAGGCTGCCAATGTTATGTTGCTGACTTCATATGGTGGTATAGTTCTTGGAAGTGTGAACAAAGTTAAAGGCATCTTCAGTTTCCACGTTTAGATGTTGCATAGGGGCACCTATACCATATATAACACAGTGTATTCCAGCAACAATTCGTCTCCAAGAAGATTATGAGACAACACCACTGTGATGTTCCCTCTGCACTCGTCAATGAAATTTTTGGGAAAATGAAGGAGAAGAATCCCTTTGGACTATGGCCTTACAGCCCGGATGACTCAGTTCACATAATTGACACTGACCATAAGGGCTACGTTCTGCAATTAATTTCTTCTACATGGAGGACACTTGCAGACTGATTTGGCATATAGAAACACTGTGTAAGAAGAAAGCTCAGTAAATAGTTTTGATGCTGCGACACTGGAATCATTCCATGCATTTTGTGCCAGAAACGCTATTTTCAATCAGCTTCCTCCTACCTCATTTATGATCGCATGAATGAGCTCTACTATGGCAATGAATACAGCACACAATCTGGGAACTGGCCAATAACAACAGTTAGATACTCTAAGTATGGATTAACCACTACAAGACAGAAGAATAAACTCCAGTCTTTGTCATCTCCTCCTAGCCATGCAGCCAACCATAGTACCATCAGTAATATTTCTGCACAACATCTAAATATGGATGTGAAGACACCTTTGATCTTGGTCACACTGCTAAGAACTATACTGCCATCTTAGGTGAACAACACAACATTGTGAGCATTTCCATTTCTGCTATAAACACTAGCCCCCTCGTAGTCAACCTCTCCAGTTACCAGTTGTCCTCAGCAGAAATCTTTGTTCTTGCAAAAGGGGGAATTTTTGCCATTACCCCTTCATTCATTTCAGTGAAAGAAATTACTGCCAGCATAGAAGCTAGTTAAAGGAATTACAGCCAACCATATCAAAAGAGGTACGTCAAGAAACCTCAAATATCTTACAGAAAGCCCAGTCACCGAAAAGTAACCTTTCCAGAGAAGAAAGAGCAGCCCTAAAGAAACTCAATTCCAAAAAGAAGATTATTATTACCCAGACTAATAAAGGAAATGCAACAGTAATCCTGGATTTTGAAGACTAAGTGAGTAAGAACAAGATTTACTTGACCCACCAAACATACAGAAATCTTCCTCAAGATTCTACTTTGCAGATTTTATGGCAAAACAACCAACTCACCAAACAACCTTCTATATCTCCAAAGGAACTGTTCAACATTAAGCGAATGGAAGTCCTTCCACCTAGGCTTTATGGCTTACCAAAACTACGCAAGCAAGGCCTTCTGTTATGCCCTATAGTCAGTGCTGTTGCTCCCCACTCAGTTGCTTGCCAGGAATTTTGCCAACTCAATGTGGATAAAACTGATTCATACATAAAAGATTCACTTTTTATTGAAAAACTTAAGAACCTTACTCTCTAACTTGGAAATCTTATTGTGAGCTTCGATATTGTTTCCCTTTTACCATGGTTCTGGTTAATAAAGCTGTTTCACAATTCAAGGAAATATTTTCAGAAGAAATTTCAGCTTTGTTCCAGCATGTCCTGGTCACTACATATTTTCAGTAGAATAGGCAGTTCTATGAACAGACTGAAAGTATGGCTATTGTAGTTCTCCTAGCTCTGTCATTGCCAATTTTTACATTTAGTAAATTTTGAAAAAACAGCTTTACGACTGCCCCACACAGGTTGACTTGTTGGTATTGTTATGTGAACAACACTTTCATAGTATGGAACCAAGGAGAGCTTGCTCTTCATGACTTCTTTCAATATCTGAACAGCATCAGCCCCCAGATCCAGTTTACAATGGAGGTGGAGATAGAGGGTAAATTTTGCAGCCTGGATGATGTCTTGGTCAACAAGAAGAGAGATGATACCCTCAGACACTGTTTACCGTAAATCTACCTACACAGACAGATTTCTTCATATGACCTGCAACCACCATTGCAAACCAAACATGCTATAATAAAAACTCTTTAGATTGAGCCTCCCATATCTGCAAACCAATGCTCCTAAGGCGAGAGAAAAAACATAAACAACTACTATGAGAAATGGGTACGGAGCCAAGGAAGTGAGAAGAGCTTTACATTCCGGAAACGACACAAAACAATGGGCACACTATTTAAGAAGAAGGGCACCACTTATTTTCCATTTCTGAACATTACAGACTGCATCTCCAAGCTACTTAAACGACATAATGTAGAGACAGTTTTCAACTGACAAAAGAGATAAACATATTCCACTCCACTAAAGACCCAAGGAAACTACTTGCCTCAGCCAGTATCTAAAGAATACTATGCTCCTATGGTTCCATTTACATTGGCACCACACAGTGCAGCATTAGCACATGTCTTACAGAACACAAGAGACATTGCCACCTAGGTCGGACAGACAAATCAGCTATTGCTGAGCATACCCTCTTAGCTGAAGGAGAGCATAAAATTAGTTTTCAAGACACTGACATTAGCTTCAACATCTCATTATCATCCTTGCTATACCAGTAGGCAATTGAAATTCGCAACATAGAAACAACTTTAACAGGAAAAAAGAAGCTCTAAAATTGCACTTAGCATGGTATTCAGCCGTACAAAATATCAAGACATAGAAACAATACAAACCAATCATCAACCAACACTGTTGGCCATGCCCAGGAGCTGCAGGCTAGATCCAACCCCCTTATCCAAGCGAACCAATCAAAGCTCAGTTAAACAGGCACCTCTACCATATATAATGCTGTTTATTCCAACAACGATTTAGTCACTGCCTCATCTCCAAAAAGATTACGGCCACCACTCCACTGATGATGTCCATGATGAAATGTTTACAAAGATGGAGAAGAATCCCATTGGACCAGGACCTTACAGCCCCAAAGACTCAGTTCACATAAACTTTTTAAATTGCAGTTGGACAGAAAAAAATATGAAGTCAGAACTGGAATTCAAACCATGGATCTTCAAGTTAATCATGCAGATGCCCTAACCATTTTGAGCATGCTGTCATATCTGGCTACAACCTCAAACCTATACCATCTGAGTTTCTATATTCTGAAATATATCCTATTGCAGAGCTTTTTATTCCTTAAAGGCAACTCTAAATATTCCAGTACTTAAGCACTTCTTGTTAAACCACTTTTAAATCTAGTTGGTTAAATAGAAGCCAGCAAGTAGCATTAACGAATTATAGCATGCTACAGCTTAACAAATTATCCAACAGTTGACTTTTAGCTTAGCTGATGATGAGAATGAAATGTTCTGGAAACCGATTCTGCATATTACGAAAAGTAAGTGAAGCATTTAGAGTGTGTAGTTCAACTAAATTAATTATAGAAAAATCCAAGTTTATACACAAAACTTCCTTGCACGATGAGAAAATTGGGTATGACATGTTAAAAAGTTACATACCTGTTGTGACTTTAATGAAATACACTGACAATGTAACTTAAAAAAAGGCCAAAGTCTCGGGTGCAATGATACTAGACATTTTTCATCCGAGGTCAGTGAGCTTGTGAGCATCTACATTTGCTGTTGGCTGCTGAGCAACCTCATGTGTGAAAGTCTTGTAGAAGTCTAAGCCATGAGTATTCTAATGGTTTGTGTTACATCTTAGGGATAAAAATCTCTGTAACTTGATAACCTTTAAGGTCTCCAAGGTATAGAGACTCGGATGGAAAAAGTTTACAGTTGTAGTATGAAATTCTATTTAATGCACAAAAGTCTTCTAAAAAGTAAAACAAATAATTGTAATTTTTTGTTCAATTATGGGCCAAAACAGGAAAGGCGTGAATAATAAGGGCCTGTTTGAAGTAACTTGAATTTTACATAAAAATCTAACATAATATAACATGCATAAGGAACTTTTTATATAAATTATAAGTCATAGTAGAATTACTTAAATTAACAAATGAATATGTTTACATTTTTATATAAATAAATCATTTATAGTTCATTCAAAATTCAGAATAAACATTTGCCAAGTTATCCTAAACTTAAGTATTCATTTTTTTTACATTAAACTCCACTTATATAAAAGCAAGATTCATTTCCGGAGAATCTCTCCCATCTTCAGTTGCTCACCGAACCGCCATCACTTGAAACGATGGCTGGACACCCAGATGTTTCTGTGGTGACCTCTGTTGGTTGAAGTAGGAAAATACGAGTTTCCTCCTATGGATGAACTCGGCATGGGACCCATAGGAGGAAACTCAAATTTTCCAATTTCCTACTTCAACCAACAGAGGCCACCACAGAAACATCCGGGTGTCCAGCCATCGTTTTGAGTAACATGGTTCAGTGAGCAACTGAAGATGTGAGAGATTCTCCCGAAATGCGTCTTACTTTTATATAAGTTGAGTTTAGTGTAAAAAATGAATACCTAAGTTTAAAATATATTACCACTCCATTATCAACAGCCTCGTAAGTATAATATTTGCAAAGTTTTTTTTTTCCCCTACTCCAATAATTATTAGCAGGACTGAGAAAATAACAGACACGAATATAATAAGATGATTAGAATTTTGAAGAATGGGAAAAAATGCATTTGTATGTAGAATATTTTGCAGAGAACTTCTTGGGTTGCTAATGATGATAACGAAGGAAGTTATCTGAATGGATATGGGATGGTTGGCTTGGAAAGGTTTGAGTATATAGAGAATTTTAAATTCTGCTATAGACACCTGAAGATAAAGAAAGAAAGTTTTTAAAAGAATACCTGAAATATGAAGAAAAACTAGTAAGAGTGAATGAATAGTTTAAAACACTCCAGAAATATTGATTCAGACTAAATATGTAAACTGTTTTAATAAAGGAGTGAATAGACAAGAAGATACTGAAATACAAAAGTAATTAATATATTCTTTGCCTCAAAGAACAGTAATCAAAAGGAGAAAAGTATATTAGAAGATGAACAAAGTTTATAAGATAGGATCAGTATGGGTGAGAGTAGGGAGTATGGACAGTAAAAGGACAAAGGAAGGTTATACAAGGTAGTAGGAGAAGCAAAGGTGAAAAGTATATAATATTTTAATACAGTGATACTAATGATTGAAGAAATAAATTTATTGAATCTAAATGTTTAAAGATAGAAAAGTTGCTATAAAATAAATGTTCAGTAAAAACTGTAACCGGGAGAACATTTTCTGGTCAAATGGATATAGAGAGTAAATAGAGACAAGAAGTGTGTATAGGATTAGATAACAGTGAACATTTTTACTAGGTAAATTTTATATTGTAAACACAATTCCTAGTTTCGTAAGTAAATATTTAGTTCATTGCATATGTCAAGGCATAATCCAGATACCATTTCTGCGGTGAGATTATTTGAGTTACAGATTGCCTGAGCATGGATGCTTACTGGCAAAGTGCAGCCATTACAACCAGGAAAAGAGAGATAGTGTCCTCGCATGTTAAGTAATTATTTTTATTTTAGTATTTATATTTTCACTGAAAACATAAAATGATACTACATTTAAAACTGAAAATAATAAGCTCTAACCTGTATTATAAGAGATGTTGAAAATTATGCCTCTCAGCAGCAAAACATTGCCAGCATATGTGTAAGAAATTCTTGTTTTTCATCTAACGTTTCTTCCTTAAAAACACAGTGCTTCGGAACATGTTTCGTGTCATTAAGAGATCCTGTCTCACATAAATTTTTAACAAGTTGGTGAACAATTAAACATGATTGCCAGGATATTTTCTTGTGAATCACCTAACCATTTCTCTGCAAGAATCATTTTCACATATAAATTTTACATAAAATCCATATATATAGATTATGTAGCATAACTAATGAACAATTGCCACAATCTCACACAGTGAAAGCATCCAGTAGCATATGAATGCATAACCGCTTGCTGACAAAGCCTCTATTAAACATACACAACGTGCTACCTGCATATTCATCATACAGCCTTGATAGCTACTTCTCTCAGTATGAAGTCATGATTTGCCAGCCCATAACTAACATAACTGTACCATTTATCACAAAAGTTTATCATTTCTTAATACTGATTGAGAACCAAAATATAAAAGAATTAGTTTTTAATTACACAATATATTTTTTTCTTCAAGTTCCATATTTTGCTCATTTTAAACCTTATGAATGTAGGGCTTTATAGTATAAGAAATAGTGGTGCATTAATAACTCTTAACTATTATTCTTTTTAGCAAATTTGTTTTTTTGATTCAGTTCACAGCTATTACATGGATCAAAGATTTTGTGCAACTCTCTGGAAGAACTATGCTGCCTTTTGCATCTGGAATTCTCACAGCAATTCTGCCATGTCTTTCTTATGATACTGACTCCAGAAAAAGTATCCTTTAGATTTTATATGCATGTGAATGCATAATTGATGAGGTGTCTCATCTTTTAGGTTTTATAATAGCTGTAAGGTTAGATCTTAATTCCTACAAAATCTCAGAATTATTGCTCGTCACAAACATAATTTTGGCTTAAGAGAGACTAAGGGCATAAAACCAATTTTTAATCTGCTTCCATAATTCATCTTGGTAATAGGGTAGTATTTTCCTTTACAAGAAATTTGACAGGCATCAAGGAAACTGCTCGAGCTGTAAACCTCAGCATGATGAAGCTGATAACTCCTGAAGATGATAAAGAAGAAATGGAATGTTATGTAGAAGAAGAGAAGAATTTAGCAGGTATTAGCAGTAAACCTATGAATTTGCACTTATATTAGTGCTTTATGGTGTTCAGTGGAAAAAACAAATTTCATTCAAAATCATTTACAAGTTTCTATTTTTAATGAGTTATACAAAAAGAGACCAATAGTGTTTAGTTAGCCTCCCCCCTACTCATTTGACAGAGACATGCTTGCTGAGCATTTAGCATCAATATTATGCCAGTTATAAATCAGTTATCTTAGTGATTGCTATATGAAAAAGTATTTATACAATGTGCATGATTGGGAGTATTATGATATAGAATTTTAATTTTAATATATTTAGGAATACACAATGAAAAAAAGTCTAAGATCTCCAATAGATAAAAATATTTTAAAATGCTAAAAACATTTCTGTGGCTTCACTTCAAATGGGCATGGAAGCAGTCTGAGTTTAAAAACATTTAATCTATTGATACAATGATAAAAAAAACTCTTAACATTTCTGTTCTTAATTATCTAGTTAGTCGATTTGATAATCTTATACTCCACTTACTGTTGAATTATGCTAAACTAGTTTCGCAATTTATTTAGAAATGAAATTTTTAAATAAAGGGCTAAAAACGTTATTAAATTGTTGTAAATTATTCTAACAACGTAGAAGAATATCTAGTAGATCTGGAGGTGGCAATCAACGGGCTGAGTAACGATGATAAGAACATCGCTAGAAGAAAAGGGGAAGAAATTATGAATCATATTACAAAAGTAAGGTTAGGTTTAAAACACAAAAGCAACTCTTGGAATCGCTCAACAAAAAACCGGTGGTATACAAAAAAGCAGACAAAGGAAACAAAATTGTATAAATGGACAAAGCAGAGTATAAATCAAAGATGGAGGAACTTCTCAAGAGGAATGAATACGTAAAAATAAAAGCAGATCCTTTAAAGGAATGCATACACGTCATAAACAAATCTGTCAATGCACAATCATACCATCCGAGGAGAAACCAAAATTAAAAGCAGATAACACCTCATTAGCAAATCAAAGGTTTGTCTCTTCAAAAGGATGATCTTTTAGTGTCTTTCGATGTAAAGTCACTTTTTCCCAGCACACCAAAATGGAAACTTCCAACATCTCTTCAAAAATGGTTATAGTCGGTGAAACTGAGCAACAAGGAGATTGAGGAATACATCCAACTAACTGAAGTATGTATTAGTCATAATTTCTTGAAGTACAATGGTGAATTTTACAAACAAGAAGCAGATTTAGCTATGGGGAATCCATTGTCACCTTTTCTGGCTGATTTGTCTATGAGTAGTTTAGAAATGCACATCACCAAATCATTTCCATACATTTTCAAAGTATGGCACAGATATATGGATGATATTTTTGCAGTGGTTAACAAGAAACTGTTTGATAATGCTATGAAATTGCTAAACCTACAAGATAAAGAAATTAAATTCACTTCCAAAACAGAACAAAACAACATGATTCCCTTTCTCAACTTAAAGATTATAAGAACAGGCAACAATTTGGAATTTGGAATATACAGAAAGGACACGCGGACTGAGAATTACATAAAGGCTTGTGGATTCAATCCCACAGCACACAAACATGCAGTTCTCAATAGCTTAGCACATAGACTCATCAACATAGCTATGAATGAGTTTGAATACAACAAAGAATACTATCATATTATACAAACAGCAAAATTCACTGGGTATGACCAAGAAATTGTAGATAAGAAAATCAAGAAATTCAAACAAAAGAAGAGGCTAAAGCAGGTTACAACATTGACAGCAATAAAACAATCTACCATCCATATGAAATTCACTTATCATCCTTGGGCCACCAAAAAATACCAAAAAATACTAAGAGAGTTTGGGATTACTTTGTCCCCAGTGAACAAGTTTTGCCTAAAAAATCTGCTCAATTCTGGTGATAATGACAGAAAACCAGAGGAGAAGAAGCCAGGAATATACAAAATCAACTGTTCAGAATGTAACAAAGTATATATTGGAAAAAGAAAAAGAAGCATTGGAATCGGGCTGAAGGAACACTGGAGAAATATAAGGTACAATCAGATAGAGAAATCAGCAGTTGCACATCACTTTTGGAGAGATAAACGTGATATAGAAATGGGAGTGAAATTATTGAAATTTGTAGATCGACCCGTTGAGCTGGGAATATGGGAAAAAAATTATATAAAAAAATATGAGGATAAGGTTATGAACTTTGAGACCCCAACAGAATATTAATCCAGAAGTTCATAAAATGTCCATGAGAGCTACACCAAGTCCTCCAGCCAACCAGCAACAAAGCCGACAGTCGACTCGCAACTGAGGATGCAGGCAAAAGCCTGCAAAACTAGTTTTGCATAATTCAGCAGTAAGTGGAGCATAAGATTATCAAATTGTCTCACTAGATAATTAAGAATATAATAGTCGCTTCACTGTAATTGTTCTGATATGAAATTAAATGTTATATTTCTTAGCATTTCACTCTCAAAATTAAAAAATTCAGGATATGTTTTGTGAGACCTTTGCTCATATTGTCAACTGTTAAACAACTGATGCATGGTGGCCATATAGGTTTGAAAAGGTGGACGATTGTGATGAATCTGGTGATCTGTTGATGAACTTGAACAAAATATTGTCTATAATAGATATAATTGTATGATTTAGTTGAACTACACTCTCTTAATGCTTTAGACCGCCACACATGACCGAGGTCGTTAAGATGCAAACTCATGAGCAGGAGGTCTGGGTTCGAATACCACTAGGACCATCCTCCCTGGCAGGTTTTTTCCAGGTTTTCGTTAGTCCTCATAAATGGCAAATGCTGGGGAGGTACCCTAAACTTAGACCTGGAACATTTCCTTCCTTAAAAATAAATCCTTTCCCAATATATCATTTCATCTCGTGTATCATCACTGTCCATCGCCTGTGGTGCCTCTGTAGCAAAAATGGGCATTAAACACTATTCATTCATTCATTCATTCATTCATTCATTCTTAATGCTTCACTTGTTTGTCATAATATATAGAACTAGTTTCGAGAACATTTTGTTATCATCAGCCAGGCTAAAATGCAACTGTCGGCTAATTGTACAATAAAATAGAAGATTATTTGGTATATTTAGAAGTGACCGTTGAAGGATTAAGTAACAAAGAAAAAGAAATGGAATAAAATCAGAAAACATTTTTAAAGAAATGGTTAAAAAGTAAACCACAGTAAACAAGACATATAGGAACTCAATAAAATCCATAAATGAAAAAGATGTTTTTTATACTAAAGCTGACAAAGGAAACAAATAGTAATATTAGATAAAGAAGATTATAATACCAGAATGCAGAATTTGTTAAATAAAAAAGAATATGTTCAGATCCATTCAGACCCATTGAAGGAATGTATTAATTAATCAATGAGGTTCTAAAAACAAGCACAGTTATTCCAAAGGAAACAATATACAAAATAAAACAGAGCAATCCTACAATAGCAAAAATATATGGCTTACCAAAAATTCACAAGACTGGAAATGGTATGTGTCCCATCATTAACAATATCAATACTCTTTCATACTATTTAGCAAAATGGCTTACTAATACATTCAAGGCATTACCTAAATTTCAAAGGAGGAGTATAAACCATTCATGTCAGTTAATAGAAAAAATTAAGGACATAAAATTACATCCCTCTGACACTCGAATATCTTTCGATGTACAATTGCTGTTTCCAAACATACCAAAAGAAAAACTTCTAATTTATTTACACGTTTGGCTTAAAACAATTGAAATTAATGATGCACACATAAAAGAATACATCAAACTCACAGAAATTTAAGAATGAATTATCCAACAGTTAAATTTTAGCCTGGCTGATGATGAGAACGAAATATTCTCGAAACTTGAAGTAAGTGAAGCATTAATAGTGTGTAGTTCAACTAATTCATACAATAATATCAATTATATGATTGACTTCACTGTGCAAGTTCCAATCTACATTTTAATTAAAATACTGTCTGCTTCCGAAATGTCGAAATTCATGAGTTTATGTTCATATTTATTTATGAAAATGTTTTCCCATATGTCAAGTTCCTTGGTATATTTAACAGCTTTTAATAGAGATACTTTTTTCTACTTCATGATTTTCATTCCAGAAATGTGCTGCTGATATGGCTGATTTTTCTATCTGTTTGTAATGGTTATGATCCATCATGCACCAGTCATTTAACAGTTGACAGTGTGAGCAAAGGTCTCACAATTTTTTTAATTTTGAGAGAGAAACTTAAGAGTGTTTTATCATTGTATTAATATTTTAAATGTTTTTAAACTCAGACTGCTTCTTTGTTCATTGGAAGTGAAGCCACAGAAATGTTTTTAGCATTTTAAAATATTTTATCTACTGGAGATGATATAGAATGTTTTCTACTGCACAGCAAGTTTAGGGTCTTTCATCATTTTCCATTGCATGGCAGCTGGTGGGTCAGCACTCAAAGCTGTTAACTCCCAGCAAAGCAGATGTTACATTTGTACACGATTAAAGTTCTCTGAATTATAACCAACAGTGAAAATGAGCATGTACCTTATAACAAGAAATGTTGGAAATGTTGTCCTGCAACATTTTCACATTTCTTGCATCTTTTTAGAAAATTGTCATTCATACGCAGTGTTCCTCTCGCAAAAGTAAGTCAATGTAAACTTGAAGGTATACAGGGTCACTGTTGTCCACTAATTGCAGGCTAGTGAACCTGATATTCTAGTAAATTTGTGATGTTTTGAAATGTTGGTTGGTTACTAGGGAAATGAAATTGAAATTTATTAAATTCTAAGAACAAATACAAAGAAATACAAATACGAACTACCAGGGGGCCTCCACCTATCTGGCTCAGGCCATTTTAGGGCATACCCCCTCACAATTACAAAAAAATATAAATAAAATAATTGGTTTTATTCGATCACCTTTATCCAAGTTCTAATGTAATTAAACAAATACAATATTTCCAACTTGATTGCATCAGTCCACAGTTCAGCAGCAGCAGCTTACTGGATTTTCAGGGGACTAGGCTCAGACCCAATCCAAGGTCCTAAATAAAAAATTTTTCCATTACTTTACCAATACCATTATTTTATTAGCTAGTTGCAACCTGTACAAACTAATGACGTTATTTCTCAAATGCATACTAAATGTTCATTTCAAATTTAATTAAAAATTTACCCACTCCCAACCATAATCACATTTATCTATATCCTAATATAATTAATCAAATGCAACTCTTTTAAGTTATTTGATTTACTTCCCTTCTTAATACCTAATTCCATTTATTTTTAACTTTGCTTAGGAACTCCCCTACATTCCTGCTATCTTTACTAAAAATTTTGATTAAGGCTATTTTTCTATCTTAATTTAAACCATTTCTCATTTATAAACTTTTTTCTCCATAGTCCCATCCCTTTGCACTCAAACACTATATGTTCCATATTTTCCTTTCCCTTACTTATTGGACACTGTTCTGAGGAAACCCTTTCCTTATTCCTTTTAATCTCCACACACCAGCTATTAACCATGCAATGCCCTCTCTTTGTGGTTTCTAGTGGCTATTGGGGAAGCTGATATTTATCACTTTTTCCATAGCTTCTAAATTATTTTTAATTTGTTTGTTGCTATCAAGTTGACTTTCAGTAGAATTTTATGAAATGTTAGTGGTAGTGTAATTGATCCATGCTTAATATTCTTTACTTGTGAAGTGTTCCATTTAAGAGGATGTTTCAACACAAAATAACACATATTGGAGTACAGAAAAACCTGATTTTGAAAGATGAACTAATGCGTGTGAATGACAGTTATATCTAAAAGATGCCAGAAATATGGGGATAAAGCAGGACAACAATTTTTTAACATCTCCTGTCTTAAGGTACATACTTATTTTCATGGTAATTGTAGTTGTAATTGCGAGAACTTGAATCCTTGTGCAGATATTACATATATTTTGTCGATTTACCACTCTTGACTGCCAACCTGCTATCATGTTTCACAGTAGTGAAACATGCAACAAAACCATAAAAGACTTGATATTAATTTACATATACTGACAGAGTCAGCTCATCAACTTTTGAACATAATTTGAACAAAGATTCAAATTAAAATGTAGTTTAAAAGAAACAACATACTTCTTTTGACAAAGATCTAAAACTTAATGTCCATAATGAGAGTACTTCCTTTTCTGAAGCTTTCTGCCACTCGTAATTATGGCCTTCATCATGAACTTTCTGAATGCTCAAGTTTTATAATATGTAGAACATTTTTGAGGCAATGTTTAATCACAAAAAGTAGTATAGTGAATTTTGCTTGTCCTTGAAAAGCTTTTTTGAAATTGATATATTTGCAAAAGTTGGATGATAGAAATTTTATGACTTTTTCCCTCCTTTTTTAACAGTTAAAATTGCTTATATCCCTGCTATTTTTTTTTTCATCTACTCTTATTTCAAATCCATTATTCATTTCTATTTTTATTGTAAACTGCTTTGTGTGAATCCATAGGAACAACATGTCATTTTAAAATAAGCTGTAATAGTTAGGTTTAATTAAAATCATTGTATGATTGAGTTGAATTACACAATCTCATTTCCCCATTGTTTGTTTATAATATTTAGTACTAGTTTTACAAACACTTTGTTTGCATCATTAGTTAACTGTCGACTGCTGGTGGAATGTGTATTCTCTCATGGAGGTGTGATGAACTTAAAGTTTGTATTTTTATTCCCAGAAGTGTCAAAGATCATTAAACTATCTCTATATTTGTAAATGTAGATTTTCTCCCATGTTACTATTCTGTAGGTCCTTGTACTGTTTTTAATAATTTTGCTTTATTCACTATGTTATGAACTGAAATGCTACTGCTGATTTCTCCATTTGCTTGTATTTTATATTCCTGAAATGTTCTTTTAACCTTGTTCCTATGTTTCTCTTTGTTTTTCCAATGTAGATTTTTTTCACATTTTGCACAACTTATTTTGTAAATAGCTGCTTTTTTTTCTCCTGTGGAATACTGTCATTAACATTGTCTATCAGGAGATTTTTAACATTAAATCAATTTACAGGTGCCAAGCTGATGTTAAAACCTTTTAGAATATTTTGAAATTTTTTTGGTAGCCCATGGATGATATGTGAATTTTTTTTAAAAATTAGCTGATCATTTCCCGCTGAAAGCATTGTGATTTCTTTAATAAGTTTTTGGCTCATAAATTCTGTACTTTTTGTGTGCTAGTTCTTTTTTAAAACCTTTTTTAATCGCTGTTCTTTCTATTTGTTTATATTATTCTTCTTTGCTAATTTGTAGGTTAACTAGCCGGCGTGTTAAGTTGTTGATCACTGCATGTTTCCATGTTGTGGGGTTAAAACCATTAGTTTTGATGTGATTATCTCTGTGTGTTCTTTCTGTGAAACACACATCAACTCAGCATTCCCATACATATATAAAATATGGTACAGATATATTGACAATATATTTGCCATAGTTAACAAGAAACTCATTGATGATGCCATAAAACTTCTGAATATACAAGATAAAAATATATCGTTCACATACAAAACAGAAACAGATAACATGTTACCATTCTTGGACATTAAAATAATGAAGTGTCAAGGAAACCTGGAATTTGGAATGTACATAAAGAATATACACACTGACAATCACATCAAAGCTGATGGTTTTAAATCCACAATGCACAAGCATGCAGTGATCAACAGCTTAACACACCAGCTAGTTAACCTACAAATTAGCAAAGAAGAATACTTTAAAGAATACAAACAAATACAAAGAACAGAAATTAAAAATGAATTTGAAAAGAACTAGTATATAAAAAAGTACAAAAATTCATGAGCCGTAAACTTATTAAAGAAACTACGACACTTTTAGCAAGAAAAGATAAGTAATTTTTTAAAAAAAATTCCACATATCCATGGGCTACCAAAAAATTTCAAAATATTCTAAAAGGTTTTAACATCAGGTTGACACCTGTAAATTGATTTAATGTTAAAAATCTCCTGATAGACAATGTTAATGACAGTATTCCATAGGAGAAAAAAAAGCAGCTATTTACAAAATAAGTTGTGCAAAATGTGAAAAAAATCTACATTGGAAAAACAAAGAGAAACGTAGGAACAAGGTTAAAAGAACTTTCCAGGAACATAAAATGCAAGCAAATGGAGAAATCAGCGCTAGTTCTCATTTCATGGCATAGTGAATAAAGCAAAATTATTAAAAACAGTACAAGGACCTACAGAATTAGTAATATGGGAGAAAATCTACATTTACAAATATAAAGACAGCTTAATGATCTTTGACACTTATGAGGATGAAAACATAAGCTTTTAAGTTCATCACACCTCCATCAGAGCAGAATACACATTCACACAGCATAACAAATTATCCAGCAGTCGACGGTTAGCTGATGATGCAAACAAAGGATTCATGAAACTAGTACTACATATTATAAACAAGTGGAACAATAAGAGTGTTTAGTTTAACTCAGTCACACAATGGTCTTAATTTTATGATCAGTTTCACTGTACAAGTTCCAATTAACATTTCTAGTTAATAGTTAGGTTTGTTTTTATTTTCTCAGAAGATGCAAAATCCAAACTACAAGAAGGTCTAAACTTGCGTTCTGTGGTTGATGTTCTCACCAAGCATTTGGTAAACACACCAGTAGCAACAAAAGTGGCTGTATTACACTGGATTCATCATCTGCATATCAAAGTTCCAAACAGGGTATGTAGCAAAAACTCATCATACCCGCTCAAATGTACAGTGCCAGGCTAAGAAGGAAGGATCATTATGAAGCATTTTTAATGCTGCCTTGCAAACTGTTTGTTCCAATAGGTAATTATTTTATCTCTAGCAAGCACATGAAAGACAAAATAATTAAAAAACTAAAGCAACCAAAAAATAGTGGAATGTAGATTGTGAGATTAGAACCTTATATCAAATTTAAAATTAATTTTGTGTTATGTAACTTATATTAAGTTACAGCTTCTTTTATAATACCTTCGCAGGGTTTTTGTGACATCAGAGTACATCACCATCTGTCTGATTTTTTTTTTACCATCATTGTGGCCTTGATTTTCCTGCTAAACTCAAGTGTGAGTGTTTGTTTTGATATAGCAGACATATTACATTCAAGTAGGATTTACATTCACTTTGGTGTAGTTTTCTAAGTAGATAAGTGATAACAGATATGTTATAATGCCACAAAACATTATTGTATGATTCTTACATGAAAACACTCTTACAGAAGAGTGATGATGATTTTGTTTTATTTATGGATGCTCTTTAACATCTTAGGTCATCCCATTCAATTCAGGTGTGAAACGGCCAACAAATTTTGCTCAGAGGCCTCTTTTTTCAGGCTTGAGTTTTTTTTTGTGTGTGTGGTTTTTTTGTGTGTGGGGGGGGGGCACAGGACCCACGGCTTTACTTCCCTTCTGATGGAAGTCATGTAACAAGGTGCAAATTTTAAGGAAATACCTCATAATTTCTGTTCCACACAGAAATATTATGATTCAAAGATTAACAAGACAATTTTTAAGGAAGTTCCTCAGAATTTCTGTTCCACACAGAAATACTGGGCATCATCTTGTTAATATACATTTAAGAAAATAGGGTTTATATGGAAAAATTCAAATCAATGAACATGTGATTATTAAGAAGTTTTATAACATTGGGAAACAATTAAAACATGTTCAAAGGAAACCTCTGCAATAGCTTGCACAGGAAACAAGAATTTTGTAGCTTGGGAAGCTATCAAATTTTTAAAATTAAAATCATGTAAGGTAACTTGTTCATTGTTGCCACAAAATAATGTAAGCTGTATGGGTTTGGGTAATGCTAGTGATGACAAAATTGATGCATATTATATTTTCTTTACTGATGAAGCATGAATTCATTTACATAGCCATTTATCAACATAGAATAACAGGTGCTAGAGTATAGAAAAATCCAATCATGTACACGAAATGCCATTGCATGGCAAGAAAATAATTGTAAGGTGCCTTGTAGGTGCTTATCGAAAACTATTTGATGAAAATACCTCTATGCATAGAGATACAGGGGTAACATACACACCATTTTTTGAAGATATCCAGCATTAAATGTGACGGAATTCTAACAATTCACTTTCTGACTAGGAATCTGAGCTCACAGGCTGCAGAAAACAGTAGCATAATCCATTTGCAACATGTGCATTGATAATTGGTAAACTATATACATTGAATGGTGAACAGAAGAGGGAATGAGATGATGGAGAAAGTGCAGGGGAAGTTGGAGTGCCCATGTGCCACTTCATCACAAATCCCACTTGTGACCACAAGGGACAAACCGGCTGCCTAAGTAGGAATCAAGCAGTCTAACCACTTGGTCATGGTGCCACCTTTAAAATTAAAATGTGAATATGCTGTTTTTCAACAAGACTGTCTATATTGCTCGCAGTTGATGATTATTTAGCTTTAATTGAGAGAATGTTTGATGATAGAGTAATTAGCATAGGTTTATGGCCATTGCAATACCAAAATCTTACTCTGTGTGACTTTTATCTATGGAAATCCTGGAAAAGAATATAGGAATAACCTGCACACTGCAAAATCTGAAGAATATGAGAGATATGGTGGACTTTGTAACAGTGATGTGTAGTATAAGTTTAGAATAACTGAGTCGACTTTGTAACACTTACATCACTAATAGTTTTTAAAAGAGGAAAACTAAGTTTCTGGAGCTAATTGCTCCCATCTTCAGTTCCAGTTCAACTGCCGGCCTTGTTCTTCGTGGTGGTTTGGTTTGTCTCTGGTGGCGGTTGGATGAACTTCTGTATTAAGACATCACTTGGTGGGATTTCAAAGTTGAAAATGCTACATTTGTTCTTCCAGATATAAATGTTTTCCCAAACAGCAAGTTCTGTTTTCCGTGTAATGTTTTTAAGTAGTTTGGGATTCCTGTTTATATTATGTTTTTCCAAAAATGCCAAGCTACTACTGATTTTTCTTCCTGTCTTTGTTTTATGTTCCTGATGTGTTCTTTTGCTCATGTTTTAATGTTTCTTTTAGTCTTTCCTATGTAAATTTTTTCACAATCGATACACTCCATCTGATATATTCCTGATTTGTTCTCTTGAGGAATGTTCTCTTTTGGTTTAGAATTTAGTATATTTTTTATGGAGTAACTGTTTTTTGGAGTTAATATAATATTTTGTTTTTTGAAAATCTTTTGGAATTTGTAGAAGGTTGATGGATGGTATGTGAATTTTTGGTACATTCTATTTTCTTTCTTGTTAGGAATAAGAGTACTGATGTCTTTGATTCTTTTTTTGTTCTTAGCTCTGTTTATTTTCTTATATACCAGTTCTTGTTTGAAACCATTTTCTATAGCTATATTTATTATATTGCTCAGTTCTAAATCATATTGTTCTTTGTTCATGGGGACATTTACCAACCTGTGAGCAAGACTATTTAGTACTGCATGTTTATGAGGAACTGGGTTATAACTGTTATATTTAATGTAGCTATTAGCGTGAGTAGGTTTTCTATATATGCCAAATGTTAAGTGGTTTTTTTAACTTAATTATTTTAAGATCCAAGAAGGGGTAGCTGTCCATTGCATTCTCTTTCCATGGTGAATTTTAACGATTTTTCTTATAGATTGAGTAACTTTAGTGCATCTTCAAGGTGTTTTTCCGGAACTATTGCAAAGATGTCATCAACATAGCAATACCATGCTTTGAACAACAAGGGAAACCCTTCGTGATTCTAATTTCTAATGCACTCATGAAGAGATCCGCTAATAATGGTGATAATGGGCTACCCATTGTTAAGCCAGAATTCTGTTTATAATATTTTTCATTGAAAGTGAAGTAATTTTGCGCTATGCACAGGTTAGTTAAAATAATGTATTCTTCAGTTTCTTCTATTGTTTTCCCTGCTTTTAGCAACCAATTTTTTTATATAGGTGTGTAGATTATAGAACTATTAGTGATATAAGTGTTACAAAGTCGACTCAGTTATTCTAAAGTTAAATATGAGAGAAATTCAAAAGAATAACAAACATATGCGAATATAAAATTTCTTAAAAGATGTAAACATGTATGACAGTTCAAGGGTAGCATTTCTAATATCTTTATGATAAAGATAATGACTACTTTAATGATAATTGTGAAATGTTTTAATTAAAATAAAACTTTTTGCTTGAGTTAAGGGGATGATATGTCAGGTTATGACCGACATCAGTGGCCAAGGTCATTAACACACATACTTGTGAGCAGATGGTCTGAAGTTCAATTCCTGCCAGGACCATCCTCCCTGAGACTGAGATTTATTCCAGGTTTTCCTTAATCCTCATAAATGGCAAATTCCAGGAAGGTACCCTAAACTTGGCCTGGAATACTTACTTTAAAAAATCCTTTCTTAAAATTTTATCATTTCGTACCATGCATCATCTATGTCCATCATTTGTAGTAAAAACAGTTGTTAAACACTATTTAAACAAATCTTAGATTCTACCAGCAGGCAGCGTGTTGCATAGGCTACATTCTAATATCACAAAAATCTTGCAAAGCCACTAAGAAGCCTGAATGAGCTTGCAGAGTTCTCTATATATTCTAGTTCCACAAACATACAATTGCATGTTATTGGTAGATATGTGCTCATGTTTAACATTCTCATAAAAAATTAATAAATAAAATAATCCAGGAGCATCAAATCCTGAAATCGGATATTGTAAACATGGCTAGCAAATTGGTGTAATTGTAAAAAATTTTTGTAGATTTTTATTCTATTTTTTTGATATAATGCACATTTTTTTAGAACAATAAAATTTATACATCAATTTGTGGGTTCTAGCATTAACTTCAATGAACATTATACACTCTCGTTCTTTTAAATACAATTTTTAATATATTTAGAATCAGTTTTACTACAGTCGTAATTACTAAAATACTTCAATTATTACATTGCAGATGTTCCGGCATGTAGATGAACTATTTCCTGTGCTGCTAAGACCTTTGTCTGATTCTTCTGATGAAGTGGTGCAGCAGGACCTTAAAGTGCTTGCTGAGATCATTTCCTCACCAGCTGGTAGAAAGCTTGTACCTAGCGGTGATACAATATTAGGTAAATGCAATCCTTATAAATATAAATACTAATGTAAACAAGTTCACATTAGTGTTTAGTGTTTTTATATATATATCACTCCATTGTCAACAGCTTCAAAAGTACATTTAATTAAATGCAATTCTTATTTCAATATTAATTCAATTTGGAATGGAACACAGTGAAACATGCATTAATAATCTCTTCTGCAGAGTCGTTTAATAGCTGAGGATGTGGACAATTGTTCCATGAAACGTGTCCTAAGTATAAATCTCATGTAAGTGAAACAATAAAGAATGTTCTAAATATTTTGACTCAGAAGATATTATAAATGTAATTCTTATATTTATGTAAAAGCTATGATTGCTGTAAGCTGCTGCAGTAACATATTAGAAACATAGTTTCAGAATATGATATTGCATCCTCATGCTCGTGTGACTCTTAACAGGTTTTTTACAAATGAAAAAATTAGCATAAAAGAATTATATTACTAATGACTGCAAAACAGGGCTTTTTCCAAGAGTTATTTTGTTAAAAGTTCTAATGCTTGTAACTAAAAAGTGGGTATTGCTAATTTTCTAGTGGGTTTACCAAAATGGAGAAGGAAATATTTATATAGAACACAACACTAGAAGAAGATGGTATACATTTTAGCAGCTAATGATTCTGGGGAAAGCAGAAAAAATAACTGAAATGTCATTTTAGAAATTTATGCATGTTAATGTATTTGCAATTTTTATCAGCAAACATTTGACAGAGAAATGAAAGACATACACATTAAAATGAACATTTCAGTGTGCCATCAGAAGCTATCAACACATTCAAGGTTGTAGATGGCAAACAGCATTTAAATCTTCCTTCATGCTATGGGCCGTGGACAGCACAAGACGCTTGAAATAACTCCATTTATATTCCACATCCAGGCCTTAGTATGATTTAGTTAGTGTTGTTTCTAATAGATGGAAGTAGATTTCCCAGTCTCATTCCATATAAATACTTATTGCACCATAGGGTGTCCAGTTTATCCCCAGAGTTCATATAATAAATATCTTAGCCTCACTTCTTGTCAATGTCAAGTACTGAGATGGCAGTACATGTCAGTATTTCTGTGAAGTGCTTGTGTTGTGGATTTATAGCCATCGCTTATCAAACGAAGTTTCTTACAGACGAAGAAATTTAGACATTTTCTACAATGCCAATTCAGGTGATGAATTAATTCCTGAATTGGATTCTGACAGCAATGAAAGTGAAATTCCAATTTCCCGAACCCGATAAGCCAGAACGGCAAAGTCAGGGGACAGATACACAACATCCTAGTTATTAAAATTAAATTAAAATGTTAATTGGAATATGCACAGTGAAGCCAATCATATAATTGATATTATTGTATGATTTAGTTTAACTACAAACTCTTAATGCTTCACTTGACAAAATATATAGCATTAGAATATAGTATATAGTAAGTGAAGCATTAAGATTGTGTAGTTCAACTAAATCATGCAATAATATCAATTATTCCTAGATATTGTCCAAACATCCCATCATTTACATCTAATTCGGGCCTAAATATTTAATTAGAAAATGAAAGTGAAATCATGTAAATGTTCTCTTGAAAAACAATTTTTTTAATTGTGTGCACAAAGACAAATTTGTTCATGAGTCAAGCAGTGCTGCTGCCTGTCACAAAAAGTTCAATAATACTGACCTGGAAACCAGTAGATGTTGCTAAACTAAAAATATTTATGTAATTGATACAGAATTGTTCAGAAACCAGACCTAAAAAATGTATTGAACTGCAGACCCTGTTTTTGAAACTCCAATTTTTTTGAAAGCAATATCTTGGGCGCACTTTCTGCACATTTTTTCATTTCTCCACTTCATTGACAGCAGTGTTTATACTGATAATAGACAAACTAGGAGTGAAAAAGATGTGCAAAATTTCATATTTTTTAGTTAAATATGGTGGACGTTTGTAAGTGATGTTTAATATAAGTTTAGAATAACCAAGTTGACTTTGTAACACTTACATCACTAATAGTTTTTAAAAGAGGAAAACTAAATTTCTGGAGCTAATCGCTCCCATCTTCAGGTCCAGTTTGACTGCCGGCCTTGTTCTTCATGGTGGTTTGGTTTGTCTCTGGTGGCGGTTGGATGAACTTCTGTATTAAGATGTCACTTGGTGGGATTTCAAAGTTGAAAATGCTACATTTGTTCTTCCAGATATAAATGATTTCTCAGACAGCGAGGTCTGTTTTTCCTGTAATGTTTTTAAGTAGTTTGGGATTCCTGTTTATATTATGTTTTTCATTCTAAAAATGCCAAGTTACTGCTCATTTTTCTTCCTGTCTTTGTTTTATGTTCCTGATGTGTTCTTTTGCTCGTGTTTGTATGTTTCTTTTAGTCTTTCCTATGTAAAACTTCCAAAAAACAGTTACTCCATAAAAAATATACTAAATTCTGAACTAAAAGAGGACATTCCTCAAGAGAACAAATCAGGAATATATCAGATGGAATGTATCGATTTTGAAAAAATTTACATAGGAAAGACTAAAAGAAACATACAAACATGAGCAAAAGAACACATCAGGAACATAAAACAAAGACAGGAAGAAAATCAGCAGTAGCTTGGCATTTTTGGAATAATATAATATAAACAGGAATCCCAAACTACTTAAAAACAATACAGGGAAAACAGAACTCGCCATCTGGCAAAACATTTATATGTGGAAGAACAAATGTTTTCAACTTTGAAATCCCACCAAGTAAGTTCTTAATACAGAAGTTTATCCAACCGCCACCAGAGACAAACCAAACCACCACGAAGAACAAGGCCGGCATTCGAACTGGAACTGAAGATGGAAGCAATTAGCTCCAGAAACTTAGTTTTTCTCTTTTAAAAACTATTAGTGATGTAAGTGTTACAAAGTCGACTCAGTTATTCTAAATTCACATTTTTTTACTTGTAGTTGAGGAGAACCACTAAATTTTATAAAGTTATTCTAAACTTAGGTATTCATTTTTTTTACACTAAACTCTAATTTACTTACATAAAAGTAAGATGCGTTTCAGGAGAATCTCTCCCATCTTCAGTTGTTCACCAAAGTTTAGTGTAAAAAAATGAATACCTAAGTTTGGGATATGTTACCATTCCATTGTCAACAGCTTCGTAAGTCCAGTATTTATAAAGTTATGTTTAGAGGGTGGGAGTGGCATTAAAATAGCTGGCACGTATATTTAAATACCCTGTTGAGAAGCTGACTCTGAATGTGTTAAAGAACAAACCAATCCAAAATAAAATCAAGAAATATTTAAAGGCATTGTTGACTATAAATGGTCCATAGCACAAATATTCAGTGTGAGACTTTGAAAACAACTAAAAAGAACTATCCAGAACAAACTTCATAGTTTGCTGACATCTGGTGTTGCATTCGTACATGAAAATACTTACTATCACAGTACTCGGCAAACACAAAATCTTTTGAGGCAGTTCAAATGGGACATTTTAGATCATGCTGCAAATACCCCAGACTTGGTTTGATCCGATATCAATTTGTTCATTCATATGAAGTGGCTTGGGGCTCAGCACTTTCATGACGATAAAGGCCTTCAAAATGATGTGGCAGATTGACTACATTCCCAGATATCCGAGTATTATGCAAAAGGAATTTTCAAATTGGTGAAGCGTTATTGATAAGTGCTTGAATTTAAAGGGCAATTATGTTTGAAAATGGTAGAAAGCTGTAGTTTTCAGATGCATGTAATAAACTATTTGTATATATGCAGGTTTTTTATTTATAGCTGACTAATTAGTTTCTAAACCACCCTGATAAATAATTTCCAAAGTACATGCTTTAGTTTTATTTCCCACACTGCCTTGATCATTAACACCTAAAACTTGTGCCATTGTCTTCTAGTGTGCCATAATTTTTTCATTTTGCAATCATGCCATTGAAGTGGTGAGCTCTACTTGTCAGTGCTTCAACATATTTGCAAATGAAAATTATAACATTCTCAGCTGTTATTTTAAAATTTATCTGAGCCATTGTGCCTACATAAATTCACCCCATGCTCCTCTTCTACATGCTTAAAACTATTAAAATGTCATATCACTATCAATTTCATGACTAAAAACAGTTATGGTGCACACACAGTTCCAGCTCCAGTGAAGCAAATGTTAGAACGAGAGGAAAATAGAACAATGAATCCCTACTTCTCAAAGTTCATTATGAGCCTTCTTCAGTTATTTCGTCAAGATAGGCACCATCTCCTGGAGGATCGAGGAGCATTCATTATCAGGTCAGCACTCATTTAAAATCACAAACAAGACAATATTTTCTTTTCATATAATTTTTACTGTACTAAATAGTCTGAATAGTTTATTTTTAGAAATCTTCCAATACATACTTTCTCAAAGAAATAGAAATATATAACAGTTAAACAAGTTTAATAAGCTTTTCATATAGAGGAAATTATACAGTAATGCTTTCAGTGAAAACAACTATAATAAGTATAAAATTCATGTGCTTTAGTACAATTTCTGGCTTAGCAGGTAGCTCCCTCAACATTTGTTTCATTTACAGGCAACTATGTGTTCTTTTGAATTCAGAAGATATTTATAAGAGCTTGTCAGAAATTCTGCTGCATGAAGAAGATCTCAAGTTTGCAAGCATTATGGTAGAAACACTCAACACCATACTCCTCACATCATCTGAGCTGTTTGATCTTAGGACAAAACTAAAAAATCTCAAAACTGAAGTGAGTATATGGTAATTAAAGATATTTTTATTTGCCAATATCAGATACTCATAAGCAAACCAGCAACAATAACAGTGCTCAAAAATTGCAAATACAGGGCAATTCTCTTACTAGAGCCCAATAAAAATTTATGTTATTTAGATAATGGATTGCAAATTTATATCGCACATGGACTCTTTCAGTGGCTTTCATTTGTCTATGTTTTGCATCACTGCATCTCCACAGTTTTGGCTTGACTGTCACATGATTAACAGTATACATGGTAACACAATGCAATTTCTTTGTTCAAAAATACTAGAAAACAGGTTCATTTAAAGCATGCCAGACTGGGATTTTGGACTAAATTTGATGCAAGATGTGTTGCATCCAGAAATAAGTTAAAAAATTTGAGGCAACAGGAAGTCTTCTCACTCAGCCTTCAGGCGGCCACTAATTCTGAAGAAACAATAAACAATGTAAAGGAATGATTACTGGTATCACCATTCAAATCTTACAAAGACTTCCCCAAAACCGTGTCATTATTTTATTTGGTAACCTATTCACAGGCTGTTTCCACTGGGCCGAGAGGACCGAGAGTCACTGGTAAAATGGTGTCAGCAGAGGCACACTAAAATCCTTACTTTACAACAGATGCTGAAAATGTTGACCTTTTGCTATCAAACATGCAGCATGTCTCATACAAATATTGTGGCTCACTCATCTAAGCTCACCAACAGAATTTTTGTGATTTTTTGCACAATGTTATATGTTCCTGTAGTGTGTGAGAATTAGTATGATACATGCTATCTTTCAAAGAATCTCATAAATTAATAAAAATCTTGCATATGTGTGTAGTGATGCAGTTTCAGTTTCAAGGAATATGTAGCATTTCTCGCAAAAAAACCGATATGCACTTGTTTGTTGAGCTAATAGCGAGGCAATTGCTCTAAATGGAACAGATATCTAGTTTATTTTCTGTTTCTTGTCTAATGCCGAATCCAAAGCTTCAATTTCATTGACGATTACATGTATAGTTTTTCTTGCAGGTGGTGCAGAGTTTCAAAACTTTTCAACAAACTCCTTGCAACATGGCAAAAATATTTGTGTTTAATGTAAACTTTGCAAATAAACATACATTCTTCCACAGATAAATGACGAGCCATGTTAACTTTAGCAATAGAGGCACCTGATTGACAGGACCTGACACAGCAGCACCAATGACAAATGGCACCAGTTTACTTTCGAGTGGAAATCGGCAGTCTGAAGTCCCGCTAGATGACGAGGGCATAGCAAAGGAGAGAAGGACTGCAAATGGGTTACCATATTAAATAATTACTCTATATCTCCCACATTCCACATGTTTATGGTTTAGAGATCTTTTACTTATGATCAGACATGCATTTAGACATCTCTTGGTTTAAAAATGAAGCATATGCATATGTAAACTCTCAAACATGCAAATATGGGAGAAAATCCTTTATTGTGCATGAAAAGTCATAACATTCATAGAAAACTGGAGTGTGGTGTGTCTTGTAGACAAATGGGAGGAGGCTATTTTTAGCATAGATTATGAGCTGGTTCTGTTTAGCATCATTGAAGGTATGTGCATGTAAATTTATAAGCCATTATCTAAATAACAAACATTTTTACAGGTAATAGTTTGGGATTTGTACCCTGTGCAATATTGTGTAAAAAGAGAACAGTATTCTAACTCTATAGAGAGCATTGGTATTACAGTGTTCTTTAATGTGGTATCCTTGTTTTCAGAATTCCAGGTGGCAAAATTATGACCCTAAAATCATTTGGTGAGAACTTTGCCTTTGGCTTACCAAAAGGCACTGCTGTCTCTCTCCATCCTTGCTCCTCTGTTCCATGTCTCATATCTTCAAATTAAAATGGAACAGATTCAAATTACACATAATGTGAACTTATTAGTTGCCTACTATTTATAGAAATAGCATTGAAATTCCCTGTTTAAGAACAAAATTATTAATTGATATTGTATGATTATTGTTTATATTATTTATGAATACATTTGATTTAGTTTTATTTGTGAGTTGTACTTTGTAAATGATGAAGTTTCAATCCCTATATTTTTGTGCAGTATGACCACTATTAGGTGTTGCTTGAGAGTTCCTCTTGAAGTTGGCAGTGTTGTGTCATTTGAGGCAATGTTACTGAATAGTTCACAGTTGTTTATGATTGTTAGTAAAATCATATTAATGATAATATTAATTGTAATAATATACTCAACAAAGTATCAACACATGGCTCTCAGAACACAAGAGATGCTACAGTCTGGGCCAGTCGGACATGTCCGCAGTCGCAGAACATCCAATATGGGCAGACGGAGAACACATTATCCAGTATAATGAAACATCTGTTCTCTCTTCGATATCATACTACCATGCTAGATTACAATGTGAAGCAATAGAAATTTACAAACACCCTAACAATTTCAACAGAAAGGGAAAGGCTCTCAAACTGAGCAAAACTTGGCATCCAATACTAGAGCATATAAAACAAGCCAAAACTCGCAATAATCATGCGAACCAATCACCTATCAGAGCAGAGATGCCCTGCCCTCCAAGTACACACCCCCTGCTCCAGCCAAACCAATCCCCTTCGACCAGCCCATATATAAATATAACACCTCCAGGTGGCATTTCAGTCGTGCCAGAACTTTTACCTAGACGACTCAGATCGCGCCACTGAAGATGTCCTCTGCAGGTGGGGATGAAACGTTTGGACACCTTAGCTTCAACAGACCACAGCTTCTAAGCCCTGAAGAAACATTTAGTTTTTAAGTCTGACTCCCGCTGTGAAGGCTTCTGATTACTCATTTGTAATAATATTAATAATAATATTATAATAAAATCATATTTTGTTTTAGCACACAAATACTGCTGTTAACATTTAATACTTTCAGTATTAATAGAAATCTTTTTTAATAGAAATAGTAGCGCAACTCCTTCCATCTGCCCAAAATCTCTGTAACTGACTTCTTGCAATAGATGATCTCCATTATTAACATCATTACACTCAGATATGCTATTTATACTTGCTATTAGTGCTATCTACCTTCTGTATCTCTTTTATTGAATCAAATAGCTGCTTTCTTTCATGCTTTAACAGTTAGGTTCACTGCAAGAGTATTTTACTTCGCACAAACATTTTTGTACTCATAAAAATTACCAACCCTTTTCACTATCTTTATAAACTATTTATTAGCATTTATTAAAACATTGTAGCTTTGCAATTGGGCTTATTTCCAAGACTTTTTATATGCTCACTTCCCTAATAAGTACTTCCAACTAATTTCCTGAAAGGAATAATTTATGGGACATTGGAATGCACCATCAACATTTTGCAGAGTGCTGTTTAAATTGGGTTGCAAGAAATATGATAGAAAACACTTGTTTTCTATGGGATATATGATAACATCATATCACTTCGTATCTTCTCGCTTATATCTAATCTCTAAAACAATATTCTCATTAACTTAGAAGTGGATGTGCATAGTGGTCCTGTTTGTTATTTTGGAAGATTTTAACAGATCACTTGGTATCTTCTCGCTTATATCTAATCTCTAAAACAATATTCTCATTAACTTAGAAGTAGATGTGCATAGTGGTCCTGTTTGTTATTTTGGAAGATTTTAACAGTGAAGTTATTTTAAATTGTCATACTGGTTGGATTTTTTTTTTACACTGGAACTTAAAGAACCTCTTTATTTTTTGGACATGTTTCAAATGGAGCCAAGTAACATAACTTAATTCATAATATTCATTTGTTATAATATCCAACTGAAATTAGAACTTTCAGTGCCCACACTATGAAATTTATTATTGTTATGTTATTTAGAATCTCTTTGAACCTTTAAGACGTGTCTTTATATAACAGTACAGTACTATACTGTATGTAAGTGGCTTTTTAATTATTCTGTTATGTATTATTACTATATAATGAGGGTTTTATTCCACTAGTCTATCCCAACTTCACACTAATAATTTATTTAAGGATATGGAAGTTGATTATAGAGTTAATATTTCCATAATATATAATAAAAATAATGTGCATTGCTTTTGTAGTGTGCTGCAAAGTATTCAGTACTATATTTTTACATTATATGAATTTTCCCCTACTGCTCACTAATAGTATTTCTTAACAGCACAGCCTTATGTCTTGTTGCCAGAGCACTTGTTGAAGTAAAACATCAGCTCTAATCTGCAACTATTAACCAGTTTCAACTGATCTTCCATTTATGTTGCAGGAGAGCTGTTTATTGTTTTGCTGCCTTTATAAAACCTGGTCACACAATCCTGTGGCCACTGTGGCTCTCTGCCTTCTGACACAAAATTATAAACATGTTTGTGATCTCATCAGAATATTGTATCCTTTAATTACATAATAGCTGTTAGAAGAAGTTGCAATTTTAGACAGTGTTATAATCAAGAGAATTTGAATTATATTCCTGTTAAAGCACTAAATTAATTGATGCACACATACACTGTCACATTAGTAACAGAAATAATGTAATAGTCATAATGCTATTAATATAAAATCCAAGGCATAGTAACCAAGAGCTTATGCACATTTAGTAGATAGAGCGATATGCATTAGCTGTGAAAACATCAATTTCTGCTACTCTCATTATCACACCTTATCCGTCCTTCCTGGGAGCAGTTGAAATGGAAATAAGGAGCACTGTTTACAATAGCATGACAGTAGAAGGTTATGAGCCTATACTAATTGGAAGTGCATTATTGACAAATGCAGTGGTGATAGTTTTAACGAAGTTATAATCATGGCTTAAATACACCATTTAGCAATGCTGTTTGATAAGTAAGATAAATAAAAAAGAAAGCAAATTTTAATTTAGCTGAAATCAATTAATTTCTCATTATAAATCTATGTTCAGCTTGATATACTTTGCCCAACAGTATTCCAAAGTCATTATACCTTCTATATAGGACGTTTGTCAATGTCTGCAAAATAGTCATTCAGAGCATTATCACTTCACTATTTCCAGAAAATTCTTTTCCTTTCAGCAATTTTTTTTTTATTTGGGAATAGATAAAGGTCAGAGAGAGTTGAATCTGGCAAGTAGGCTGGATGTGCACTAATTCTAATCTCAGTTTGGGAATGTTTTCCTGGATTATTTTCCAGTTCTTCAGGTTATGTAGATTTTAATAATTATTGTAGATTCTTATCTTTTAACATTCTACAAAGATAAAAGGGAGCCACACATTTTAACTGCACAGGGCAACAGTGATTTTGAAGATGAATTTTCCAAATAATGCCTTGATGTCATCTAAAGTATTTTTGTTTCCTTGGTCAGAGTACTCTCTTTCACCGTTCCTAATGCTATTGTGTAAATAGATAAGCATTACAAAAACTCATTTTAGAATCTGTACAGAGACTGAAAACATGATCTCAGACAATGAGTGCACTGTTAATGGACAGTAAAGCAGCATTTTGCAGCAAAATAGTGTTATTTCCCTGTATGTATACAAAAGAGCATGATTAATCCTAGATTTAATCTTTTGTACATGACACAGCAATATGTGCCCATGATTTGGGTTATTGCCTCTTCTTCTTATGTAATGCAATAATTTTGAATCAAAATGAGCAAGTACATTCTCTTTTGAGCCTAGATAAGAGTTTATATATGCTTAATGCATTACATAATTTACTTCTCTCTACAAGCTTTCAAGGGTAAAGATTTGGATGGCACTTTTCTTGTAGAATTCAGCTGCAAGGATCTGAAAGACTGCTTGTTAATATAGTGGTTATTGGGTTTAATGTTCCCAATCTAGATTTGGAGGATGCTCTACTGATGGGTGGAGTAGGACATTCTAATTGTATGCATGGCATTGCTTCTTTTTTTCCATTGCTTCTTTTTTTCTTTCTAGACACAAGCCAGGCTTGATATTGATAAAGACCAATAACTTGTTTTGCTATTTTGCCAATATCTTCATTGCTGAATGTGTTGTAATTGCTAAGAACCCATGAAAATTTGAAATTAGCAAAATGTATATGTTGCAAAAATTATTACCTATTTTTCAGTATATATTATTGTTTAATATTTCAATGTGTTGTTATTTTACATAATCATAAACATTTTGTGTTATTGTCCTTATGTATTAACATTTTCTTAACAGAAATTCAGCACAGACCTTGAGGTAACTGTTGACTTTTTAACAGAAATTGATAAACTGGTACAACTAATAGAATCGCCAATATTCACATGTAAGCATAAAAATTTCACCAATTTAGAGATTAAACAGTAGGGCTTCAGATCATTTCTAGCAGTCAAAATTAAGAATGATGAAAAAAGAACAGTTATGTTGCAAATAGAAAATTTTAAAATATTGCTGGATAGCTTACATTGTTGTAAATTTGAGAGAAAAACTTTTTTTTTTGTGTGTGTGTAAAAGATTAGTAGCAATTGTGTCAAACTAGATATCTGTACATTTTTCCATATGAAAATTTTTTTAAAATTTTTACAATTTTTAAAAAATTTTAATTAGATACACCGTAATTAATGCAGATACAGATCTACCCAAAAATTATGATCCAGTTCAAATATTACTATATCCAACTTTAGTGTAACTGTTTCACTCTTAGCTTCTGGCTATTGCCACCATTATTAGTAAATTCTTACTGAAAGTCCCTACATACTACACTAGCAAAGCAGTGTGCTCTTACGCTGCCATGGGTCCATTATTTTAGCCATGTATTGATCAACCATAAGCCACAGAATTGGTTCAGCATAAATCTGTAGTCTGTTTGGTAACAAGAATCCATGGTTGCTATTGATTGCTTTTTCATTATCTCTGCTCAACTATGTTGAAATATTTCAGGTCCTTTGGTATGGAGTAAGAGAGAACATGGTGGTTAACAGGGCCAAAAGTATATGCAGATTTGAGACACTTAAAAATAAAATTAATTTTATCTGCTCATCTTTGGCAGCAAATAAAGGCATATTTTTTCTAAAAAACAAATTTGACCAAAGCAACCAAAAAATAAAACTAATTTTATCTGCTCAGCTTTGGCAGTGATTAAAAGCATATTTTTTCTAAAAAGAAATTTAACCAAAATAACCATGTTTTGTGTGTCTAACATGTAATAAAAGAAATTGAGAAGCAGTTAAAGAACTTAAATTCCTTTTACACCTCCATATACAAAATCAGACATACATTAAATTCCATAAAGTTCAATGTCAGATAGTGTACATTTGTATGAGAGTAGTTATTTAATTTAATTTTCAGGATTCTACAAATTAGAAGGCCATAGTCCCCACTCAAAAGTAATTTTCTGCATTCTGTATACAAATTGCATGCTCTGGAACCAAGTATGAAAACAGCCATGCCAAGTTTCACCAACCTCCGACACAACAGCTTCTTCCAGACTCTCAAATAGATGGCCTCCCTCAGTTTCTTCTTGACAGTTAGAAGCAGAAAGCGAGATCTGGAATGTACAGTGGTTTTTCACCAGTATCACTCCCGACTCTTTTAGAAATTTCATTGTTTTTCAAAGCATTGAATGTAGAATTATTGTTGTGAAGCATTGTGATCTTTCTGTTCATGTCCTGAAGACATTAAGGGAAAAAGCCATGGTGTACCAGTTGACAGTGACTGTTTTTGATCCTGGAATTGAATGGTTGTAATATAGCCACTTGCTACAAAGAAAATGGCAACTGCTGGCCTACATTTCGACATCATTTAACATTCATGAGGTTTGTCATTTGGGAATACTCAAATCATCAGCTGCCTATATGATTCCAGATCAGTGGTAAATCCAGCTTTTCACCCGTGAAGATATTGTGGACACATTAGAAGTTGCCAATGTCAAAATGACTAATCATTTCTTGGTACCATGTCACTCTTGCTGCCTTTTATTCTTTGATGAGGATGTGGAGTACCCAACAACAAAACTTCATCACATGAAATTATTTGTGTACGATTTCTGATATCTCTACTGAATAAATTTTAAATCTCCTCTGTCTCCCTCTAAGTCACTTGCAGATTATTCTTCACTAAAGCTTCTACATGAGCAATGCTTTCATCTGTGATTTTGCTGGCTGTCTTGTGTGCTCTTTATCTTTCAAATATGTTTATCTAAACTCTGCAAATCAGTTACAGACTTTGGTACTTGAAGGAGCTAAATCTGTTAAAAGTTCTCTATAATTTTTAAGGCATTCTTGTTGATTCAGGCCACAGAATAATCATAAAAAAATCATTCCACAAAAATGGGTCATGTTTGCTAGTTTCTGCTATGGTTACTAATCTAGACATGCTTTTCCCAGTGCTGCCAACAGGAAAGTTATATCTCTTTAGTTTCTTCAAATCCCAAAAATTAAATAGTGACCCTAATCTACATGTATATACTATAAAATCCAATGTCCAGAAATTTAAGACAAAATTTCATTTGTCTCTTAATAATCACATCTGGACCTATGAAAACTCAAATGAAGCACAACAGGAAAACATCAAAAGGAATTCCATATATACATTTGAGCTGGAATTGTTCATAATCATCTTCTTAATCCCCATTTCTTCCCATTGCATCTAATAGCAGATATTTATCTTCAGTTACTCCAAATGAGTTGCACCATCTAATTGACAATGTATCTCTGGACATCATCCCAATCTGGTTTATGTACAATAGTGCTCCAGTTCATTTTACTCAGATAGTCTGTCATTATTTGAATAACCATTTTCCATAAAAAGGTTTGATCAAGGGGGATTTATTGAAAGTTCACTCATCACCACATTTGAATTCAATGGATTTGTATTTATGGGAACATTTAAAGCCATTGTTTATGCAACTCCTGTACCTGATATTGATGTTCTGGGAGAGCATATTCTACATTGAATTGAATAAATGTTAACACTCCAGAAGTTTTCAATACAGTACACCAAAGCATGGAATGCATTCTTAAAAGAAGTTCCAAAGCAGCAGGAGGACACTTTGAGTACTTTTTGTAACATATGTAATTTACTTTAATCTCAGCATTAGTGGTTTGTTAGGAATGAACAATATAGCTCTAAAACAAAAGATTTTTGGCTCAATTATATATAGACTTTATTGTTATCAACATATACCTAAAAGACTTTATGTGGTTTATGTATACCTATATAGTGTATTTACATCATATAAATAATTAGTACAAAAATGTGTGGATTATAAACCATGGAGGTTAAAAAGAAACCAATAAGATGTCAATTCTGCTGGATAAAACAGCTTACTTTATTAAACTGCATTAAATAACATTGCAGTTCATAAAATTTTATTGTCTGTAATTTATTTTAAAAAGCAATATATTTACTATAAATATTCTATTCTGATTTGGGTACCACTTTCTGGATATAAATTGCAGATTTAAGGTTAGAGTTATTAGAAGTGCCATACAACCAGTATTTGGTGCAAGCACTTTATGGTTTACTGATGCTGTTGCCACAGACAGAAGCATTCCATACTTTGAGGCAACGCCTGGATTGCATTCCTAGTCATCATCTTCACTGTAGCGTCATTAGGTAGGTATCTCCATCCAAACATATAAAATTTGTATCAACCTTAAACCTTTAACAATTTATGTACCTTTTGCATGAGTAATACATACTGCAATAAGTTGTTACAATGTTTAGAACTGATAATAGCTTCAAGATTGCAGTGATGAGTTTGATCCAGTGAAACTTGACATGAAGTAGCATTTTGATTTTCCTTCCTCAGGCACATCCCATTACAAAAACAAAATAATGTCATCCAGTTCTTTGTGCTATGTGACAGGATATTGTAATGTACATCAATGAAAATTAATGGCATCTTGGTAGTAGCAGTATGCTAAGCTTTGCTGTCCTTCATTGCACACAAATGTATACATATTTGTATTCTGGCATTGCAAGTGTCATATAGCACTACAAATACATCTAATCCTTCCATTGGCACATCATAAGCTCATATGGTTACATATCATTGAAACCGTTCCTTGCTTTATCCACATGGTTAGACAACTTTCAAAACATACAACATAATTGAATGAAAAGCAGAAAAAATTTAGGAGTTTTAAATTTTATAAAATTCCATCACGCTTTTCCTCGGAAAAATGTGCAATAATATATTTTTATCCTCATTAACAAAGGAATCATGAGTACTTAACCTGTATTAATAATAATAAAATTAAAAAAGTAACAAAGTTACAAAGGAGAAAGTCATCCAATAACAGATTTATTCTAAAGCTCATTGAGATGTATATGCATCATAAAGCTATTTCAGAGCTCCATAACAATATCCCAACAGGGGTTGTGAATATCTTGCGGTACATAGTTGATTAAATAACTCACTGTCAAATTATATTGTGAATAAGCAACAAAACCTTATTGTAATCTTAAAAGAAGTTAGGAACAGTGAAGTTGTTACACATACTACTGAGTCAGTATTAGGTGACACTTAAAACTTCACTAACTGATTAATTCTTCAGAACATGTTTCAAGAGCATTCGCTCTCATCTTCAGCTGGGGACTGACTAACTCTAGCAAGTGACGTAGTGGCATCTGATGGTTCCATTAGATAATGGAACGAAGTCCATTTGTGGAATGTCAAAATTCATAACTCCGGGTGAAAACCATCCCCGGCAATGTTGAAGTTCATTATGCTGTCTTTGTATTTGTAGATTTTCTCCCAGGTTGCTAATTCCGTAGGTCCTTGTACTGATTTTAATAATTTTGCTTTATTTATTATGTCGTGATATCATTTTTGGACACAAAATCACGACATAAGCAGATGCCTCAAAACATAAACACTTGCATTGTCACAAGCACAGATAAGGCTTCTGTTTGGGACACAATAACTTTGACCAATGTCAAGCCTTCTAACATCACTCCGTCATATGTTTCACGTAAACCAGTGACACCTCTTCCATATATAATCTATATCAAGCAAACCATACAGGATGTGCCAGAATATCTATTCATTCTTTTCTGATGTGAAATAAGACATAAAAATAAAAAGTTTTTCTTAATAAAATAATGTCCAAAAATGCTTCATTTCCAAGATATGAAGGAAAAAATTAATCTCAACTTGAAAAGTTACTTTATTTACTTTCTGTGGTTACATAGTATTATAATAATAATAATAATAATAATAATAATAATAATAATAAATCTGACAATTTAAGCCAAAATGTGGGGCTGCACCATCATATTTCTCTGAATGTTAAACAGGACAATCTTCAAGTAGCTCCAGAAGCATTTCTGCAAGAAAAATACCATAAACATGTCCCTTCACTTGTGCGGGAATAACATACGGTCCCAATAAAAAAAATATCAATAAATCCAATCCAAATGTTTACTGAAATCTTCCATTGATTGCGGAGATTCTGCACAGCCTGTCAAATTAGTGCCACTCCAAATGTGTATTAAAAAGGCATCACTTGAAAAACATGCCTCATCTGTCCATAATATGCATCTAGCAAAATCAATCTCATTATTAATGTATGTAAATACCATTCAGCTAATCATTGTCTTTTAGAATAATAATCTAGGATTAATGTTTGTACTTTATGAATATGCAATAAATGCTTTTCATCCTCACTCAATACTCTTTATACAAACATGTGACTTGGTATTCATTTAATGGGTAACAGCTCAAGTGCTAGTTTGTGGATTATTGTCAAATCTATGCATAACATCTTCAAAATATAATGTTCTCACAGTTCTATTCGCTGCTGAATTTACTTTCTTTGCGTGGAACTGGGCACTGTCTCAAAGATGTTGATCCATTCTTGAAAATGACAATGAATATGGCACTGAGGGTGTTGCTCCTCATAGATTTGTTTTGCCAAATTAGTATCGCTTTAAACTGCTCCAAATGGCTTATGCATGTCTGCAAATTCAATATTTGTATACCAACGCATTTTAATACCATGAAATGAAATAAACAAATATCGGAAGATATTTTGTGGCATACAACAATAAAATACTTTAGTTGTTTATTATTTCTATGGCAACAAAAATAGCTGAAACGTAAATGCAGCAATAAGGTGAGTGATGAGCTGTCTTTTATATTACAAACAAAGAATTTCTGAACACTGCTTTATTACGAAAAAAAATTATTTTCATTTCCTCTTATCATATCAGAAAATTAGGAATAGTTATTTGGAAAAAAGTGAAGATTGCTGGCAATAATTTTGTGTTCGACTTTTAGTTTAAGCTTATATAGTGCTAATAATCTCTTGAGAGTCAAACTATTTAAAAACACTATTCCTGGCTTCACTTACTGCAGATTTAATCAGGACATGTTTCGTGGACCTTTGTTTAAATTAAATCTCTAGGAAGTGAAGCCAAGAACAATGTTTTTTTATATAGTTTTGACTCTCAACAGTTTATTAATGCATACTTCACTGTGTTAGATTGCAAATTTAATTAATATTGAACTTATGTGGTGCCTCTGATGATTCAGTCAGAACTTAGCATCCAGATATTATTTAATGTCAATGTACAGGACAAGGACAGAAGCTGAAGGAGAAACTATAACAGAAGAAAGCAGTGAGAAGAACAAACACATTAACTTCCAACAGCTGTTGCAGCACTTTGCATCGGTGCAAGATAAGCATCGGCTGCATAAGCAAGCCATTCGAGCCCTTGCACTTCAGGAGAAAATGGACACCTAGCCTGAGGGCATAAAAAGTGCAGTTGTTTTCTAATAACATGCTTTTAATTTTTTCTTTCAAGTTTGTATTGTCTTAATGCTCTTTAAATTAAATTTAACTGAATTAAAGCAGAAGATAATTTCATTGTAAATATAGTGTAAAAATCCAGCTTCTGGTAAGTTAGCAAAAATGAATTATTTGATGCAGAAAATAAACAAAGTAATCTCATTTCTAAATAGCAGGACTTTTTCACAGTGAAATGTAATATAAATAGCAATTTTTAAATGAGGAAATTCTCCAATTTCACTAATTTTGTTCAACTTACTTGGACATGTTTCTAAGACATCAGCATGGTTATACTGTCAACTTCCGAGTATGATATTCAAATGTCTCTCTGTAGATTTTACAAAATTGGTGATGAGGTTACTGTTGTTGAAAAGATCAAAATCAACTAAATTTTCTTTGTTTTTGTTTATGAATATATTCCATCTGTTAACTCTGGGTTTCTGAAGAGCTTTTAAGAGTTTTGGTTCGTTATGGAATTTTATGTTTATATTTTACATTTCTCATGCATTTCTTAAACTGTAGCCTAATGTTTAATTTTGTTTTGGCTATATGTATGGGAGAATATATTTATAAACAAAAACAAAGAAAATTTACACTTGTAGCTGGGAAGAAAAGTTGACATGCCCTGAAAAATGCCAGATGCAGATTCTGGTGAAACATTGCAATTCATATGGTCCATAGACCACAGCCTACAAGCTTGAAAATTGCATCAATTTATTCAAAAGAGTGGTCATGAAAGCCTCAGTGTTTATAAGAGAGTTTATGATTTTCCTAACATCTCCTCAGCAAATTTGTTAAATATACAGAGCAATATCTGAGTTCTACACTGGGAACCTGATAATGGAACCATGCTGATGATGAAGGAAACAGCCTTCAAAACTGGTCTACATAAATGGAACAAAATTAGTGAAGTTTGATTTGATTTCCTCATAAAAACTGCATAATTAAAATAAGGTCATTTGGTGCAAACTTAATGGCTAATGGCATTCCAATCACCTGAACATCCCTAATAATTACAATTGTTTCTTTGCTTTTGAGTTATTGCTGCATCTTCTATTCTATCTTTACAGTCTACACTTAGATACTGCAGGCTTTACAACTGGTTTGCACATCTGACCTTTTGTTTTATACCTTCTTTTTCTGAAAATAGTTTATAGTATACATATTCTTTATAAAAGGCTTTTGTATTTGTCATTTCTCATTATATAGCATTTATTACTGCAACTTTTTCAAATAACTGTTGTCATTTTAACCTTATATTTATAGCTTTGTTTAATTTGTGTTGTTTGAGCAAAACTGTATGGAGAATCTTGTTCATATCTTCCAAGGTATTTTCAAAAACTACTAGTTAAAATGTAATTATAAACAAAGTATATGTGGAACTATATTCATCAATTTTGATGGCAAGTAAATGCTCATTAAAATATGATAGCAGTTAATAAAAAACAGCAATAATCTATAAATATTTTGTAGATCTTGATATTGGTTTATTTTCTGCAGAATAATTCTTTTCTGCCCCTGTGGAAGTAATCACTTCTAACCAACACCAAGTTAATTGGCATATTTTGTATAATGAAAGCCAACATCATCTCAAAGCTCAGATTATTGCTTCTTCAATGGCAGCATTTGAGTCTGCTTGCTCAAACATGTACCTCCAGTAAAACCAGCAATCAAATTTGCCATTAATATCTTATCACATTGCTCTTAAAGTTTCATTTGCCTTGAATATTTTTTATGTAAAAATTTATATGCTGAGGCAATCAGATGTAGCTATTGTAAATGGAATTCTGATTATCTAAGCTTTGTCCAGTTAACAGTATTTTGCTTTCTGCAGGAGTGTAATAAGCAGAAGGGTTTATAGGAAGACATCTAATGCTATGTAACAATATAAAAAAACGAGAGAACTTATTTTAAATGGAGTTTTATTTTTTTATTACAAAATATAGATTGTTACAAATATTGCAATTCTACTTATTATGTAACTTACAACCTCTCTAAAATCTTTCAAATATTTTTTTATTTGTTGCACATTAAAATACAGTAGTTGGCTTAACTCCCTAAATTCCTTTAATAGAGCATTCAGTGAAATGCAAAGTATATGTTACGAAATGTGTAAACTTAACATGACACAGATGATTTGAATAGATACACAGAGGTGCAAATCACCAATTTACATGGATACCAAATGTGCAGGAATGAACCTTTGCCTATGCATTATGGGGCATCTATATGTTTCACACACTTAATTTCAGCATTTATTTCCAGATGCATAATACTGCAGATATATGCCATAGTGTTAATCTATTTATTTTTAGATAGTGAAAGATTCAAGAACGCATTTAGTTCTATCATGTTTTAGCTCCTAAATCCACGGGGAATATGCGTGCATTGGTAGATGAATGCAATAGTGCTCAAGTGAGTTATTTTGGATACTTATTGTAGATATATTATTCAGTAAGAGATAATGCAACTTTAAATTGCCCTTAGTGCTATCATTTGTTGTCCATGTAGAATGTAAGCATATTGTGTTTATCCTAACAGTTATCCTGTCTTTTGAAGAAAAAAAAACTTTCCATTCTTATAGAGTTGCAGCAATATCGAGCAATGAAAGTGTGCCAATCTTGCCAAGTGTGCAGGTTTTCTTTATTGATAAATTGTTAATTCCTACCATTGAAATTGTTTAATCATTTAACATAATAGGTTTCTGCATGTTGGAAAAGAATTGAACCATTGGAAGAAATACAATTTTTCATATAGAGCTTAAAATACTGCAGTTTTCTAAGCAAATTTCATATTTACAAGCTCAAAATCTTGCTGAATAGTTTGCTTTTCTCCCATCAAGACCAAGTTAGATAAAATGTTCAGGTCAACTTATTTTTAATTTCTAAACCAGCAGTTCATGTTTCTCTTATTCAGACATGAGCTTATCATTCCTTAAGGTTGCATAGGACATGTTAACGAACATTTTTGTTGGAAGAAAATTTTCTGAATCCTGTAATGAAAGAATGTATATATTGTATAAATAAAATGACATTCTTGTACTACTGTTTCTATTTATTTCAGTAAGAATATGGATCACCTATTAACAAGGGCAAAGCATCCATTAAGGCTGCAAGGCTGAACCTACCCAAAAAGTTAATAGTGCGTTGGCTCATGTGTGTTCATTTTTATTGACAAATTGAAATATTTTCTCATTTGAACTAGTGCATTGACCGTGATAAAGAAAGCGATTGCTAATAAAATGATAAAAGGCTCAGTCTGCCTTGTACAATTCAAGTCACTGTCAGAGAGATTCGAGGAGGTCATTCAAGGAGTTTTGTTATGGTGTAGCCTAGCCTCATATCAATCAGCCCATTTGATTATATTTGCCCTCATGAGATTTTGTAGAATTTTTTTTGGTATTTATTTAATTTTATATATATATATATATATATATATATATATATATATATATATATATATATATATATATATATATATATACACACACATATAAAATTAATGTTTAATGCCCATTTTCATTTCTGAGGCACCATAGGGTAGACACTGATGATAAATTAAATGTTTTTTTTCTTTTTCTCCCTTAATGACCTTGTGGCAGTTTGTAGAACTTGAAGCCTACCAGAATGAGATATAATTTTTAAATATAATATTTCACTATATTTGGATGTATTGTGTTAAATGGAATTGGGAATTATTTTAACAGTAAATGCCATTCAGTATGACTTATTATTTTTACAACTCATTCCTAAATTTCCATAATAGTATTTAGTTTAGGTGGGATACACAACATATTATACGTTGGCAAATTTTCATTATAACAGTTTTCACACTATTTCTATATAAATGTCAACTACACCAGAACAGCACAGTCTCACTATATTATACAGAAAGGGATGGTACAAAGTTCAGTGAAATGTCAAGAATAATATTACTTTCAAAAGTGATTGATTTATATACACAGAAAAAGGATGAGTTTTAGTTTATATACAAACAGATTTAAGAATGAGTCATGAATAGTGAAAATTTTCTTTAATGTTTTATTCAATTTAATATTGTTATCACTTTCATTATTGATAGTTGCATTCCATGTGAACATGAAAAAAATCCTATGATAACAGAGTCATTTTCCATTAATTTCAACATCCTAAGTCCAGGTCTACCCTATACAAAAAGCCATGTTCCACAAATGACTATTGAAAGCCTTGCTTTTACTTAAATAGCACAATTATATTATTATACACATTAAAAAATATTGGAAGTAAACATTTTGCACTCTGATAATGGTAAGACATATTTAAGTGTAATTAAAACAGCATTCTAAATATAACGGTTTGCTTCCTTTTGCAATTTATTATTTTTTTTTTTTTTAAATACTAAGTCTTTTATGGATATCTGTTTAATGGTAGCTGACAGGTCAGCAGTCAGTATAACACGCGGTGAAGCAGAAGTATTATCTATGCAATTGATTCAATTCTTGCAAATACAACTATAATTACAATGAAAATACCTAATGACAAGAGCTGTTTTTGTGTTGTCATGCTATATGAATACATTTCTGGCATCTTTTTAGAAAATTGCCATTCATATGCATCAGTTCATCTCCCAAGTGGAGTACGTTTCTCATATGATATTTTCTTTCAGTTCTTTGTTCATGTGGGGATTCGTTTCATTCATTTAATTTTTCAACTGCTCTCATAAATAAAAATCACATACTGTCAGTATGTTATTCCATATCTTTCTGCATAGATATTTGCCTATGGTTAAAAGTCCAGTGGTGTGCAAAACATGAATCAGACAGGTCCTTAATTCATGTGGGAGCATGGTATCCCACGTGTACTATACATGTGCAAATAAACAGTCCAAGCTCCCCTCGCATTTCAGCCTGCACTCGCCTTCTTCATACTGTCAGTATGGTATTCTTAAAAATGATAGGCCCTATTACAGTCTGGCAACAACTGTTTATTTTTAACAGCATGAACATAAATAGCACGTTCCTCTCTTACCTCCTTCTGTACCCTGTATACATTTACTGCGCACTATACACTGATTTTCTTATCCCATAAGGTTTTTTTTTAATATAAAAATAGAGCTTTTCTATACTCAATACTCTTTATTTTGCATCAAAACATGACCACATAAATGGGACCAACAATAGAGAATATTAAGTGTGGATAAATTAATCTATTCCATTATATCAAATTTCAAAAATTTACCCAAATATCAGGATCACCTGCCTCCAATTTATGATGACCTCGTATGCTTCCAAGCTTAAATTGACTCAATTTTGGAAGATAAACGTGCATTTAATTATAATTTTCTTAAAAGTTGCCATAAATTAGTAGCAGGACATTTCGAACATCTCTTTTCATGAGATATATGCTTATTTACATTATAATTGTAGTTGTAATTGTAAGAACTTCAATCTGTTGTTCAGCAAGTTGATCACTTGACTGCCAACCCTTCAGCTACCATAAGACCTGGTACAAAGCTTCATAATTAGATGAATTAAAGATAAGCTGTTTTTTGTAGCATTTTGAAATCTGTACACTAGTTTAAGGGAAGAATATTTTTATATATTTATATCACTAATTCTGAAAAGACAGAGTGAAATAATGCAGTAGCAGTTTTATTAAAGTATAAAACAGAAATAAATAATACTATGGAAGATCAATAAAACATTAAACAGAAATGAAAAAATTTACCTGCTTTCTGGTCAAATAATGTGTTTGAAAAGTTCAGGAAAATTATATTTGGATAATGTGATTAAAAATGTAAAATCTGGCAATGCTGTACTTCTTATCTTTGTGCTTTTTAAAACTGAAAATAGATATATTCTTTACATATCTAATTAATTTATTATTTTGACATATTTACATATGTGCTGCCGAATACACACTCTTTAAACAAATGTGATACAAAATAAATTTACTTACAATATAGGTCACATATTTTCCTTCTAATTTGAAGTATTGGTAGCATTTTAAACAATGAAATGCTGCACAGCAATTTTTATGTATTATGACTGGTATTTTTTAACAAAGAGTTGAGACTGTTCTGTAATAAGAGTTAAAAGTTAAGTTTGCTTTAGACTAATTTTTACACATGGTGCACTGCTGGATTTATGTGGGAAGTAACTGGATGTCCTGTTCATGATACTGCGTCCTTTGTTTATTGTTGGCATAGCTCTATATACCCAGTATGGTAAATACAAACTTTAGTGCATTATAAGCCCCACTATTGCTGCAAGCACCATATGCTGTTTGCACGATTAAGCAATATTACTTTTATTACAGTGATTACAGCCTATATGAATGAGCAGCTCATGTACAATTAGAAAGACCCATTAATTGTGGGGACTTTTAAAGGTAATTTATACATTACCTAGTACAGACATTTGATATTTTACTAGCAGATGTGTCATACCAACAATGTTTGAACATAACAGATAATATGGTACACTTGTATTCAAGTGCAAGGTGAACAAGTTATTTTGTTTTTTTATGTATTATTTATTGTCACTTTGATTGCATTGATCTTCTTGCAATGTGTGTAGATTGTGGATTCCTGTAGGTGTAAGTCTGTAGTTATGAATGGAAAGATGGTGCAAATAAGTTCAAAGCCCTTGGTGCCTCAAAGCTATTTGGCATTTAGGGTAAGGAAAAACAATGAAAAAAACCTTATCCAGATAGCTTGACCTGACCAGCAATCAAACCTAGACCCCCTGGATTGGTAGTTGCAAATGCTAGCATTATGCCACAGAGGCAATGTGAAAATTTTTAACTGTAATACAGCAATTTTTTAGCAACTGTTGAACTTACTTTTGGCTATATGAAACTGTGCTGGTACACTGGTAATATTGTCATTCCACGCATTGAATATGATTTAAATTCAATTATTTAAAAGTGTTAACAAAATTTTTAGAAGAAACTTAAATGCAAAATATTTACATAAGAGAGTTCTTTCACATAAACATTTCTGCCTTGTTTTAAAAAAGAAAATCTTCACTTAAATTTTTCTCCCCTTACTATGTTGAAAATAAAAAATTAATTTCTTTTCTCTTTTCAATTGTCGTTGCTCAAGATCAGGAAAAGATAGATGTGAAGGAAGAAAAAATCTTACCACAAAATACTATGAAAATAATTTTAAGATAGCAAAACAAATTTCTCATTGCTAGGATTACCTTCAAAATGTTATATGATTTAAATCAATTATTTAAAATGTATTAAAACTTTTTTCAGAAGAAATTGAAATGGAAAATATTTATACGAGGGATAGTTTTCTCGTATAAACACATCTCCTTCATTTTAAAAAAAGAAACTCTTGGCTTAAAGTTTTTCCCCCTTGACTACGTTTAAGATAAAAAAACATTACTTCTTTTTCGGTTTTCAGTTCTCATTGCTGAAGATCAGAAAACAGTAGATGTTAAGGAAGAAAAAATCTGACCACAAAATACTTTGATAATAATTTTAAGAAAGCAAAGCAAACTACTCATTGCTAGGGTTACCTTCAAAATATAGCATTTTATTTTTAGTGAATTGAGCACACTATTTAGGAAGAAAACACATGTTTTGGAATTACATTACACCATTTTTAAAAGCATAATGAAATAACTTAAAATGTTTCACAGAATGAAAAGCTGTTGCTGCTGTATACTAACATTTTATTTAGGCATTAAGAAAAACATTTTTCATCAATTGCACAGTGTGTAAATATTTCTGTTTTGCATATATATGATGAAACTGTTTTGCATTTAAGTTCCTCTTTCTTTTAAATTAAAATTCAAAGAAAATACAGGAATAGCTTGAATATACTTATGAATCATATTGTTAAAAGAATATTATGGTTTTATACTTCAATACATAATTCAGGAAAACGTGTTAATATTATGTATAACAAAATATCTACCAAACAACTAAGTTCATTGAAACAAGATCGCTAAGAAGATGGGATCCATTCCCAGCCAGTGAAATTACCTGTTGGTCCCACGAAAAATATCTATTCATATTACCATTTTGAAGTAACCACTTTCAAAATACCTATGGTAGCAATTCTCTTTCCACAACCAAAAGGACATAAAATAAATAACTTTTTCATGGTAATATATGCTTGTTCATTCCTTTGCAACTTTTCACAGGAAGTCTTGACATAGGACAAATTAATAGAAAAAACTCATTTATATAAATTGAGGGAATGATATAAATTGTTCATTTTTGTCTACAGTTGGAGTTAAATAAAGCCTTTTGATCATAAGTTGTCAGTATACGTTGCAACCTAATACTGACCAATGATTTGGAGGATCATATTAATATCTTCAGCAATGGAAAGCACCTGAGGTCAAGAAAATTTTAGCATTGACAATCGAGAGTCCTACAGATATTTTAAAGATTTGTATAAAAATAACAAAATTGGTTAGTTTAGTTTATTTATGGATGCTCTTTAACTCTAAAGGTCATCAGCGTAACCAAATTGGTGTTTTAACATCACTTATGCTACATAAAACCTTTGCTATGATCCTGTTTTGTTTCTTCAGGCAGAATGGGCAATTCAGAATTACCATAAAGTTTTTCAAGCAAGCTTTTTATTAAATTTAAAAACCAACTTAAGTGTCAAATGAACTGTAGTGAAGCAATTATGTATTCTACATTAGACTGGTGAATCAATTTTGTACTCTTACACTCCGCTTACCACTGAACTCCTCAGAACAGGTTTCATGGCCCTTTGCCTGCATAAATAGAAGTGGAGCATAAGAGTACAAAATCATTTGACACATACCTGATAATGCAGGCAAAGACCCATGAAACATATCCTAAGGAGTTCAATGGTAAGTAGACCATAAGATACAAAATCGGTCCAGTAGTATAATCTAGAAATTTTTATATTACTTAAGGCTTAAGAACACAGTTCTTTTAAATACTGATAACTATATTGAAGTACATCTATAATATCAAACATTCAAAAACCAAACCTTATTATGATACTTGCATTGAACATAGAATTTTCATAAACATTAATTCTCTATTTGCAATATGCCAGGAATAAAACTGTTTTGATGTCATAGAAACTTGAATATCATTACTATGTAAGAAATGTATAAATATAAAACCACTCTTTTACCAGTTATATATTATCTTATTAACTTAATAAATTCACAGTATACTTGAAATGCTAATTGGAACTTGCACAGTGAAGCTAAGCAGATCATAGTATGATTGAGTCTAAGTACACACTGTTATTGGCTCTATTTGTTTAAATTTAGTATGTGTTTCACAGACTGTCGTCCACATCTTCACCCGTCAACTGCTGCATTATTTCATTATGCTTTGGGGATATATTTTCTGTTCTGGTGGAGGTGTGATGAACTTAAAAATTTATATTTTCATTCCCGAAAGTGTTGAAGTTCATTAATTTGTCACTGTATTTGTAAATGTAGATTTTCTCCCATGCTGCTAACTCTGCAGGTCTTCGTACCGATTTTAACAATTTTGCTTTATTCACCATGTCATGGTTTTCTGTCCAAAAATGAGATGCTATAGCCGATTCCTCCAATTATTTGTATTTTTATGTTCCTGAAATGTTCTTTTAACCACATGCCTTTGTTTCTCTTTGTTTTTCCTATACAGATTTTTTTGCATTTGCAATTTATCTGATAAATATCTACTTTTTTCTCCAGTGGAATACTGTCATTAGTATTGTCATTCAGAAAATTTTTAAAGTTACATCTGTTTATAGATGCCAATCTGATATTAAAATTTCTAGAATATTTTTAAACTTTTGCATAGCCCTTGTATGATATGTGAATTTTTTAAAAATTATTCTATCTTTTCTTGCTGAAAGTGTTGTGGTTTCTTTAATAAGTTTCTGCCTCGAATTTCTGTACTTTTATGTAAACTAAACGATTTTTAATCATTGCTTGTTTTTTCATATTCATTTAGAGCAAGGGTTCTCAACCTTTTTCATTCATGTACCATTACATTCAGGATACTAGATGTACCAATAAGCAAATTTTACAAGGAAAATGCATGGTTTTGTGGTACAAGGGTCAAAATAAGTATTTATCTACATTTACAACAATACTATTGTTTGATTTAGTTATTTTTTGTATATAGTATTTAGAATTAGACACTTATTGGAGAAAAAATTGTTCAATCTATTCCTATTCAATGAATTATTTTTTAAATGTCTTAAAAATTAGTTCTGTAAAGCTTATAATATAGTGAATGAATACATAAACTTCAACAAACATATATTCCGAATACTGGTGCTCCAGTACTCAGACTTAGTAACTTTACACTCTGACTCACTTTTTGTTTCAGTGTGAAGGTTGTGCTTGTTTAGTCAAACACAGTTTATTAATGTTTGGTTTCAATTGTAGTCTTAAATCAGGATCAACATTCAACTTATTTCTGTACTTGTTTTTTATATAAATTAGAGAAGAAAATCCACATTCACAAAGATAAGCAGTCACAAATACCAACAACACTTTTACAGCTTTTTCTAAGATCATTTGATATTCATTTTTTATTGCCAGCCAAAAGTCAGTTAAATCCGTCTTCTTGATCATATGCCGCAGACTTCTGTCTCATGATAATCAATTCATTTTTCTCATAAGGAGTTAAGGTTTCTGGTAAGGGGTCAGCAATAGAAAATGGATCTCTAATCCAAAATTCTGAACCCAGGTTTTCAGGGAAGTATACATTAAAATCCAAGATGAAACTCCTAATGTGATATTTAATATTCACTGCCTGTTCACAATGAATAGGAATTTCATATTCACTTAAGTAATCATCAAACAATGGAAAGGATGATGTGTTTCCAAAATTGATTTCTGTTATCATAAAGCTTAAGTTTTTTCTTAAGAGCTCCAATTTTATCTGCACCAATATGGAAGTAAGCAAACTCTAAAAAATCATGTTCATTTGGTTGAGGCAGCAAAATACATCTGCCAATTAAGCCAACCAACAAACCACAGCTCATCATAAAATAAATGATGTCTAATGATAAGTCACAGAGGAATATCTGCACTTCTGAATGAAGTTCAACCAGATGGTGCAATACATTTCCCCTCTACAGCCACCTAACTTCATTGTGAAGTAAAAGAGAATCATGTTCAGAGCCCATTTCATTATACAAAATGGAAAATAATTGTGAATTCATAGCTCTGGATTTAATGAAGTTGACAACTTCCATACTTTCATTTAAAGCTGTCTTTGGAGCAACAGGCATTATTCTTGCAGCTAAAACCTTGTGATGAATGCTACAATACACAATTTTGCTTCTGGAGTTACTTCTTTAACCTTTGCAACAATTCCACTGTGTTTCCCAATCATTGCACATCTCCATCAGAACAAACACCAACACATTTGTTCCATTCTATAACTTAATTTTTATAAATTGGTCTAATTTTGAAAATATTTAATTTGAGATTGTTCAAGCAGTGATTCACAAAACATGAGTTCTTCCTTTGCTGTTTCCCCATTGATAAATCTTATGCAAGTAGGAGATGAGCTATGCTCATGTTGATCATCCAATTGTATGAACAAATATTGTCTAGCACAATTTTTTTTCTATTAACTGCTGATTAATATTTGCAGACAAATCTAAAACTCATCAGGTTATGGTGTCATTGGATAATGGAATCATTTTCGAGTTGTTTTGTTGCCTTGTCCCCCAATATTATTTTAGCCTTATCTATAGCTGCTTATAATATTATTGACTCTTTGATATATATGAGGTTTTCCCGCCTTAGCTACTCTTAAATTACTTCATAAGATGCCTCCAGAGCCTTCACGTTGGATCCTGCTAATGGGGTTATATTTTTTTTTCATTGATAACAAATCTGATATTTTTCTCTGAAAATATTCTAACAGTTTGTTTTAAATCACCATGCTTGATGTCAAAATTATGTTTCAAAAGGAATGGTTTCATTGAATGATTTAAAAGTGTTTCATGACAAATTACACATTGCAATATTTGGATGGTTTCCAATCCATCTTCTATATAGGTGAAATCATATGATAAGTAGCTTATATTGTATTTATATATTGCTTGTTTACAAGGCTTTTGTTGCTTTCTTGTACAATGATGTCCTTTGTTGGATTCTTAGCATTAGAAGCAGTGGATTCTTAGCATTAGAAGCAGTGGCTTCTGGCAGAATGAAATTATTTACCTTGCTTATACTCATTTCTCCCTTTGAGATTTATGAGTATCTTTTAATTAACCACTTATCCATGTTCTGGTTTACTTCTTCTGAATCTGGCACAAACTACTTATAAATCAGACAATTCAACAAATAAAATTTTGCATCAACACATTGATGTAACTCCATTGCTTTCTTAACTGTAAATGCAGCTAAACCAACAACAAAATGCATTCAATTGTTGTCTCATCAAATATTTCGAATTGCATTCTGTCATTATCATAGGATTAAAATTGAACTTCCATATTATTTTTGTACAGCATCACACAAACGTTTTTATGGTAATGTAAAATCTATTGTTTTTGTTTAGTTATAGTAGATCTGTCAAATATTAGTTGTTTGTACAACAAATGTAAATTTATCTTATTTGCTAAAGCCAACAAAAGCTCATGTACCATCAATGGTACTAGTACCATAGGTTGAGTACCCCTGCTTTTAGGGTATTCTTTCTTGTTAATCTGTAGGTTAACTAACCTGTGTGTTAAGCTGTTGAGAAAAAGCCGGGATTTACCAAATAAGTTATGCAGAATATGAAAAAGTGTATATTGGAAAAACAAAAAGAAACTTACGCACATGGTTAAAAGAACATTTCAGGGACATGAAATACATACAAATGGAGTAATCAGCTGTAGCATCTCATTTCTGGACAGAAAACCATGACATAGCAAATAAAGCAAAATTATAATTAAAGAGAGTTTTAATGTGACGACATGATTTTTAGTGTTTTACTTTAAATCAAAATAAGATTAACAAAAGTTTCACTGTGTGGATTCCCAAATTCCGTAAACATAAAGCAAAATTATTAAAATCAGTACGAAGATCTACATATTTAGCAATATGAGGAAAAACATTTATAAATACAGAGATAGATTAATGAACTTCAACACTTCCGGGGATGAAAATATAAACTTTAAGTTCATCACACCTCCACCAGAGCAGAATATACATCCCCAAAGCATAACAAACTATCCAGCAGTCAACAGTTGAGGATGCAGACAGTTTGTGAAACATGTACTAAATTTGAAAAGTAGGTGGAGCCAATAAGAGTGTGTATCAATCGCACAATGATGTTAATTATACACAGTATACTATTTAACTTCCAAATATGCTGTATCAAAAACACATATATTACATTTGTGCAATAATACTATGTCATAATTAAGTTCACATATATGTGAATCTCATCCTACCTCTAAGTAAAAAAATCTGTTCTTTACATATTGTTTAATATCTGAATTGGCACCATAGAGGTATCGGCTACAGTAAGCTTTAAACAATTTATTCATGAAATCCTCTTAAATGCATGACTAGTAAATTTGCAATTTGCATGATTTGTACTTATGAAAACTGTAATGTGAAATTTTTTATTTATTTATAGGAAGTACAACTTTTAATTATAAACTATTTTGTGCTTTATGGAGCTTAAAGGCCTTAACTTCTATATCTAGGCTGGATAGAAATTCACCATATGTTCAATGTGCCTCAGTTCATTTTTAACAAAAGTAAGAATGCATTATATCATTCGTCACTTTTAAAGCAGTTTTGAGGTAGATTCCAACTTCAAATAAATCTATATTGTTGCAAGTAGTGAAAGTAAATTATTCTCACATACATTTGACCAGTATTTGAAAATTTGAAAGTAAACCAAATTCAAGCATCACTAGGAAATTAATTTACTGTGAAAAAAGTGACTTCCAAAAGGTACAGTATTACCAGAATGTTATTCTAAATTTATTATGAAAATATTTTATTATATGGTATGAATGATTCAGGTATGGAAATAACCTTCAGAGAGATACATTGCAGACAAAAAAATTTCCAGAAAATGTGAGCTTAAAGTTTTGAAACTAATGAAAATTAATATTATAATACATACAAACATATATTTTTAAAATTTTACATTGAACTTAGAGAAGGGTATAAGAAGACTTAATTTATAATGAGCAACAAATCAATTTTTTGTTGGAGTTTTCTTAGGTGCAACCACACTCTTACTGTAACACATTTTATCACAAATATATCACCATATTTCAGTATACATATGGACATGTATACATATCCCCATCTAAACTGCTATTGCCATAGCACTGTAGTGTTGCAGTAACAATACAGTTTTAATTCAGAAGTGTTGACACACTCGCTTTGATTTCCATAGGTATTGATTCTACTAATTGTCCCTTTCAAATGGTAGGATTGATCTACACCCACTGTTGCCTCAAACACTGCTCCACCTGGTTGAGTTCTCAAAGTCACAATATAGTCATCATGAGCAGCCCCTGGTTGTTTTAGATGTGCAAATTCTGCTCTTCGTCTCACAGTAAGCACTTCATCTAGCAATAGTGATACACATTCAGGGTTATTTTCTAGCTTTTTGTTTATCACAGATACAATGAATACCGCTACAGGAATTACACCTTTGCTTTGGCTTGGTTCTGTTCTGTACTTCTTACAAGTACACCATTCTTCTGGTACCCCTGCCATTTCACATGATCTGTCGGTAGGAACTTGTTCAAACAAACTGACGCAACGTGGACATCCATAACTAATTCTCACACCACTTTTGTTATCTGTTGCTCTGTTTAAAATGTCCCTGAGTGTCATATAAATATCAAATGGGGAAATGAGACGGTTGCGATTGTTTTCCATATTGTTATATAATTCAGAATGTTGTTCTCGGAACCAATGAGGAACCCAAATATAAAGAAATGGTAGACGCTCCTCAAGCCACCCTAGTTCTGTATTTCGTATACTTCCCCACCGCATGCCATGATCACTTAGGAACATTATTAAAGTATTATTCAGAGCTCCAACCTTCTCAAGTTCCAAGAAAAACTGGAGGACAGTATGATCCATAACACGTGGCATCATTACATTATCATGGCTAAAATTGTTGATCCATGTGACTGAGAAATGGGATGTGTTTTGGAACACAGCTTCAAAATCAAGAAGATAATGGAAGATGTGCTCAGTGGTTGAAGTTGAGCCTATACAAACTGTCAGGCCTTCTCTAATGACAACAGGTGCAAGATTTTTACCGGCCATCATAAATGGTCTCATGTAGTAATCTGTAGGTTGCTCCACAAATCCTGTCTTTTGAAAGTTGTAAGTGCCAAGCCATGGTTCATCTTCTACATACGCAGTTACATAGCCATGATTTGAGAAATCCTTCCACAGAAATGGACAGTGATCAAGTTTTTTATAATCGTTTTTCCAACACGTTTTCTTCAGCTGGTCCTTGCTGCTACCAGTAAGGAAAGCAACTGTGTTAGGTAAAGTGTTATAACCTACCTTATTATAGCCCAACATTTCTACCCAATCTTTCTGCCTTAGATATTCTGCTGTTTTAGGCATTGTTCTCATCAAATTTAACCTTGACATTGAGTCTAGCCCCATTATCATCACACTAAGCTGTTGCATTTGAGGCCGTACTTTTTTCACTTTTGGCATTACTATTTCTTTTACTGGTACTACAGCATGAACATTGGTATACACATTCTTTTCAGAAGAGTTACACTGCACCAAAATATATTCTTCTTCTGCCTGAAGAGTAACATTGCAATCAAATGCTGCACATGGAGTCACAGTATACAAACTGTCAGCATCTGAACCATATAAGTTCACATTAGGAACTGTCACTCGTTTTATTGCTGAGTAACAGCAATGCAAATTTTCAATGGTGACATGATAATAATCTAAGTTGCTAATGTTTACTATTAAATTGTAATTTGTTGTTATTTTTTCTATATATGTAAGAGGCTTCACTTTGGAACATACAATTGGCTTTGGAGACCATATGTATTGTCTGACAGAGATGTGAAATGGATCAATGTTCGGTATCTGGCAGCTGGGACTCCATACTAAAAAGCTGTCCGATTCCAAGTTAGACTCCATATATATCTGCAATAAGCAGTATGTAATGAAGGAGGTTGCAAGTAAGCAAGCAAACAAAACAGTCCGATGTTTTCCAATACAAAGTCTCTTTGTAACATTGTACATTATAGCTGCACACCTACATGCTCCATGAATGGCTCTTGACCTGAAATAAAAATAACCAAGTGTTACTTTAATTGCATGATTTGTATTTATTTTTAATATAGCTCTAACGCTGTTGCATTATCTATTTGGCTGACTCAAAATTTATTCTATTTGCAAAGTAACGATATAATAGATTGTAGATTATCAAAACTAATTGAGACAGTTTAAAGTTCCAATATTTGATTATTTCAATAACCGAACCTAGAATAACACTGCATAAAATTGAAAAGTTTCTCTAATGTAACATTACCATTATAAAGCATATTTGCTTCCTGAAAAATATTTTTTTTTCATAAGCCACCCTCAAAGTTAAGTTAATGCAAATTGTAAAAAAAATTCTTGATTTTGATTGATATAAGAGTTAAGGGATTTTTTCCTACATTATACACACTTATTAAAGAACATTCACTTTATCCTTTTCTGAAACATTTTAAAATCTGGTACATCTATTTTGTATCTATTGTTAGCACATTACAAAATGGAAGATAAGCTCAACAAAAAAAACGAGCATTTAGCACAGAATAGAACACAACACTCATTCTTAACTTTCTCAAACTGAAAAATACATTTATGGTTGTTTACTCTACTCTTATCATGGACAAAGCAGCAAATGATACATCTAGGAATGTAGTCTCTTGAAGTCTAATAAACAGTTCACAGAAATGAGAGCTGGATTCATTGGGGAGAAGGGGGAGCGCTATTAAGAAGCTATGTAACAGTATTGACCAGACTTACTGAAGCCAGATGACAGTAACCAAAAATTGATGTGAAATTAAAGTATATTTCAAGGAAAAGCTAATTTACATTGTCACCATAAACAAAAAAGCACCAGAACGTGATCCATTTATTAAAGTCATTTTGTACAACAAACTACCAGAGACTCTAAAAATAAAAAACAGGGAGAAATTTAAGAAAGATTTAAAGGTATTCTTGATTGAGAAATGCCTACACAGGGCGGATGAATTATAGAAAAAAATGTACAATTTTCCTTTATTGTTGTAAATGTCTAATGTAATAAAATGACCTAAGAATAAGTTACTGTTTATCTACTGATTCTGGAAAACTTTTGCTATTCTTATGCTATACTTTACAATTGCATATGAATTATTTAACCAGTGTTCTTAGATTTTGGCAATGTCTGAAATTTGTGTACACCAGCCTATTGACAGCAATAAATTTATTATATATATGACATACTCATTTGTTAAATTCAATTCTCAATACAAAAGCTCAACTAAATTCTGCATACTTTTAGTATTTTGAAAATGTTAAGAAAGAATTTCAACATTGCATTCAACTGAGTAAACTGCATGTGTCTTCAAATTGCGCATGTCAGCTGTTTCAAAGTTGATCAGGTTGCTGTGGTTTGGCTCTATCTGCTTTGAACTCAAAATAAGCTTAGTTTGAGAGAAGGTGAAGAAATAAAAAAAAAATAAATAAAGTTGCGATTTCCCAAATGACTTGTTCTTATATAAGTAATTACGCAACTTTGTATTTGGTATGTGTTATATATGTAGTTATGATGTAAATTTTGACTGTGTCTCGTATATTTATGATATGTTGGAAGAATAAATTGAACTTGAACAAAGGAATCCACTAAGCCCATTGAAATTATTATGGAACATATGAGGTGGTATCCAGAATATTCGGGACTGGTGCTCCCATCTGGTCAAAAACTTATTTTGGACTAATGACCGCCGTCACCCTCTAAGTAGTTCTCTTCCACACGTATACACCGGTCCCAGCGATTCTGCCATTTTCTAAGTGCATCTTAGAATCATGTTCTTTGAGGATGTTTAGCACAGACAGCGTTTCTTCTTGAATCCTCTCAAATGTGTCGAACCGACGTCCTTTCAACTTGATTTTCAGTTTGGGGAATAGAGCGAAGTCGCAGGGTGCCAAATCAAGCGAGTACGGTGGGTGGGGGACAACCGTCATGTTATTTTTCGTCAAAAAACTCCTGGTGAACAAGGAATTGTGACATTAGGGCGCATTATCGTTATGCAACAGCCAGTTAGCCAGTTCCCTTGTCGCCAAAGTTCGGGTCGTCGTCTCCGCACATTTTCACGGAGCCGTCGCAAAACGTCACAGTAGTACGTGGAATACACTGTTTGTTTTGGTAGGACGAATTCTTTGTACACAATCCCCTTGGTATCAAAGAAAACTAGGGGCATGCTTTTGACTTTGCTCTTCACTTGTCTCGCTTTTTTTGGTCTTGGTGAGTTCGGGCTCTTCCACTGGGAGGATTGTTGTTTTGTCTCAGGGTCATAAACGTATATCCAGCTCTCGTCGCCGGTGATGACCCTGGACAAGAAGTTTGGATCATCGGATACGGCCTGACGAAGCTCCGTGCAAGCTTCAACACGCTGCGCCTTCTGATCAGCAGTCAGGATCCTTGGCACAAATTTTGCGGCGACACGATGCATGCCCAATCATCAGTTAAAATTCGTTGTCATGTCCCCATAACCAATTCCCACTTCATGAGCAAGGTCTTCAATGGTTCGACGTCGATCCTCACGAACGAGGTGTTGAACTTTGGCAACAATGTCGGGCATTGTGCAGCTGACGAACCTACCGGTGTGAGCATCGTCTTCAATAGCTGTACGGCCGGCCCTGAACCGAGCATGCCACTCGAACACATGTGTACAGCTTATGCTTTGTCCCCCAAATACTTGTTGAATCATTGCGAGCGTCTCCGTAGCATTTTTCCCGAGATTTGCACAGAATTTGATGTTCACTCTCTGTTCTAATCGTGGATCCATTATAAAATCGCCACACACTACACAAAGAGTATCACGAAAAGTACTATAGAATCTCAACACATCTACCCAACTGTATGAAACATTAAACGCTCGCTCATCAGATGTGCTAGTGTTATCACCTAGCGGTACAAAACTCTATTCTACTGCAACTACTGTCGAGATGCCAGCACCAGTCCCGAATATTGTGGATACCACCTCGTACTTCCATAGGCAGTAACTCTATATATGCTAATCACATGGTTCTTGCTTCAAGAACCCAAGAATTGCTTTAGATTTGCTGATGATGTGGGCAGAAGATAATATTAGGACAAGATTGCATCCCTGACATTTAGGAAGGGTAGAAAGTCTGCAGCTTTCCACATGCAGAACAGATCCCTTAAGAATGTAACAAATTTCAAGTATTTATGCATCATTCTACAAATCGATTATGGACTTAACATTGCAATAAACTAGTCTTGAAATTGTTTAAATTAAAAGTCTCATCCATTGCTACTAAAAGGTAAAATATATGGGAGGGGACAGATGATATATGAAAAGATTTATAATATCTCTGATCAATGATTTGTTAGCTCTGGAAGCATAGTGACTATGGGCTAAGACACTTTTTATGCATGACTTCCATCACACACCGTAAAATAAAATGGTTCCATCAGCCAGACTCAAAATGTAGATATCAACAGTGTAAAATATCATTGTTTTCATTACAATGCAGTGGATTGTGCACTCAGACAAGATCTCTTATGGCTTCAACATCTGGCATTAGCTGTATGTGCATTTCTTTAAGAGTAAAATATATGAAAAGACTTAAATTTACATTTTTGAACTTAGGTTTACTTCTTAATACTATGCTGTGTTTAATTTGCATGTATAAATATGTTCATATAATAATATATCTGTAAAATTGCATTTTGTGGCTGTTTAAAATTAATTTATATCATTATTTTTCAAATGAATGCCTTTAAACTATTTTTTCTTCATTTTTCTTGAGCATAATTCAACTGTGAAGTAGTTCTGGAGTACATGATACCTTTAAAAATGAATAAATAAAAGAATGTATTGTTGGGATATTCTGTTTGCCTATTCTATTAATTCCATAATTTTTTTTTATAAAAAAAGAACAGTTTTGATAGATGGCCCACAACAGAATCACAAGAACACTATAGTACCGCAAAGGTCAATATTTGAGAATATTGCTTTAAGTGCATAAAAGTGCGACTCGCCGCAGTGGTAAAAAACCATAGATAATCCTTTATATAATTAAAACAGTAAAATCTTCCGGCCTGTTTTTCCATGGCCCATCCTCTGATGATGCCAACCGAAGTAATTGCTGAAAGCAATTTAAACATGGACTGCAGCAAAACAGCCCGGAATATTTTAACTGTTTTAATTATAACATCAGCCATGAAATCCTAAGAAGTATTATAATATTTTATATAGAGCACTTTATTAATTTGTTTCTTTTACCCATGATGCACGAGGATTAATAAGAGTTTGTGCAAGATCGACTATATTTAAATGTAAATGATTTGTGGGGAACGAAACTGCTGGAGTCAAAGGAAAGTATATGTTTGCGTAACAACAAATTGAAAACAGGAGGGAAATGTTCCGAAATTCCGCGAAAGGAAGTATTTGTGGCATATTTTGCCTTACAGTCTGTGTATGGATATGTTTTCCTTTGAAAGACATTTATTATTGTTTCTGAGTGTGGCGACATACGCTAACATTTCGGCCATCGATGGGGGGACTTATGAACATGATGTAATTGTTCACGAGGAAAGTTTTGTATACCCGGACAGTGATGAAATTCACACCCAAAACGTAGAAAACATGTGGGTAATGTCCATAAACCCACATGCAACCCGTCGTTCTTCATGAAAAGCATAAAACAAATGAGTTGGGTTAATGAGAGCTATGCGTAAGATTAGGAGGCAGTACGGAACTTCGGATGCACTCACTCTTCACGAATTCCTGTGTAGAAATTCAGTAGAAATTCATTCAAGTATACAATGTATTTGCATCATTTATCATATGTATTGCGAGTATCTACAATTGAACTAAATTCTTGTCTCTATAAAACATTTCTACTTTCCCTTTTGATTAGAAATAAATTTAAAAATTACTATTACCATTTCATCATTTCAGCAAGCTACCACCCTGCAGCAACAAACAATCTTCTGCAAGGCTACCTGCACCTTTTCACCGCAATTGCGGAAAAAACGGCTGCTCTTGGAGCCAGTCGGTACTGGTGATGTAGTGGTAACCATACTTCCCCTCCAAGATCACCGGTTCAAACCCGGCCAGGACCGACGGATTTTTTCGGGCGTAAAAATCGTAGGTATGGCTTCCTTCGGAAGGGAAGTAAAGAATTGGGTTCCGTGTCGTACATTTACGGCACGATAAAGAACCTCAAGCTTGAAAGAAGAGACTGAACAAAATTTGTCGGCCGTTTCACGTCCTGTTTAGAATGGGACGCTGATGAACTGAGATATTAAAGAGCGTCCGTAAATAAAACAAATCAACAAAATCTAGGAGCCACCAAATATGCTACAAAAAGAGCAATAGCTCATTGACCAGTGAGTTACAGTGTACCCATCTGCAGTACTTATGTGCTGTCATTTTTGTGCTTTTATAACAATTTGCGCTTATGTGTTTGCGATTATGGCGCTTGTGTGTTTCTAGGAGTTTGCGGCTATTCACCGCAATTACGGCATCAATAATGATTATGTGCCGTTGTGCTCGGTCACACTTCCACTATATAATGAAAATAAAGCATTTTTTTACTCCGAAGGTTCTATTATGCATTCCGCACACCTAGTGTTAGCTCTGGAAAACATCAAACAAATTAATAAGGTGCACTACGTCAAAGATTACCAAATTATGAATGATTATAATAATTTGAAATATTACAATTCTGTTTTCAAGTACTTTTTGACATTGCCTTCAAATTTCCTTTTTAAATATTAGAAATATATATTTCTTGTTGCATGAACAATTTGTTTCACTTTGAAACACATAACTACAGAAATAAAACATTGTATTTTGGAAATATAAATGTTACTACTAATTTCGATAATTGTTCCGATTAGTTCATCTAACACTTAAGATTCTTTTGCACTCAATTATTTCTCTTATGGTGACTATTTGCTAGATATATATATTGTGTTGCTACCTATAAAGATGATGTTTTTCCATTCCGCATTACATCCATAGTCTAGTAAATTGATACACTTTACATCGCACATGTACATTGCAGCAATGCTAGCGCCTCTCACTGATTTTCGCACGAATTGATAACACTACAGAAGTTAGAATTATTGCGCGAGAGGTTAGATTATGTTAAATGAAGTTTCGGTATTTATTGCATTAAGACATTGCAAGCGACGCTCAATGACCTTCGCACGAAATGAAAACAATATAGAACACTTGTTGGATGTTGCACCATTTTTATACTGTAACGTATCTTGCTAGTGCTGTGGAGGATATACGAGAGTAGGTCCATAAGTTTCCGGCCTCGCTGATAAGGATTATCGCCTTCACAAAACTCTTTATCTGGTGTCATACCTTATCTGAGAGTGAATAATTGCATCTGTAACTTCCGCTCCGCTATGTTCAGTTGTTCAGATATAGTTGCATAAAGAAGGCTAAGTGTAGAAGATTGTGACATGTTCAAAATGGAGTATAGAGCTGTTATTAAGTTCTTCACAAAATATTGGGAAGCATTCCCCTCATATTCTACCGTAAAAGAATGGGCCAAACTTTTTCAAATGGGTCGAGAAAGCATTGAAGACGAAGAGCTTGCTCGGCCCTTGGAGGTGCTCACTCCTGAAAACATCGCTCTTGTGGAAGGAGAAATTATGAAAGACCGGTGGCTCGAAGTTGGAGAAATAACAGCAAGGTTGGGCCTTTCTAAGACAACAGTCCTTCGAATTATTCATGAACATTTAAACACGAATAAGGTTAGTGCCTAGAATTCTTTCCTCAGTCCAAAAGCAGCAACGAGTCATCTGTTGTCAGACATTTTTGGAACTCTACCGTGGCAACGAGAGAGAAGTTCTACAAACCATTGTTACAAGAGATGAAACTATGGTCCTATTCTGTGATCCCTTGTCCAAAACAGAATCAATGGAGTGGCATAAACCTGGTGAAGCATCACCTGTAAAGGCCAAGGTCACTCACTGAACCAAGAAAATATTGCTACAATCTTTTGGGACTGTGGAGGAATATTCTCCATTGACTTTAAGGAGAGGGACACCACAGTAAATGGGGAGTACTATGCTGGCCTACTGCACAGACTACGTGCTTCCATCAAAGAGAAATGGCGAGGAAAGCTGAGTGGTGTTTATGCCCATTTTGCAGACAAGACTTCTATTTGGGGGGGGGGTTGAAATGTTAATTCAAAGATGTGAGAAGTATTTGCAATAAAAAGTAACTATATGGATAAGTGAATATAGTTTTTGTCTTTATTATACTTGTAAAATGGTTAGGCCGGAAACGTATGGATCTACCTTCATGTGTGTGTGTGTGTATTATAAGTAGATCAATAACTATACAAAACTTAGCACTTAGCACTAACTAAACACCATGCAGTGTAAAACATCTAACTGTTCACTAGCAATACATATAATGCACTTGTTACCACAATGACGCTCAAAAATAGAATTGACCGCCTAAAGTATCTGAAAAGGTGATACATATGCATTCACTTGTATGTGATGTTTAGCTTAGGAGATAAAGTTACCTCTCTCCCAGCGTGCGCCGCTAGCCATCCCTCCCACTCCCAGCATTACTTGCTCGTTCTATAAAATGTAATTACACTTGCATTAATGACGAATGGCGTAATATCTGGATAAACTGCAATCTCGCGATTTGCGAGGAAAATTAGACAAATGTTCACGTAAGGTTCGCTATTACAACAACCACGTTAAAACAGAAAGAGAAAAATTCACCCCTGTATGTTATATTATGTATGTTTTTCTTCTTAAGGTAGGTCTTAAATAAGTGTTCTTTGATCTCTAAGTATTTATAATTATTGCTATTATTACTCTTTCAATAACTGTTCTTATAATGCACCTGAGTATGTGGGGAATAAAACAGAATAACGATGAAAACCCGTCTGCTATTGCGAAATATGAGGGTAGGTTCATAAGTTCCAAGGTGGATCTTTCTAACCTGAAAGATTTTCCTGCCTAGAAAATGTAGCTGAGAGCTTGGGTTGGATTGGTAGGAGAAGGGGAGAATTTTCGGTACTTCAGCCCTGCTCAAGGGCTGGCTATTTGTCCCTGTGTCCCCAATGGGAATAAGCTGAATTAACCCAGGACGGTTAGGCACGGGTGGAATACACGCTCCTCAGGTGCCGCGGGAACAACGCACAAGCCACCGCGAACGACGCCAGACCGCGCCTTTCCTGGCACTTTCACCCTGCAACAGAACCAATGGAATGAACGGAGATTGTGTAACAGTTCCTACGACCCGCCCATACTGAAATATAAACATAATATATTTTGTAGGCCCAATCATATTTTGTGCATTGTAATTAATAATATAACTTTTATTTATTCAGTATATGTTTCATGAGATGTAACTTTAACACATGATTTGTATGTCGACGAAAGAGAAAGTCCCTTGTGTTTTATGTTAACGCCAGCTTGGAAAGCCAAAGAGGTGATAAAACTCTATACAAGTTTTATGACCTCTATTCATAGTGCAAGAGTAAACCCGAGGGTACAATGATGCTATTTTTTAAAAGGACTGCCGTTGGAAGATTAATAAACTGAAGGATTTTTAACTTTGTTAGGGCTTTGAACCCGACAGGCAATTTTACAATTAAACTTTAAAACTCCTATTGAGGAGTTTTAAACTTTCAAATAATAACCAATGGCACGTGCTGGCAGGTGAATTAAACCAGCCAATAGTAAATGTATATTTTGAACTTATAACCAAGATGTGATACTTGCGCGTGCTTGTGTGACCCCGTAGCTTGAATCAAGTATATAAGGAAGTATTTCCTCGATTGAGGCACTCATCTGCAAGTTTTACACGCGGCCAGACACATTCAGATCTAAGTTCTACACGCCGCGAGACAGTTTAAGATGCTCTGCTAGGCATCAATTTTAGATCAGCTCATTTTCTTGGAAGTCACGTCAGCTAAATTTATTTTCGACTTAGCTAAGGTCTATCGTACGCAGAACACCAGAGAACGCGAAAAATCTTTTGAATAATAAATTACCACATATATATTATGTCGCATAGCGTGATCATTTACATAGCCGACATCCTCTCATGTTTCTGTTGAGCACGACTCACAAAATAGCAGAAAGTCCCTGAGATATTGTTGATATGAAGCGTGGGCAACAAAACCGAAACGCTCATTAATAAATCGACGAAACCGCTTCAAAATTGACATCACAACTTGAGGGCGATATCAAATCTCATTGAGATTAGCGCCCAACACGGGGCCACTCAACGTCGACAACAAATCGCTTCAATCGGAAAATTCGTCGAAAGAAAAAATATCTAAGCAAAGGAAATCACGAAAGGGAGGGAAAAAAAACGGCCCCAAAATATTTGAACCCGGGACCTCCCAAATACGAGTCCCAAGTCATTACCACCTGAACCATCCCGCTCGGAAGTTTATAACTTACTCACTGAATAAATAATAAAACTACTTCCAGAGTGTGTGTTTTCAAAACATGTTCGTAAAACTGTTGAATTGCATGTGGCAGAAAACCAGCAAGGGTGGGAAATGTTCCGGATTGATCACCCCTAACCTTCCGCAGCATGCACGCTCTTGTGCTATTAGCGTGCTATTTAATTCTTGCTGAGCGACTCTTGCGTAAACAATAACAGCTGCGCAATGTAACTATGCTTTAACTACTAGCACAGAGTTTCGTGTTATCCCCTCTTACTTAAAATCCCAGCACGCTATCTGGCAACGGTTTGTTGCTATAGCTATTATCGGTTTTAAAGTATAAAAGGACAAATACGATCGTAACTGAAACAGCAAATCACTAAGCCCAGGAGAGAAACAGCCGCTGTTACATTTCAGGAAAAGTTGTCCCAGCCACGAGTCTTGCGCGTTTGGCACATTTGTGGTAACCATGACAACACTGCCGTTTCAGTTTTACGTGCAGTTTATTCGTCAGGAGCTCCCGTCCACCTGCCACACACTGCAGGGCGAGGCCCAAGGAACCACGAGTATCAGAACATATCTATGTAATCCTTTATTTTTAAAAAAAATATGAATTCACATTTTTCATTTTATTATATAATTACGGCATAACATGGGAATATATGAAAAAAATGCTTCAAATTCAAGAGCAAGTAGTATCGATTATGGCAAATCTATATTTTAAGTCTATTTAAATTGTCACCATTGATACTTTTTACACATGAGCCGCACTACTACTTCCAAAATATTATAAAAAATGCTCTAAATAGAATTGTTTGAGATTTTCCACAGTTTCTGGTGTAAATTTGTAAGACGCCAAAAAAATGTGCTAAAATTCTATTATAGGATACTGAAGCTCCTTATAAATCCGAGGCATGCAAATGTCACACGCTCAATTGTCAGATTATTGAATAAAGTTTATCTCTTTATTAAAATAATTCCTTTATCTGAAGCCGAAACGCATTTTATATCCTAATCTATGTCAGGATGAAAATATGTACTATAATTACTTTTTTTTTTTTTTTTTTTTTTTCCTGTGTCTGGTTTGAAATATAATTGTCCTTTTGAGTGCTGAATTCCGTGGGGAAAACATATCACGTCACATTTTCTAGATACACAATACTAATACATGCATATAATACAATGTGGGTGCACGTTAATAACTTTAAATGCAACAAAACAGTTACATTTAGAACTAATGAATACTGAATTTATCTAATTTTGAGTTGCACAACTCAGTGGAAAAACATTTTTTTTTTCAATGAAATCACAGTACTTAATATACACACAGCATAGTTAAAAAAAACCACTTGCGAGCATTGATACATAATTAAATACAAACAAGAAATGACACTCAATACTCAGCGGTGTTTTTTAGCTCAATATATATGTAGACATGATGCAAAAAGATCTAATTTTTACTTTACAATATATATGAGATTAAAATTTTAAACTGGGATTAGATACCCTGTTTTTTTTTAATGTAAATCAAGCGTGATGCCGCTTTTAAACGAACTGCCGTTGGAGGGGTAATAAACCCAAGAACTTTTAAATTCGTTGGGGCTTTGAATGCGACAGGCAGTTGTACAATTAGCCTTTTTAACTGCCAATGGTAACTAGAGTTTTAATCTTTCAAATAATAAACGAATGGCGTGTGTTGACAAGTGAATGAAACCAGCCAATAGTTATTTTACTCTTTACCTATTTTGTTTTGAAAAGTGTGCCGATGATGCTCTTCTTTTGAATGGTGTTTCGTCAAACTCTCTAAAGAGACTCCAACAGTACTCGCCTATAATCGAATGATTCCAGTGTCCTTGATAACGATGTATTAAGTATCTCTTGCTGAAAGAGCTCACCCTAATCATCGCTTATAGTGTCCAGGAAGAAGTCAAGGTGTGAATGTATTAAGCGACATTCCACACCCCACGTTCTTGTAGTTCTTCAACAAATTAACTAATGAAAGTTATCTTTAATTTTGCCCAAAAAGTCATTAACAACTACTTTTAAAAAGAACCAAGGAGCTAATTCGAGTTTTATGGCTTAGTATCACTTTAAATTGCTTTTTCTGATTTATGGTCCAACAAATATGCTTTTGCTTCACTCAATTTAAGAAATCTTTGTTTCATATCATTGAAGGCCTGGTCTTCTTTACCAGAACTTTCATGAAATTTTTTCATTAGGCTTAGCTTGGTGTGAAGCGGAGACAGTGATTTTATTCCGTTCAACCAATGGAGTGTTTTTCACATTTTATTTTCCAGTTACCAATGGTTATCTTAAGCCATCCCTGGACTTATGATTCTTGATGTCTCGGCTGTTCCATAGGCACAAAAAAAAAACAGCAGTATTTCATGAATCAATCCTGTAAACCTGTAAGCAGAGCAACAACTTTTAAATGACAGCAAAGTTACCTCTTTCATGGTCTTTATGTTTGATTGCCTCTAGCAGAAAAGCCATGTTTTAATAAGTTTCTCTCATGTCTAATGCATAAACCAAAGTCACAGATGGAAATTTATTACCATTATGTAGTAGCACTGCTTTCCAGCTGGTTCTACTGGAGTCAATAAATAGTCGTCACTCCTGTGGGTATGTTGTACACTTAAATGCATTATCAAACACGACACTTCTTCAGGTCGAATTATTGAACGAAAGAACTACCGCCGGATCTAAAATAGGAACGTTTTATCTCTGGAGCTAGAAGGTTCCATTGTTGCAATCTCGATCCCAAAAGTTCACATTGCTGTTTAGAAAGTTGAAGATCGCTAACTAAATCGTTCAGTTCCTTCTGTTCTATAAGATGAGGTGAAATGTATCGAGATTGAGGGTAGTGCTCTTTTGCAAGTTTCTCTCCTGATTCACTTGTTGTTGAGTTTGATGAAATATTTTGCAAGTTACAGACAGGAATAGACAAGCATTCACCATGGGGCACTGAAGACATATTTGGATAATTTATTTTGTCTAGTTTTGCTTGAATACTCTGCATTTTTTGAGGTAGAAGTAACAGTTTGAACTATGGTATTTAGGCTCACACCTCATCAATTGAAACAGCGAATGGCATGGCTCGCCGCTTTTCTTTCAACCATTCTGTTTGAGTAGTGGTACAGGTTAGACAGCAACAAGAAGTGCAACAGTTTTATTTTGATAAGTTTCACTACTTCTCATAGGTAACACAAAAATGCAGGTAAAAACAAACTGAGTAACAAAAACTCACAATACGGGGTTAGGTTGAGGCAACTATGATAAGAATTGCATCATGTGTATTTCAACAAGTGTTAGACTATAACGCCTCTTTTAGAGAAATTTGGCATCTAGTGACTAAACATTTTACAAATACTACCATTCTTCCCATCTGGTAATTATTTTTAAAACTTCTACCGCTCTTATACTTTTATATTATAAAAAGAGTAACACACAAAATAACAAAACGACAAATAAAACATATAAACAAAAAACATAGAATAAGGAAAGACTTAAATAAAAAATCTAAAATACTCGAAAACCTTACGTGCTAGCACGTTTTAAAAGGCAGATTCAGATTATATGCACAAAACTATGTACTAATTGATATATAACATGTCAGATTCAAAATGGTTGTTGACTAGCGTATTAGTTTGTTTCGTCGAAGATTGTACTCTTCAGATATGGGGGAGGGGATAAATCACAATATGTGAATTAAGAATTGCTCTTTTTGCTACGGTGTAGTATATAGCAACATGAAATATAGTGTGCGCCAAAAATGTCAACCAAGATCAGAAAACCTAAAATAAGATTAGGGACTTTCATGCCAACTGGGACAAGTGGATTCTTCTACACATAAAATTTTAACTGAGCAATTTCATGTAAACAGTACAATGAGAAAAATCTGTTAACCTCATTCCTTTCAAATCTCTTTCGTTTTTGTGGTACTGGTTGAGAATTTTCAACAAAATAGAAACATCGTTGGGTCCGCACCGAAAACGGTAGGTTAAAACAAAATATGAACACATAAGTGGCATTGCAACACACAATTTGATTGTACTTTGCTTGCATTGGATTTTTTCACTGCATTATTATTATATCCAGAACAGTAATAAGTTTTGAAATGAATCGTTAGCCAAATAAAAATATTAGTACCGTGTGTAACAATGGAGTAAAATATTTCTAATATGAAGCCGACCATTATTTGATATTGTTATTCATTTATTTGTTTACAATATAACGCGCATTAATAAAGGTGCCTAATCAAGATGATTATACCGTCACGGGTGGTTGAGGTTGTTAAGGCGCGGACTCGTGAGCGGGAGGTCTGGGGTTCAATTCTCACCAGGACCGTTCTCCCTGACTGGGGGGTTTTTCCCAGGTTTTCCCCAGTCCTCACAAATGAAAATTGCCGGGGAGGTAACCTAAACTTAGGCCTAGAACGCCTCTTTTCTTAAAATATCCTTTCCCAATTCCCAATTTATCATTTCACCTCAAGTATCATCAGTGTCCACCGCCTGTGACGCCTCAATGTTTAAAATGGGCGTTAAACACTGTTAAAATGATTATATCATTAAGTATGACATATATAGGCACGGTTATTTAATTCAGTTGCACTTTCTATTCCTAATTTTACATTAGGATACTATTTATCGCACAATTATTCCTGGGCGACATTATTTGTATTCCGTATATACAAGTCTTTACTTCTTCGAGTATGTATGGTTGCCCAAATTGCCACGGTGATTAATTTAATGTAATTTGAGTAATTTCTGAATAATCTTTTTTTATGAAATTGTTTTCCTTTCTTCTACCCTCCCCGCCCCAGGATTAAACTTCCAAGCGTTTTATCATCTTATACTTGATCTTCCCTTGAGACACATGCCTTATTTTGTTTTATGAAACTGTCGTAATCTCTTTTTTCTGTATTCCTTTACCGTTGCTACGTAATTTACCTTGTAACCGTAATACACGACATGCATAGCATTAGTTTGCGCATCTTTAGGCATATGCAAAGGTGTTTAAAGCGGAACTTATCTGTGAGGTTGCTGTTAGGCAGATCGTCTGCATGAATTTCTAGCGCCGTAAACACTTTTTCCCTTCTTTGCTTTGCCTCGGCCCAGATGTACTAACTTTTGTAGATGAGATCAAATTTATAGGCTATCTGTTTGATAAGAGATTGGTTGAACTATACATTGTGGTTGTTTTATAAATATTTCAAGCACTTTGTACTGTAACTTCTTCGGTTAGCGGACAGAACGGCACTTCTGCGGTCTCTGATAGGTGTAAACTCTATACGCTCTTCCGCCTGCTACGACAGCTAAGCAATGTGCAATTATTTCAGTATCCGGCCGGCTTGCTCTTTTCAACTAGCCCAATTGTTAGCCTCTGCGCGGTATCTACCGCACCTCCCATATAACTATGCCATGATGATGGAATTTCTTTGTGGTTCTGCCTGCCGATTGCATGCTCAGCCTAATTACCCGACATATATTCTATTCCTTAATGACGGTCAATGTACTAGGGGTGTTTTAAAATTTCTTAGCCTGACTCAGAGATGTCGTGAGGATTGTCAAATTACTTCGATAGTTGTTTAGTATCATTCTTTAATGGCGCACTGTAACGTTTCAGACGCGTAAGTGTAGTCACTCGTTTGTGACGATCGTGTAAACAAACTAGCGTTAACATTTTCTACAAAAGAGATACAAACTTAAATATGATCTGTGATAAAGTACCTTGTTCAATAGAAATACAAAAGGAGTTAGGTTATACATTAAAGTATTCTTTTCCTTCGTTTTCGACGGTTAAAAAGTGGGTTAATGAATTTATGCGTGGTCGTAGGTCCATTCAAGATGAGCGCTCAGGGCATCCCATAACTGCTACGACCGACCGTTTTGTGACAAAAATAACAATGTCACCTTCAATGATCGCCGATTGAAGGTACGCGAGTTGAGTGACATTGTAAAGATCTCGATAAGCCGTAGTAGAGTTTGGAGTATGAGAAAAACTTTCCGCTGGATGCGTGCAGCGTTTGTTAATAGTGGACCAAAAACGATTTGAATGAACATTTCGCAAGAGCGTTTAGACTTGTTTAAACGCAATTCCAGTGGGTTTCTCCGATGTTTCATAACAGGAGATGAAACATCATATGCCAGAGACAAAGGAGTAGACCAAACAGTGGGTGACAACGGGTGAAAGTGCACCAAAATATGCAGAAACGGTTCCATTTACGCAAAAAGTCATAGTTACAGATTTCTGCGATTCTTATGGTGTGGTGCTCGTAGACTACCTCCAGAAGGGTAGAACCATCAGCGGGGAGTATTACGCTTCATAACTGGATTAAATGAAGGATGTTATTCAGAGTAATCGTTCACGTCTTGCGAAAAACAAACCTCTTTTTCAGCACGATGATGCGCCTTCACACGTTTCTGGGATTGTTGCTGCAAAATTGCATTACCTTCGCTTCCAAATGCTTGCACATCCGCCATATTCCCCGAATTTGGCTACCAGCAATTATTTTTTATTCCCAAACCCGAAGAAAGGCTGGGTGTCCGAAGATTCACATCAAATGATGAGGTTGAAGCTGATTATTTTCCACAGTTGGACAAATCTCATTTTACTGAGGGTATTAAAAAGTGTTGAAGGAAATGTATTCATTTCAAGGTGACTATGTTGAGAAAAAAAAATAATTATTGTGTTTTCTTGGCCAGGCAGAACTTTTAGAGCATCTCTCGTAGTCTAATTATAATTCTTTAAGGCTACTTGTCTTTGGTTTATGAGCATTTCTTCGGAAACTGGACAAGTGCTGCTTGTCGCATTTACCTTAAGAGAAACCCAATGCCCTCCAAGGTAACGCGCAGGAACCGACGTTGAGCTGACATATTTATTTTCAAAATCCACGACTTCCGCCAGCATTTCTTGGAAAGCACATTATGAAAAAAATGGTGTTCGCTTGTTCACACGTTTAGCCATCGTCAATGTTTGAGTTCATTCTCCTCTCGCTTGCCCGCATTGTGCCGTTTCCCTCACCGGTCAGCACGTTTTCAGTGATATCCGCTTTTTGGCGTCACTTCGCGATTCGCTATTTTTACCAAAATGTTAAACAGACGACTCGGCGGTGATAGAACGTGTGTTTACTTTTATTCGGCGCTTTTTTTTTTCCTTCTTCTTTTTTTCCCCCTCCGCTGTTTAACGTCCGTGCTACTGAGGCACCGCAGGCTGTGGACTCTGATGACACATGAGATGAAATGATAAACTGGGAAAGGATTTTTTTAAGGAAGGAAACATTCCGGGTACCTCCCTGGCATTTGCCTTTTATGAGGAATGGGAAAACCTGGAAAAAAAAGTCAGGAAGGACGGTCCTGACGGGATTCGAACCCCAGATTTCCCACTCACGAGTCCGCGCCTTAACGACCTCGACCACTAGTGTCCATTTATTCGGCGCTTTGATATGCAGAAATTCGTTTAATTTTAATATTTGACGCTTTTATACGCCTATTTTCTGTATTTGTGTCTATAACCAAAAAAAGTTTATGCATAAACGGTCTAGCGTAAGATTTTCCCCTTACTTGCTTTGATATTTTTCCATCAAAGGATTGCAGAAATGAATTTGCATTGCCTGAAATGGGTTATGGTAGTAAATGTTATCAAAACTTTTAATAGAGGTAAAAAATTTAAATGTGACTACAGATTGAAAATAAGGTATGGTATTTATAAGCAAATAAAATTCATTTCACCGAACATTGCAACTTTCGTACAGCATTCATGTGCAACATTAGCTACTTCCTATCCTAAAGCGCATGCTTTTCGGGTGGTAGTACTGCTGTTTTGAGTGAGCAGGTAACAGGTGAACATCTAACTGGTTCGCGTGTGCAGTGATACGAGAGCTCAATGGAGTTAATCGAAAGGTGAACAAACCACGGAAAGGACATGCAATGAAAGATGCGGCTAAATTCCGAAAAGTGTATGTCTCTGCAGACGGAAAAAACAGATGATATACATACAATGAGTGCCAATGAGACTGAAAGTTTAGAAAATGAACATTGTCCCGATGATTGATGGATCGTGACATCCTTCGGCAAAGTATCTTCCGGTTTTTGACCTCTTCTATCGCTAGACATGTGAAGCTATACGAACTAGAAATGAAGACTTCCACCTGCTTAACGACACTGTAAGTACTTTAAATGTTCAGCTGTAATACGAACTTGACATATTTAAGGAAAAGTGAAACGATTTTAGTTGATGGAAATTTAATTTTGGTGCAAAATATTTCTATTACAGAATGCGACAGAAACAACGACCCATTTTACTACTATCCGACATGTTGTGGGCTTGCGAATGACGTCGGTTCTGGTGGTGTAACCATACTTGCCTTCTAAACCCAAGATCGCAGGTACAAACCCAGTCAGAATCAATGTATTTTTTTTTCGGGCGTACAAATCCTAAGTATGGCTTCCTTCGGAAGGGAAGTAAATGTCGTACATTTACGGCACTATAAAGAACCTCAAGTCTGAAAGAAGAGGCCTCTGAGCAAAATTTGTCGGCCGTTTCACGCCCTGAATTGAATGGGATGCTGATGACCTGAGATATTAAAAGAGCGTCCATAAATAAACCAAATCAACAACATGTGAATACCGACGAACTGATCGCTTTAAATCTTGCTCTAAAGCAGCTCTTGCTGTTGCCATGTTTATAGAATGCGAACCGTAGGTAACCTACCAGTTGGCTTCTTGTTTCAAGCAGATGTTGTAATGAACTGCCTGGCCCATCTCGTAATCGCCTCCCATGACGGAGCTTGTCCATTCCGACCGATATCAAAATGTTACTGAAACAAAAGTTGCATTCTTACGATACAACCACCATATTTGAACAAAGTTCCAATTGCAAACGCACCATATTTATTCAACCTGCACTCTATTCTTACTTCAAAGAATGTATGAATAATCGGCTAAGGTCATGCAATATGAGCTACAGAAAAACTCTTTGAACTGCACTGGGCATTAGCACAAACATCATCTCTCTAAGAAGCCGTGACCAACAACAGCGCACGATTTAAAATGATCATTTATTCTGCCGCACTCTGTACTTGTTTACTTTTATGCCCATAATGAAAATCATGCTCAGTAGATGAGGAAACGCCCGTACTACTGACAAACAAGCAAGCATATTGTTTCTAACCATACTTATAATACAAAGCTGTGATGTAACTCACTTTGTATTGTGGATAGTTCCAAGTTTTTAAAATGGGAAGGAAACATTACTGGTGTACAATTTTGAGCAAACGTTCGGTTGATAGTGTGGTTAAAACGATACTCTCAATCAGTGTGGCTCAGAAGTCGTGTTCCGCACGTGACCAGGGAAAACCACGAAAAAACAAAAGGTCAAGATGACCTGCTCCAGGGGATTTGAACCCACGAGAGTTTCCAAGCGTTACCACCCGATTCATCCTGCTTGATTTATTTGTATCCTTAATCATAAGTAGGCATCGGGATTTCTAAGCACCAAAACCAGAAGAAGACGGATAAAGTTAATGTTGGTGCTGGACTGCAGGAAATAAAAATCGCATTGTATTTATTTAACAACTTTTGACTACATATTTATGTACATGAGAGGGGTGATTAGAAATTAAGGTTACAAAGCCTGCTGTGAAACGTGTACATTTCATATAACCAATATAGCCAACTGATAGTACATACTTTAGGTTATTTTTCAACAGTCTCCATATCGGTTTAGGCACTTGTCGCTTCGTGAGTGAGTTTTAATATCCTGGTAAAATTCCTGTCCTTGTGTGTTCAGCCACGTTGTCACAAAGTGTTTCACCTCCTCATCTGAAGCGAAACATCGGCCTCCTAGGTGCTCCTTTAAGTGAGGAAAAAGATGATAGTCGCTTGAGCGAGGTTCGGGTTGTAGGGAGGGTGATCGATGATGTCCCAGCGAAACAGTTTCAACAGCGTGGTGGTCTTCTGGGATGTATGAGGTCGCACGTTGTCGTGAAGGAAGATGACGCCCTCGATGAGAAGTTCTGACCGCTTCCTCCTGATTGCTTCGCGCAATCGGTCAGCGGTCACTGTGTGCCCTCTTTCCAAAAACTCCATGAGTATGACAACCGCGCTGTCCCAAAACACTGAGACTATCACCTTCCTGAAAGATGGCATCACTTCTTTGCCTTTAGAGAGGAGGGGCGTTTCCACCCATTGACGACCGCTTACTGCTGGGGGTGTAATGATGGATCTATGTTCGAACACCCGTGACAATATGGTGAAGAAAACTGTTCCCTTCTGTGGAGAACCGTTGCAAAAGTTGCAGACTAGCCCCCATGCGCTTCTCTTTATGTTTGTTGGACAGATTTCGTGAAACCCATCGGGAACAAACTTTCCGGTACTGCAGAATATCCTTAACAGCGTGACGAACGCTTCCAAGTCACATTCCCTATTCTACCGTCAGATGCCGTAATGTGATCCTCCTGTTGTTCTGAATCAACTCCTCCACACGAGCTGTGTTCATATCTGTTGATGCCGTGCTGGGTCGGCCACTACGATTCTCGTCGGTGACGTTTTCTCTACCGGCTGCAAACTTTCGACACTTTCTGCGACATGCTAACGAGGCATTACAGTTTCTCCGAAAACCTCTACCAGCTGCCGGAGAATTTCAGTCGCGGTTACAAGTATCGTTCACAGAAATCTAATAACGGAGCGATTTCTTCGTAAGACCAGTTTTTCAAACGAGTCGCCATTTGTGTTTACCTACAACTAGCGCTGTAGGTGGCGGTTGGTTGAAACTCCAGAAAATTCGGCCTTGAAACCTTAGTTTCTGATCACCTCTCGTATTTCTCAGTTTGATATTTCATAAAATTCTGGCTCTCTAATCAGTATATATTACCTTTAAACAATTTACACCATCTATGTAATGCAAATTTCGAAATGTTCTATGTTCAGAGCACTTCTGCACACGAACTCCTCAGATGTTACTCGAAACGAGAAAACTCTGAACTTTCTCAATAATTTCAGCAGATTTGCTAACCTGATGATGGTCTTAATTGTGCACTTATTTATGCCCTGAAAGTAAACGTAGTTTTTTTTTTTTTTTCAAAAAATATCAACATTATAAAGTCATGAATCTTTTGGCACATGTTGAAATATTTCATAAGAAAACAAATGTGAACAAGATAGCAACATTTGAGACAGACTGTCAATATAACCATGTGGTCTTGTTCTCTTATGCCAAAATTCACATCTGCAGGAGAGTTTTAGTATTTATATCTTTAGGTTTGACGCAATTATTTGGCTTCATTCCACTGCATCTCCGGTGTTCCAGCTTTATCAGATGTCAGAAGAGTTTCGAGGCCTGCTAGTGCAAATATCTATAACCGTTAATAAAAGATGTCACGTACATAAAGTCTTCTTGCTTTCGCCATCTAATTTAGTTCTAGAACTTTTTTCTGCTAATTTAATGCCAGAAGCGAACTGCCAAGGGCCATTATACATTCGACATGATCTGTCTTGCTCCATCCCAACTTTTAAATAACTACTAATGTGGTTTTGTATAAATTCCCTCTGCTTAACTCTGGAACTAAATAGATGGCAAGCAGCTGGCGTTTATAAAAAGATGGGGCTTGTCGAAAGTTTTTAGCTCTATCTAAAAACAAATGTAACTTTAAAAACAATTTACAAAACGGAGCAATCTCCTGTTTGCTAATATATTTGTTAAGTTTATTTGAGCCTGAGTGCGGCTTCATACTGGGAACACTAACCAGTGTTATAATAAATGTTGAAAAGTATGCTCCTCAGAGCAATACATTGCAGGCGTCTGCTTAGAAAATTCCTCCATTTCTACATTGAGAACACGGCGGTTCCTTTTCTGAAATACTGCACACGAAGGCACGTGTTCTTTAATGATGGGATCCTTTTAATCGCCTGTTGGATGGGATTTTTTTTTTTTTTTTTTTTTTTTTTGCTATAGGCCTAAGTTTAGGGTACGTCCATGGCATTTGCCATTTATGAGGACTGAGGAAAACCTGGAAAAACCCTCAGCCAGGGAGAACGGTCTTGGTACGAATCGAACCCCAGACCTCCCGCTTACAAGTCCGCGCCTTAACGACCTCGACCACCCGTGGAGGAGTTTCATGGGACGATTATTATTTTTTTTTAATGAGGTTTAATGCCTATTTTTACTACTGAGGCACCATAGGCGGTGAACACTGATGATACATGAAATGAAATTATATATTGGGAAAGGAATTTTTAAGGAAGGAAACGTTCCAGGCTGAAGTTAGGGTACCTCCCCGGCATTTGCCAATAAATTACCATTCTGTGGATTTTATCTTTTCTGTCTTGAAATTTACAAGTAAATTGCTAAATAGCTCAGGGAATGCTTATATTTAATGGAAGGAGAAAATAGTTATTGTATTATTATTATTATTTGGAAAGAAAGATTTAGACTTATTTTAAGACAAACGAACTGCTCCAGAATTTTAACCACTTGGGTTAACACTTTTGCGCTTTTTAAGCTTTTATTTTTATTCCATGATTAACAAAAAGTTCATACTTTACTAAACTTATTTATTGACAATTGGTTACATATTTCCAAAATGTCGTTAGAAATATGTTGTTATACAGAGGGTGCCAAAAAATTATACACACACTTCAAGCAAATAAAAAACTGTTAACAACACAGAATTCACACAAACAGAAAATGATGAGCACTAATCATTTAGACTTTTACAGTTACAACAGTTGCTCAAAATGCCTACCATCGGCGCCGATACACTTCTGAGTACGTTGAACTACTGATTGAGCAACGTTTTGCGTCCTCAGCGATTGCAGCACATGCCGTTTCAGGATCATCTTCATTTAATGCATGCAAAGGTTTTGGGATAAAAATTTTCAACTTTGCTGTTTTAACAACAGGACGCACGCTGGTTCTGCTAATCCCAGTCTCACGTGCACATCGCTTTGTAAATTTCTGCGGCAATGCTCAAAACGTTCCAAAACCATAGCCGAGACGCTTGGGCTTTTGCTGTGCGAGGTCTCCCTGATCTGCCCTTGTGAACATCGCATACGGTACCACGAGTCTCAAATTTGTCTCCAATGCGTGCAATTGTTACTCGCGTTGGCGATTCAGTTCTAAACACACGTCTCCATTGCCTTTGAACTTGAACAACATTCTCGGTTTTCCAATACCACTTCAAATTTGCTTTCCGCTTTTCAAACGATAGTCTTGACTCCATTTTGTTGTAGGAAAGTAATGTATGTGCATAACGTAATATGAGTCACATCTGTTTACAGAACATCATACTACACATTACTGTTGTTTTTCGGTTCAACTTTGAAATATATTAAATAGATATCTACTGTGAAAGTGTGTATACATTTTTTCCCACCCTCGGTATTTCGTTGATTAATTTATCTGATATTTTCTTTGAATGCTACACATGTTTATTGCTTATAGGATTTCCTTTTTGCACAGGGGTATTGAAGTTTTGAGTCTTTGACCTCTGATACAGAGCATATCTAGATTGCTTCTGATGTTTTGCAAGTTCATTGTGGTTTCAAGTGGCCGTTTACACCTCAGGAGAGGAGCTATACTCGCAGAAAGTTGTGACCGCCGGAAATTTTAGACCAAGCTGTTTGTCATGTAAGGCTGGTGAGCTGAATATTTAATGAGGAATGTTTGCCATGTCAAGAATCATTAAGTTGATATCAGCTTGATCCAAGACACCAACGAACATCCTGAGTGGCCTGCGTGAGTTATTCTAGAAAGAGTGTAGGCATTAATAATTAGTCATGTGTTCTTCTCAATCTATTCTTTAATTGATATCTTCCTCTTTCCGTTTACACATAAAGTCTGGTTGAAAGTATAATTACTGGGGCACAATATAAATCAGTTCTCAAATGTAATGCTGTCACGACCACCTACTCGCTTGGCTGTATTAACTATTTATCGAACTCGGGCCGTGACTAGCAGCATAGCTGAAACACTAACCTGAAGAAATCTAAAACATCATTAATCAAAATGACACAAAAACAGGGAAGTAGTGGACGGAGGTGTTCTATGTAATTATAGACGTTAAACAGAGTTAGATCGTCATTTATTCACCATTTATGAAGTAGTTCTAAGATCGACTCTTCCGCCAAGGTGACCATCCGGGTGCAGAATTAGTACCTACTACGCCCACACTGTTTGAGTTCCAACTCTTCCCAAACTTCGTAAAGACGCTATTTTTGTCAGTTGACGTTACACGCAGTACAAATTCTCGGAGCTTCAGTACCGAGCAACAACGGAGAGAGCCGAACTCAGTCGAACGGGAAACAACTTCGATGTTGCCTCGTGGCTACATAAGCACTTAATCTGCACGTAATTGTTTTCACTTCATAGTGATAGGCTTAGGTTTTCTGTCTTTTTAGATGCACTTATTGTTACACAAGGTTTACACCATCTCATTCATACTGAAGTGAACAGCAGTTGAGAGAGACGAACTCCTATTTTACTTTTCAGTCCTGAACGGCAGGGGCGTGGCAATAGTGCAATCTTGCACTTTTTCAGCTTGCAGCAAAGAAAAGGCGGTGCTACCAAATTCTGCTGTATTGGGTTTTGCAAGGAAAATGCGACGAGAGAAGCGAAGAGTCTTTTCTAGGAAATGACCTTCCTCTTTTGGGACATTTCTTTAGTCTTGGGCATTGGTACTTGTTCATTTTGGTTGCAAACAGCGGTTGATATTACCTCAAAGGATGCTGTGCATTTCTTCACAACTTGAAGTTCCGTTGTGGAAATGTCCAGTAATTTTCCACAACACCACACTTACACTTTCTTATTCACACTGCAAGCACGCAAAAGTAACTGATTGCCAGACGTCATCGACAAAATCAGGGGAAAAAAAAAAAGAAAAAACCGAAAACGTCATATCATTCATCATGACAATGCCAGCTCTCACACAACACGTCAAACAATTGATTATTTGAAGGAGAAAAACATCCAATTAATGTCCCATTGCTCATTACGGACTTCAAACAATAAAATTACTTATTGGTGCTATTATCATGATTAAACCATATTCTATAAATCATTTTATGCCTTTACCTTTTGTATGCGAAACTGGTGCCAAAAAGCTCTTAACACTTTCTGGATTGAGTTCTGTTGGAAGAGGCAGAGGAAGTACTTAATGTGCTACAAATATATTTTCCGGAATAAAGTCCGTCGAAGTTGCAAAGCATAAAACCATGAAAACTCGGGTTATTTGTCCTAAACGTCACATTTTCGGTAATAACTGCGATATTTCCCAAAAAAGAGTTGGGTAAACTAAGCGAAATCGAGTGAATAACTTTTTAATACAAATAACCATATAATCTAAATTATGCCTTATTAATTAATAAAATTAATTATGACATTACTGTGTACTATTAGGGGAACAAAATTAGAATTCTTGCAATCTATAAGACTACAAAAGAGAAATGACATTTTTACAATTATAATTTTATTATTGAGATTAAATGACAAAAATTATACTATGACAAATAGTATACTATTACTTAAATGAAATGTAGACTACTATAAACAAAGCTATGCTGTGCGAGTATTTTTAAACATTTTTAAATACAATCATGTTTATGAACTGAGCCCATAATATCATCTTTACATTCACTAAAATAGAGAAATTAGTTTGGAGTAACACTGTGTATTTAAGAAGATGATGTTCATATGTTTCAATAAAACAAAAACATGTTACTATTCGTATTCCGAGACAGTTACAATGTATAAAGAAAATAAAAACAATAGAGCGTTACTTCATTTTCATTGATTTTGAAGTTTAATTTAACTCCTCTTGTAGTAAAAATATGTAACGAAAAAGTTTCGTGAAGGTTATTATAGGGTGCTCTTACATACAAATATTATTCTCACACACACACACATATTAGATTAATAGTTCACATTTGCTTACTTTACGGCGATGCTTTTGTTAAATATAAAACATATGCATCATTTATAAATACAGTTTTTATGCTGAATTAAAATGTCCTTTTATTTTAAAACAATGTAGAGAAAATTAAATGCAAGAGAGCTTTTTAAATTTCGATTTTCAAGTACCCCTACTCCTAATGATTCAATTTCTCTAATTTTCGGAAACTTTTTTTCTTGTTTTATTTAAATGGTATATACAGAATTTTGTTGGTGCCGCTAGAGCGATTTTTAAATTTTGGGTTTCATATAAACCCCCACTCTCAAAGGCTCAATTTCTCTGATTTTCAAAACAATTTTTCATATTTTATTTCAATGTCATATATGGAGTTTCGTTACCAAAAAACAAATATTAATGCCGCTATAGCGATGTTTATATGATGGGTAACTCCCCCCCCCCCTTGCTAATGGTCCGATTTCACTGATTTTCGCAATATGTTTTTCGTATTTAATACCAAGATTGCCTTCATTTTTTAAAAAAAAATTGCGCCCGATAGAGCTATTTTAAAATTTCGCTTTAACTCTCACTAGTTTTTCAGTATATGACCCGATTGCCATGATTTTTTAAAACAGCTTTTAGCAATTTATTTTAAAGAAATCTACCGAGTTTCGTTGAGAAAAAACAATATTTGCGACCGCTATAACGATTTTTCTATTTTCGCTATAAGTTAACCCCACCCTCAATGGTCTAATTTTGCTGGCTAACAAGCTCGACGAGTCATTTGTTAATTGATGGGAAAATGCCGAATTTTGTTGAAAAAAATTGCGACTGCTAGAGAGAGAACAGACATATACCCTTTTTTTTTTTAGGTGCCTAGTACGTACGATCGATGCAGATTTGCATAGATTAGTAAAAAAAAAAAAAAAAAAAAAATCTTTTCATTGATGCAAGAGCTTATGTTCCTTCGGAATTTGGTTAAAACATAAATTTTCAACGGTGCGAACCGCAATAGTTAATTCCTTCGAATTCGCTAAAATTAAGAAAAGAAATATAGCGTCTCTCGTGTAGGTCAAATGCAGAGACAAGACAAATTCTTGATGAACACCAGTGCTCCCAACGAAAATAATTTTGTCAGAGGTTATGTGAAGCATTTGTTACGACAGAGGTTAAAAATAGTGGGCTTGGATGAGATACGGTCCGTTTGGCCTCTTTTCGTGAACAGTGTAACTTGTGGAAGAACGACCTTGCTAGAATGAAACTCTTTTGAATTGTTTTTCACCATAATGCACTTCGCAGATGACATGTCACTACTCCTAAATGTTTTCGTTTAAACTTCGTAAACATTGTCGCATGTTTTCTCGTATTTTATTCATGAAATGTCTATATGTTCTATCAAACCTCATTTGGTTGATCGTTTTCGTTCTTTCTTTTCCTTCCTAATATTAGTAACTTTTCTCACATTGTCAGATTGTTCATCTCAGTAGAAAATCAAATGAATAAATATCATTTGCAGCCTACAATTTCATACACGAAACAAACAATTCACACCAGCAGTAAATCACAAAATGAACATCAGCTGTGTTTTTAGTTTTGTTTGTTTTTTAATTGTGTACGCATTCCTCCATCAGGATTAAATCAATGTTGATCTAGAAATAGTAAAGGGTGGTTTTATATAGCCTAGCCCTAAACCATTGTTTTGCGAGTAACTAACGAACATAAATAGTTAAGAGTAGTACAGTGTCAGCTGCAATCATAAAAGCTGCCAGAAGTGACTATCGCCCGACTCTTAAGACACATTTGGAAGCGACGATTCACTTGTTCTAAAAGTGCATCATCAATGTTTCTGATTTCCCTAGGGAACCTTGAACTAGCAGTGTGCACAGTATTATCGCTGTATTTACATTTAAAGTAGTGCAATCGGCTTTTTTGTCATCGCATGCATGAACTAGCCTGCGATTTCGTCGTGGATAGCAAGTTGGAACAAAGATCTAACGTGAAACTGTGCGTTATATTTGGGAATTCGCCCTCAGAGACATTAAACATGTTTTGGTATGGCATGCTTACGGCTATAATGCAATGCTTAGAGTGGTACGGACGCTTCAAAAGTGGAGGATGGCTAGCATAATCCGCGAAAATGTTGAAAAAGTCCGGAAATTGTTCAAGAGAATAATAGGAGAAAAACCAATGATATTGCTGACATCTTTGGTGTGTCGTTTGGATCACTGCAGGCAAACGTCTATGTTTTAATACTTGACGAGACACAGCGTGAATCACAGAAGGTTCTACACTCACCAACAATGACTTTGAGATGGCAGAAATGTTGAGACCGGCGTATTGCTGTTCAAGGAGACTATTTCGAAGGAAATGGTGTTCAAAATTGGGTAAATAAAGTATTTTGTTTATAAAACAGAACCGGTTCGGGAACTTTTTGATAGCACCTCGTGTATCTGTGCATTGTGTGATAACACAGTGGGCGCAAAGTGTGTAAAGAATAAAAGTTAACAACGAAGCTATTGGGACCCAGATGACTCACCTAGCGAAAGAGGTTCATCATCATTAATCACCTCTACATTCGCCAGCGAAATATCGACTGCTGCCAAGTGCCAGGATGTCAATATTAACACTTTCGATTTGTGTGAGGCAGAAATGTCTAAGAACAAGACCAGTATTTCCGGTGAAACACGCACAGCCCCACTACAATATTTTATACAGTATATATGTAATTATTAATTTCTTAGTTTCCATTTTTTAGCTCAAATTTAAACTATTTCTGGTTTAATGGTAACCCCGCGTTGCTTTGGCGTGATTCCGATACCTTTATCCTCTGGCTGCACTTGCGACATTCATAGGATTGCTATGGCAACGGTAGATGTTTGCTTATGCTCCGAGATAGGCTAAAAGGAAAAACTGCCAATGGCAGTATCTCGAACTGCTCTTCAACAGTAACTTAAAAGGATGCGCGAGCTGGCGAGCATTGCTAGCTTTTTTGAGAATTTGTTTAGCTGCAACAATTAAATGTATCGTTTATTGGTATAGTGGTTTGCTACTTGTTTTATAGTATGTAGCTATACAAATGAACTTTTGATTGTTAACGTTATTATTGCTATTCATTTAACCGCGGCTCTATTGAAGTGCTAAAGAAAAAAGCAAGGCAAGATCCTGGGATTAACTTTGAAGGACGAAATACCTATAGTATTAATAAATCAGTTACCCCAGACAATAGACCGCTCAAAATGCTACCAGTAGCAAATGGCAATGGGGCGATCACGTCGCAAGAATGCAGGACAATAGATGGACCTACAAGATCTCCATGTGGTACCCCCGGATAGGAAAAAGGACACAAAGCAGACCTCGAAAAAGATGGACAGGCCTCTTCAAGATTGGTAAAGAGTAGCAAGAGGAAGAGAAAAATGGAAATCTCTCGAGAAGCAACTAGTGCAGTGAGAAATGGAGTAACCAAAGAATAAATCAATCAGTGTCTTAAACAGCATACGAACAACTAGCGTGGAATAGCTCACCGTGTTAGGAAAAAGCGAACTTTCCCTACTTTAGGAGACCTTTGCCTTTATGGGACACATTTGGCTATCTTTATCTTTTATATTGAAGTGAGTGGTATGGTACTATTGTTTGCAGCTTCCGTTTTCTATGGCGCCATTCCGGTGCATAAAGTGCATTATTTTCATAAAAGTATGTCTATATACATTTTCGAAGTTCATTTTCCTATTATACGCCTGCTGTAGTAGCGCTGGTGTGTCGTATTTTATGTTGAAATAAAATAGTTTTTAATTTATCACCCTTCTGTTTGGTAATAAGTATATATAATTGTGCCCAATGCTTGAAAATAAGTCGCCTTGTTCATTGTTTTTCTGATTTACCCTGAAGGCACGAGGGTTTGTAGGAGTGAAACTGCTGGAGTCAAATTACCGCTATATCAAAAGAGACGCAAAATGACTCTTCCTGGATGCATAATCCGAACAATAACAACACTGATAAACTCTCGCGCAGCTGTAGGTAAGCGGCTAAGCGTTAGATAAGTGCGGCGATGTTACCCACGATTCCGGGAAAATAGCTGCCATGTGTTTGCGTGATTTGTGTACTAATAATCAGCATTATTTTCATATTAAACTCCTTATGTGCATGCAGTACTGCGCCAATTTTTATGTCAGGAGCCGCCAGTGCCATGTTATAAATTATTGCCGTCCATAAGAGATAAAATGGATATTCTGCGACCTATTGATACTTCGTAAACTTCTTCTTTTTTGAATGGTGTTTAACGCCCGTTTTTACTGCTTAGGCACCACAGGCAGTGAACACTGATAATACATGAGATGAAATATATTGGGAAAGAATTTTTTTTAAGAAGGAAACGTTCCAGGCCTAAGTTTAGAGGGTGCCTCCTCGGCATTTGCTATTTATGAGAACTGAGGAAAACCTGGAAAAAAATCTGTCAGGGAGGACGGTCCTGGTGGGATTCGAACCCCAGACCTCCCGCCCACGAGTCCGCGTCTTAACGATCTCGGTCACCCGTGGCGGCCGTAAACTTCTGTCAAGTGAATTTACAACGAAGTAAATGCAAAGAGTAAATGTAAGTCCCAAGATTAGACAATGTAGCGCTTGTGGTACCTAACCATCTACGCCATTCAAAATAGTGAGGTTATTTGAGTTACTAGGGAGGTACAACCGCCGAAACAAGAAAAGGGAGAGGACAGTTGCCAAGTTTAAAGTCGGTATTTTTGTTTTCACTGAAAAAAGTATTTAAAATGTAATCATTAGCATTAACCTGTGCTGTAATAGATGTTAAAAAGTGATGTTCCTCAAAGGCAACACATTGCTGCATGGTAAATTCCTGTATTGAATCTACTTTTCATTGTAAAACTCCGAGGTTAAAAACACATTTCTTGTCATTGAGATCCTATTTCTCGTAACTTTGAACATCTCTACCCGGAACACGGTAACACAATATTATCTCGCGAATCTACTTACTGCTTCCCTGCAAGAATCGGTTTCACATATGTATCATATATAAAACCGTTTAATGCTGTTCTATTATAGTGGTATAACTAACGAACAATAATTAACACACAATTTACGCACAATGAAAACCAGGTACTCATTTCCTGATAACACCACCCACAAATTAATTATACGCTGCTGTATGTACAGCATTATATGACTGGCCTTTACGACTCCTCCCAGTTCGCAGCCGCGCTCTGGCGGCCCGTAACTCAAATATTCATCTGGATTGACAGCAACTGTGATACTTGTCCATAGACAAGATTCGTCCTGGGGAAAGTCACGCCTGCTTTTTACGAATGGCAGCGGATGAGAGCGTCCTTAGCCGAAATTAGTCTCATTTAAACAGATATAGGCCAAACCACCATCTCAGCTGATAGCTCAAACGGTTGGAGCATAGTGGAAGGTTAATGAAGGGAAAGTAGTGTGTTCGAATCCTTACGCAGTAACTTTAAAGGAGATTTGCCATTATTACGATTTCTGCATTAACATAGTAGTATGTACACAATCTGCAATAATTAATATTTACAATTTTTTCTTTCTGCCGTTAAAGGACATTTGTCATCATTACACGATTTACCCGCTATGAATTTATATTTATGAAAAAGAGGTGAGCGTAGACCGCCAGGCCGTAGCTCGCCGCAGCAAACCACTGGGTCCGTCGGTTTCCAAGATTTACTGAAGGTTAGGTTTAGGTTAGTATTTTTTTAATGGTGTTTAACGCCCGTTTTTACTACTGAGACACCACAGGCGGTGAACACTGGTGATACATGAAATGGTAAATTGGGAAAGGATTTTTTTTAAAAGGAAGGAAGCGTTCCAGGCCTTAGTTTAGGGTACATCCCCGGCATTTGCCATTTATGAGAACAGAAGAAAACCTTGGAAAAAATCCAGTAAGGGAGGAAGGTCTTGGTGGAATTCAAACCGCAGAACTCCCGTTCACGAGTCTGCGCCAGGTTTTTGTGTGTGTGTGTGTGTGTGTGTGTGTGTGTGTGTGTGTGAGTGGGTGTGGGTGTGCGCGCTCGCGTGCATAAATTAACTGCGAATTCCAATTGGTGAAAAATAGAAGAGTCGCGATAACATGTGCAATTCAAAATTAACGCTGAGAAGCATTAATGAGTGTGAGTGTGTGTATATATAAATACATAAATATAAATTAATTACAAATTCCAATAGACGACACTTAGAAGAGACGCGATAACATTTGCAACCCCAAACTAACACAAAGGAGGCGAAGTTTAAGCTCATTTTCTGCTCAATAGGCGTTCGGTTTTCACCGCTGCCGATCGTGAAGAGCAGGAGTGACTTTTCCCAGGACGAATCTGGCTCTATTGGGCAAGTCAGTGCAATGGCACTGGTGTTTTTTTGATTAGTGTTTAACGCCCGTTTTTACTACTGAGGCAACACAGGCGGTGACACTGAATGAGATGAAATGATAAATTGGGAAAGGAATTTTTTTAAGGAAGGAAATGTTGCAGGCCTAAGTTTAGGGTACCTTCCCGGCATTTTCCATTTATGAGGACTGAGGAAAACCTGGAAAAAAACCCAGTCAGGAAGGACGGTCCTGGCGGAATTCGAACCCTGACCTCCCGCTCACGAGTCCGCGCCTTAACAACCTCGGCCACCCGTGGCGATGCACTGGTGTGTGTATGTGTAGAAATCATCTTCGGCAAATGGCTAATTTTAAAAAAGGGGTAGAAATGAACTATTATTTTCTGTTTTCGAACGTTATAGTAGTACTTATTCTAGATGGTTTTATGCCTAATCGTCGCTCGAGACGAGAAAAGCAAATGTGCATGAATTGATAAGCTGGAGTGACTTTAATTAAACCGTGCATTTGCAGAACTAAAGCGTTATGTCAGGAAGCATTCATTGTCGCAGTTTCAAAAACTATCCGAACCCTTCAAGTCGTGACAAGACGAAAGATAGCGGTGTTACTGCAGTATGTGAGAAAGTAAAACCGAAGAGGAATTTTGGGTTCCAGATGGGATTTTTTACAGATGTCATCGATGCTGTAATCACTTATATGAAGATGAGAATCCTGTAAATGTGATAAGGATCACAGTTAATCCGAACATACTCCCTCTGTCCTGATAGCTAAAACTCACTCTCCTTTCAGGCCTCGAAATCCCAATCTTTTATCAAATATTCCCTCGTCCGGTCGTTAGACCATCTCCTGCCATTTCGAACTATTATTATTATTGAATTACTGTAATCTATTGGCCGAGGGGCGTGCATATACTTTACCTAACATCCCTGATTGGACGTTCCTTTGGTCTTAAATTTAAGCTACTTTCCCCTTTGGTTCCCTTATGTCGGGAACTCTGGTTTATTTCACTCTCATGATTTGTTTTTAGTGTTTCGTATTACGCTTTGCCTTTAGATTTTAACAAAGCTAAGCTTTTCCAGAAACCTTAAAGAGACGACCCTTCGTATACAAAGCATCTTGCTACAAAAATACAAAGCAGGTACATGGTCAACTGTTTTTTTGTTCTGCCAAAAACACATTCATAATCAACATTTTCTGGTTTATTTCTAAAGTTTTTTCTATCACTACCCAGGAAATACACAAATAACAATTGGGGGCGGCATCTCATAAATACTGTTTCACTATTCGCATTGCAGACACACTCTTTTCCTCTATTATCATATATCTTCCCTAACTTGCGTCAGGCCTATGCTGCTATCTTGTTTGCATCTCTAGTTATTACTATAGACAAACAATAATATACCACTTGCCAGTTTATTTTGAAACCGTATATCAGCTATACTTAATAAGGGAGGAAAGTAGTAGTTACCAGTCGAGGACAAACTTTTCACCCGGGCGACAGCGAAGCGTCCGTCTGCTCAATGGAAGCACTGAGATTCACTCATATTTTCCAGTAGTCAAAACAGACTCCTACAGAAGCATTCGCAGCGGCCATGGAATCATGGCGTCGACGTTGTGAAAAAGATGTACGGCTAGAAGATCACATCGAGAAGTGATAAGTTTCATAGTTTTCGCGTGATTAATTAGTGAGAAAAAAATGAAGGTGTTTAACTTGAATCTCGTATGCACAGTAGCGCTATTATTTAAGGTGTGTATTACATCAAAATAACAAAGGTACATCTGAACTGAAATTAAAGGTGCACGTTATGCGTTCCACAAGATTGTTGACCCGTGCTAGCTGAATGCCTGCTGACCGGATGATGCGTCAGCGTATCCTTTGTCAGTCGAGTCCAAGAGATGACTTAATCGCGTCACACCAGGCCAGCGCGTAGTTTCTACAATCTTCGTCATTCTGACAACAACAAAAGCTAATCTTCTACATTAACTTTAATCAGTTATATAACAAATATGTAAATGTTGTGAAAAGTGGTCAGTCAAGTATTTTTGGTGCGCTATAAATCAACGTTTACTCATAAACTGTCATCGAGTTTTCGCCTGATTACACAGCTGTTCTATTTAGGAATGTCGGTGTATGTTTCGAAACATAAAAGAAAGGCTTTGCGGAAGAAGAAAACTCACAAAATTGTTAAAAAGGAATTTGAATGCACAATCGTCTATACTGTTACACCATTTTACCAGAAGATGAATTTAATGCAATGTTTTTGTAATGTATAGCATGACTTTTTGTTTTTTTCCTTGCAGCTGAGATTACAGTCACCCGGCTGACATAGTTTAGCATAGTATGCTATGGGAAATGATTTATGAGAGTTCACTTAGGAAAGCAATGTTGTCACGTCTCTGCTATCTCTTTCAGTACGTAGGGGTCGATCCTGGTGGTGTAGTGGTTACCATACTTGCCTCCTAAACCCAAGATCGCAGGTTCGAACCCGACCAGGATCGATGGATTTTTTCGGGCGTAAAAATCCTAAGTATCGCTTCCTTCGGAAGGGAAGTAAAGTTGTGGGTCCCGTGTCGTACATTTACGGCACGAAAAAGAACCTCAAGTCTGAAAGAGAGGTCTCTGAGCAAAATTTGTCGGCCGTTTCACGCCCCGAGTTGAATGGAACGTTGATGACCTGAGATGTTAAAGAGCGTCCATAAATAAATCATTCAAAAAAAAATCTTTCAGTAGGTACTGCTAACAGATCGGTGCGGAAGTGAGAGTAAATTACTTATTGGCATCCTCAGATATTCTTAATAATGTGAGAAACAAATATTCATAGTTCTATCTTTAATATACGAAAGTAACAGTTACAGCGCTAGAGAATTTCCATCTCGCGGCAATGTGTTAATTGTATAGACGAAAGCGATTAACATTAGAACACGCTGAACTTAGTGGGGTGGGGAGAAATTAAGCTCTGTCTTGCACTTTATCTGTAACCAATACGGCCTGTTTGCTGTATTTACAAAGTTCTATGCAAATTCGATAGCTGGCATGTAAAGTAAACTGCTATTCATTAGTGACGATGGTACGATACAGTTTCATTTTCCCAGAATTTAGGAGGTGTAAATCTTTCCTTTAAAATTAATTCTTTAAAAACTTGCGAATACGATTTGTACTGCATTTTAGATTTTTTATTTCAACCGGATTTAAATTATTCACATAATTTTATTTTGTAATGAGAAAAAAAAATACTAATTTTATTATAAATGTATATACAGAACCTTAATTTGAATCTCACTGAAACATTTAACAGAGTAAAACCGATGAATGTATCAGCTCTATTACATTTAAATTGCTGCTTCATGGTTCAGAGTCTTAACATTTCACTGGAAGGCAGTTGCTATCTTGTTTATAGGAAAATCTATTTTCCAAATTCCTAAATACGTGCAGGTGTCACTTCTGAATTATAAGCCGTGATGTTGATCAAAATGTAAAGCAAAGCATATAAAATTTCTGAAGTGTAATTAATGTGATTAATGCTTCTTATTTAAATAAATTCATTTCTTATTGCCCAATTGTGTGGGCTAAAAAGTTTTACATTATTAATTTATATATCCACAGTATTCACGTTAATGTTTTGCTGAATTTTCGAATGAAGGCGCATTTCTCACACCCTAAAAAGAAAATTGTCGGATTATTGAATTGTTTCCCGTCATATGGACTTTTATTATTAAAATTTGGAAAAATTGCAATGAAAGTCTGATGATTCTCCGCCATAAAAAAAAAAAATAAAAAATAAAATAGGCAAAATTAGTTCTATCAGTAGGTAAGATTGGGGCTTCCATTTTTAGGCTGCCAAGAGCCTATTCTCGATTGACTGTCTTCCAAAAACAAAACAAAAAACAAACAAAAAAATTGGAAGGATAATGGGATATACAACAATATAACATAAAACTATACAACACTTCTAGTGCACTCGAGCATGTAATATGTTTAAAATTCTACACCAGGACTATAGTGTTTTCTTGGCGAAAATCACACCAAGGGTAGGTCCTGGTGGTGTAGTGGTAACCATACTTGCCTTCTAAACCCAATGTCGCGGGTTCAAACCCGGCCAGGATCGATGGATTTTTTCGGGCGTAAAAATCCTAAGTATGGCTTCCTTCGGAAGGGAAGTAAAGCCGTGGGTCCCATGTCGTAGATTTACGGCACGAAAAAGAACCTCAAGCCTGAAAGAAGAGGCCTCTGAGCAAAATTTGTCGGCCGTTTCACGCCCTGAATAGAATGGGACGCTGATGACCTGAGATATTAAAGAGCGTCCGTAAATAAATCAACAACTACCACGGGTGGCCGAGGTCGTTAAGGTGCGGACTCATGATGGAGATCTAGGGTTCGAATCTCGCCAGGATCGTCCTCCCTGAGTGAGGTTTTTTCCAAGTTTTCCTCAGTTCCCATAAATGGCAAATGTCGGGGAGGTACCTAAACTTAGGTCTGGAACTTTTCCTTTCCAAAAAAAAAAAAAAAAAAAAACCTTTCCCAATATATCATTTCATCTCATGTATCATCAGTAGTCATCGCCTGTGGTGTCTCAGTAGTAAAAACGGGCGTTAAACACCATTAAAAAAATTGGCGAAAATCACTGCTTCCCTTTCTACTTTATTCGTTCGATTCCACTTTTTTCGAAAGCAACTAATTATTGTTATTATTATTTTTTTTTTTTTGAGAACTATATTAACAGTTACTATGACCGAATTCAAGAAATGGACTTCACAAATGATAGATATGCAGACACAGAAGTATTTTAAAAATCATATTTACATTCTTTCTAATAGCGGTATACAACATTTGTGCATCACACGTCTCTGCTATATGTAAAAATGTTTCCGCCTGGCTGTGTTGGGATCGAGTGTCGCTTTTGCTACACCAGACCTGCAGACCTAGTGCTAGAACGCCTGATGAGGGATGAGCATGATAAAAGGAGGGGAGCGTATGACAAAGCAGGGAAGGGTGCTGGCTTCAAGTGGTAAGGACTGGGCGTCTATACATACAAGATACTGTGCCACCCTGCTGAGTTATAATAGCATATATGCCATGGTGAAAGCAATAGATCGAAATGCGGGCCGCGCAGAGTGCTCTGGTAGTTCACAGGCGAGTACCTGCTACCTGACATTGCAGACAAACGAAGAAAAAATCACAATAAAAGTTTATCTCCGTTTTTATTAAAGCTGTCTGTAATCGACCACACTTTATACATAAGCTACATATATACAACAATAAAATATATGGCAGTTCGCTATTAATACATTATCGTACACTTTTCTGACAAAAAACAATATAATCTCCAAAATTAATTTAATAATGCGTATCAATAATGTATTGCTGCAGCGTTTAGTATACGTAGTCTTTCAAAAGTCACTTCAAACTTTGAAACGTTATAAATATTACCATAATTCAGAAACGGAAGAAAAAAAAAAATAGCTGTCTAGTATTATCGCTAAGCCCCGAATTCTTGGTTTGAACCTTTTCTACTTTTATGCTCGACCCGCAAAATATCAATGATTTTCATTTTGTGTACCAACAAATAACTTTATTTAACTGTTAGAGCCTAAAATACCTAAATTGGGAAGTTTAATCTGTGGATCTGTCGTTTGATTTTATTATAATACTGGAATAGCTGTTCAAATTTAGTGCAACGTATTATACTGTGTTTTATAGACAATTGCTATAGAATAAATAAAGGACCACATTAGGCAGAAATATTAATCTAGATTTTTAAAATCAATTTATACTGCGTTTGTAACAATCGCCACTGTTTTCTCCACTTGATACGTGAACAGTTTGAAAGCTTTATTGTTCAGTGGTATAGGGTTGATATCACATGATATATATTATTTTAATTTCTACATTAAAAGGAATCATGTCTAAATGAAAACTTTCAAGAAAAAGTCTACTCCGAGAGTGGGATGGAACAGAAAACAAATTCTTTTCTACACATGGGAAAGTTATATATTGCCAAGTGTGAGAAAAAGGCAAGGTTCATTTATTGCATGTACATATTTATTCATAAATATTTAAAATATACAAAAAGTTTTTGATCCTTTGATGACATTCCATAATATTAACCGAGTCTTTTCGGAGGATATAGTGCACTATTTACTTATTTATTGCCGCCAGCAGAAAAACGCTCCCACTGCTATGGCATCAGAACTCGGCCAATAATTTGGGTAATGTTGAAAAGCAGAAGTTCCAATGTCAAATTCAACAAGTGAAGCTCTCACTGCTTCAATATACCTATTGCAGCCTCCACAAACAAATTCTGAAAAACTTTAAGAGGAATTTTGCAACAGAAAAATATCAGACGACCTCAATTAAGAAAGAATTGAAGAGATACGGACAGAAATTGTTGACCATTTCATCTGTTTAAGTGCTATGAATATTGCCACCTCACATATGAGACACCGCTATTTGTGTAAAGAACTGTGGCGAAGAAGTGATGTATGCTGTTTATGCCCATTTTGCAGACAAGAATTCTATTTTTGGGAAGATTGGAATGTTAATTCAAAGATGTGAGAAAGGTATTGCAATAAAGGGTAACTTATTGAAAAGTGAAATATAGTTTTTGTCTTTACCAGAGCTAGAAATGTTTAGGCCGGAAACTTATGAACTGAAAAAGATAAGTGTTTAAGTATTTCCATCCTCGAATAGTGCAAGTCACCTGTCACAAGGTAGCTGAAGAAATTAAATCTACAAAATAATTTCTTCAGTGAAAAAAATCTTAAAAGCACCATGCCGAGTCGTTGCCTCCAGGGAAATTTTTCCCTCAATACTTCTCCCTGCACTCTGCAGCGGCAGGGACCTCGCTTTCAGTCGCAACATATTATGCAGAAAATTATGAGAGCATTATGTGATCATTGATGCTTTGGACGAAGGCGAGACTATCTCAATTGTAAATGCAAAGAAAAAAACGCTGCACCCAAGTTCTGCTGTATAGGAGTTGACCTACATAAGGGCTCATTTTGCCCATCTTGAGTTTTACATTAAAAAATGGAAGAAGCAACTCTGCCAATGGCGGAAGCGCTTCAATCATCTAATAAATGAAGGGCCAGTTTGGGGCATCAATTGCCAAGAAGTGGGAGGCTGTTTTGGCACCCAATCAAGATTTAAAGAGGATGGCACAAATGGGTCGTGTTATTTGTGGTCAGAAATTATAAGAGCTGTTCTGGAATCTTAAGCAAACCGCCGACATGAATTTCGCACCTCTTACATCATATGATGTGTTTCAGCGGAAGACAGAAGTGGGTGTACTCCTGAAAATCTGTCTTTAAGTATTTCATTGTTGAGTGTCATTTAAAAGCATTAATATGTAAATTACAGTTAGTAAAATAAATGGTTAGTTTACGATAGGACCCGAACTCCATAGGTGAAATTGCTACAGTTCGTGGGTGATCTCCAAAAACACTTCCAAAAATCAAAGGAATCAGCAAACTGAGGTCGACATATAACACAATTTTTCGCAAATAAGGCAGAATATTTCAATACAAAGTCCGAAAGACCTTTCTCTTGTCCAATCGGAAGCCGAAGTTGCAATCTTTTAATCCGGCAAATATGGCCGCATAATAAACAAGCTCCAAGCTGACAAATTCGGGGGGAAGCAGGTGAAACAGCTGCAACATACCATATGCTAAATAGTAAATAAGCCTGTGCATACCGTATACGTTGAATCGAGTTAAAAAGCCTTGAGTGTGCCTCTTGAGATTAGAACCACACTATTTGCAGTTTCTTCTCCCAAACGTAATCTATCTGTTGAGAATTCGGGTATGTGATACTGATAAAACGATGCGCATTCCTCCAGTAACCGCTGGTTCAGTCCACTTCCCCAAAGGCACGATTGTAGACATGTTCAGTGGCGGCTCGTGAAAATTTTAGTTGGGGCACAACTTAATAAAATGCATTGCATAGAATCCATGAGCATGAATATATCCCACTAATCTGCAATAATATGCTCCCAGGCACACACAAACAGCTGTATACACACTTCAAGCAAAGAAAAAACCGTGTTAACATAACAAAACTGAATTCACACAAACAGAAAATGATGAGCACTAATCATCTTAGACTTTTACAGTTATAACAATTGCCCAAAATGACATCATAGGCGTCGGTACACTTCTGAGTACGTTGAACTACTGATTGAGCAATGTTTGCGAAAGTGTTCTCAGCAATTGCAGTACATGCCGTTTCAATTTCTTCCCGAAGTGTTGTCAGTGTAGCTGGTTTTGTACGGTATACAACATCATTAAGAGTTCCCCATAGATAGAAGTCCAAAGGGGATTCCACCGGAGAACGCGGTGGAAACTCAGTCAGATCTCTTCGTCCTATCCAGTGCGGGGGGATTGGGGCTTGTTACTGTGAGAGATCTCCCACATCTGCCCTTGTGAACATCGCATACAGTACCACGAGTCTCAAACTTGTCTGGTACAATTTGCGTACAATTGTTACTCGCGCTGGCGGTTCTGTTCTGTACACATGTCTTCATTACCCTTAACTTCAACACATTCTCGACTTTTCAAAATTTGCTTTCCACTGTTCAAACGATAATCTTGGCTCCATTTTGTTATAGCAACGCTATCATAATATATGAGAGTCACTTCTGTTTACAGAACATCATACTACACGTTACTGTTGTTTTTCGGTTAACTTTGAAATATATTAAATAGATATCTACTGTGAGAGTGTATATACATTTTTGGCACCCTCGGTATATAGTGAAAAATATTACCGATATTCCAATTTTATTTTATATAAAATATTCACTACACATTTACTAAAACAAATAATTCACATTCACAGATCTTTGTTAATAGTTTTGCTACATACTCTTTTTCAAAAACAAGAATTACTGTCAGTAATATATATATATATATATATATATATATATATATAAACGCTTAGGGTGCCGCAGTATATTTAAACAACAGTCCACACTTTCATTATTTTATTTTATTTGTTTATATATTTTTGTGCATGATAATGTATTAAGAACTGCAACAAATTGATAACCAGAAGTGCCAAAATTGTCGATTTAATCTCATTAGTCTCCTCTCACTTAATAATTCAAGTTAACTTTTATTTATGATAATGATAGTTCTTTTTAAAAACGTAATGCTATTTAAGGATGCCAATTGAGTTGCCTTTGTAGTGGAAAGGTTTCTAATACTTAGTTCCTCATAAACTATTGGCGCAAATTAGCGAACAGCTGATGGGAAATAATAACGTTAATCTCACGACAAATCGCTCAGGGAAGCTCCTCTTGCAGGCGCTACGATAGGGAGGACACGCTCAGTGCGCATGTGCTTGTTCTTGAAGCTTCACTGTAACATCCCTCTAATCCTTCCAGCTTCATAAGAACTCATTTTAAAGCAAAGCATTCTGCCCTGGTAGGCCTGGACACAAGGAGAATGTACCTAGCCCGTTCTCTTTACACATACACATACCAAGTTGTCTTCATTGGCAGAAGCCGTTTAAACCGCCCGCCTCTCTTGTATACTACAATACAGGTGCTGAAACATTCAGGTTTTGCCTCTATGAAATTTTATAAACTTTTTAAGTTGACAAATTATGCAGATATTATTTAAATGTGTTTACAGTTCAAAATTAAATGGAAGGAATGTGCTTTGTGACCTTTAGGCGAGCCGCCACTGCTTATTTATCGTTGCACCTGTCCCCTAACGAAAATCCTCTAAGAAGCGATGCAAAGTCCCCATCTCAGCATCAGATGTAACGATAGAAGTATCGTCGTCGGCATACGCTCGTACAATTTAATTATCATTCAAGAGCTTCATTCCATGTAAACTATGCTGAATTTTCAGGAAGTGCAAATTTCTTCGTAAAAGAAGAAGGAAAAAAAACAGCATTAGTAAGTGGCGAACTGATTCTTTAAACTTAATGTCATAATTTTAAAATCTGAAATCTTAATTTCTGAAAGTGTTACTGTGCAGCTCATTAACACCCTGCATACAGCCTATAGCCTTACGTTGATATTTATGCGAAATATTCTGTCTTGTATTCCAGCTTTCACTGAAAAAGTATCTGTGTAAAATAATACAACTAACAAGAACCATTTATTATTGTATTTGAACATTTTGTTCTTCCGTTAGATTACACTGAATTTCAGGCAAAATTAATAAATAAATAACTCTTGGATTATGTGGAACTTTTTATGGCGTTTAAGGTTTATATCAATGTGCAACAAAAAAAAATGTATCGAATGTCATTTCCTTAAGGCCCATGAGTTTAAAACTATGCCCACTTGGGTGTTTGCTTGAATACTTTTTTAGAAACTGATTTTACACATTTTTAGCACAAAAAATCCATTTTATGTAGTCTTGTCCCCCAAAATCATCCAAACAAAAAACATGTATCAATAGCTTTAAACTTGGTTTTTTATACAAATAATGTTTAAATGGTTACGATATTTTCATTATTCTTGTGTCAGTTTTTAAAGAGATAAACGATTCATAATAAACACGCCTGATGTATCAAGTTGCAGTTCTGGGAGGAAAAAATCAGATAAGCCCGGATGTGAGTGTACGCCTCCGGGTATGGTCAGATTGGCCCAAATGTGAGGTTCCTTTCAACCTACATGTAACATGGATGATACTCAAAACTACGAACATTGCCCATTGGGTAATTTTTCACGTAAATATCATCATCCTTACAATTGTTATTAACCGGCTATCTGCATGCTGACATTCTCGCATCGAAATCTGCTTAGACAAGCGGGTTGCATATGAATACGGCAAACAGCTGTTGCTGCATACCGGTGCAACCTTCCACCGATCTGTTTTAGTCCAGTGCAGGCAAGAAAAGATGAACCCACAGTATTGATATTCTCGGCTAGCGCACCAGCGTTTGCTGAATTTCTTTGTTATTTATAAAATTAAGCAATGTATATATTTCAATATATATAGGCATATTTCAATAAGCTGTTGACGTTTTATATATATAAAAGCCAAAAATAAATAAATATAATAATGGAAAACAATAACGTTTACTTTTATATTATAAACAATATACTTTTAGGGAAAGTAATTACTGTCCCAGTAAAACAGGATAAATATAACAACAAAATTGGTTGTTGGTATGGTACCAGAAGGTAACACACTTATGCTCTACCCATACATAAAAATATTTCTCCCTACACATGTAAACCGCCACGGGTGGCCGAGGTCGTTAAGGCACGGACTCGTGAGCGGGAGGTCCGCGGTTCGAATCCCGCCAGGACCGTCCTCCCTGACTGGGGTTTTTTCCAGGTTTTCCTCAGTCTTCATAACTGGCAAATGCCGGGGAGGTACCTAAACTTAGGCCTGGAACGCTTCCTTCCTTAAAAAAAAAAAAAAAAAATATCCTTTCCCAATTTATCATTTCATCTCATGTATCATCAGTGTCCACCGCCTGTGGTGCCTCAGTAGTGAAAACGGGCGTTAAACACTACTCCCTACACATGTAAAGTCGGTGTAGTGGTAACTATACTTGCCCTCTAAACCCAAGATCGCGGGTTCAAACCCGGCCAGGATCCGATGGATTTTTTCGGGGCGTAAAAATCCTAAGTATGGCTTCCTTCGGAAGGGAAATAATGCCATGGGTCCCGTGTCGTACATTTACGGCACGAAAAAGAACCTCAGAAGAGGCCTCTGAGCAAAATTTGTCAGCCCTTTCACGCCCTGAATTGAATGGGACGCTAATGACCTGAAATGTTAAACAGCGTCCATAAATAAAACAAATCAACTACATATGCAAAGATGTTGGTGTTGATGGTCTTGCACTAAGAGTATCTTGATCAGTCATTGTTTTTTAGCAATGTAATCACACTGCAGTTGAAAGTATTTCAAATGTGAGCTACATATTAAATCCTGTGCTTCAATACTGCCGCCTGGCGCAACTGCCCTGCAAGCATTGCCCGGGAAGTGAAATCATGCCCTTATTGAATTGGTGGACATTGAATTATATCGTTAAATTACTGTAATCCTGAATACAAGTGCTGAAAATCGTCAACTGATGCTTTAAAATGATATTGGCTTTCAATAAAAACTCTTTGTACAAGTAGAACTTTTTTCTTGCGCTATTACATCGGATAATATTATTGCTCAACGCTAAGAGAATCTAATAAAATATGAATCAGAAAGTTAAAAATAAACATATCTGATATCTCTCTTTGTAAATTGCTGTATTAACTTTATTAAAATGTTTCTAGGTTAGTGAGAGACGTTTAATGCTAACTGCTACAAACGATAATAAACATTAGTTTGTTCCAACATATTTTACGAAATTTAATTCCTCTAAATCTAGGTTGCGAGGACTTGAAGCTCCCGTAAAATACAAATCAATGGGGCTAAGAACACGGGCGTCTCACATTATCACCAATACCTTCATACCGAAACATTTGTCCCCTGCTAGATAAAAGCTATTACATCCCCACAAAAAGCAACGCAAAAGCATTATCGATACCTTCGACATGAACTATTTCCTCACCCCCCCCCTTCCAAATAGGACCAATAATTCCTTCCCTACTGGTGGCATCCCGAACATTTCCTTTCTCATTATGCAGGGGCGCTTCGTGAATGAGTTTCAGTGTCGATTTCTTTGCAAATTTACATATTCCTGAACTGAGTCTTCACCAAGGTATGAATATGTTAAGATCGCTTCTCCAGTAGAAACAAGACACAAAATCTTACTTGATCATTAAATCGTTGTTCTTGCATTAAACTGCTTGTTAATTTTAGCAATTAAAGCGCTTTGCCCAAAATTATACGAAACATTCTTTTGTTACCAGAGAGGTCAAAGAAATATTTAAGAACTTACCTACCCACCCTTTTGTTTAGTTTCTTTTTCTTATAAACTCTTCGTTTTCAAAATATAATCACTAAGTTATTAATCAAAAGTCAGATCTCAGCGCTTCTCCGAACTTCACCATATACACATACGAAAACTCTTTGAAGGAAAACTTAGAGTCACTAGCTTGTTTACTACACATTAATACACCTAGAACACTCTAAACATTCGCGTCTTGATAAAGTATTCTATTAAGTAATGAAAAGCCGCATTATAGCAACGACTGCAGAGAGCGCCAGTGGAATCAGGAATGGATTATCCAGTGCACATTTTTAAAGTAATAAAAATTATATAGTTAATATGTCGTCAGCAAATTCTAATACAGCAATAGCTTTTACCTTTACTACACCAAGGAGTGAATTAGATTATAATCATTGAGATATACATTTGTGAGTTCCCGGGTTCATATCCTTTGAAGCCGGCCGTCCAGTCTTTGGTTTTTCTCGTGGTTTCTCCCAGGTCACTCAGGCGGATATTTACATTCCACGAATTTTCCCGTCCCATTTCCCTTCATTTCATACCACAGCATCAGTTACAAGGTTATAGGCGCCATACGAGGTGCACTTGGTGCATTATGGCGTGGCAGTGGCTTGCGCTAAGGAAAAAATTCTGCCTTTGCGTTAGGTGAGTTAGGAGGGTAGGTCCATAAGTTTCCGGCCTAACCATTTTCTAACTATGATAAAGGCAAAAACTATATTTCACTTTTCAATATAGTTACCTTTATTGCAATACACTTCTCACAGCTTTGAATTAACATTTCAACCCCCCCTCAAAATAGTCAGAAGTTTTATCTGTAAAAAAAAAAAAAAAAAAAAAAAAAAAAAAAAAAAAAAAAACATCCCATCACTTCTCCATCACACTTAAATTTCCTTCCTCGAAGGTCTTTCTTGAGTTCTAAACAGAGGAAATAGTCACGGGGTGCTAGATCTGGGCTGTAGCGTGGATGGTCCATCTCCTTGAAGCTACATTTCTTCACAGTTTCCTTCGCAACAAGAGCACAGCACAGGTGCGTTGTCGTGAAGAAGGCGCACATCATCACTCAACTTTTCTCGCCTTTTCTCTTTGATGGAAGTACGTAGTCTGTGCAGTAGGCCAGCATAATACTCCCAATTTACTCTCCTTGAAGTCAATGAAAAGTATTCCTTCACAATGCCAAAAGATTGTGGACATGATCTTCTTGGTTGACTGAGGTACCTTGCTTGACCTTTAGAGGCGGTGCTTCGCGAGGTTTACGCCACTCCATTGATTCTCTTTTGGACCAGGAATCATAGTTAAGGACTATAGTTTCATCTCCTGTAACAATGATTTGCAGAACCTCTCTGCTGTTGCCACGGCAGTGCTCCAAAAATGCCTGACAACAGATGACTCGTTGCTGCTTTTGGACTGAGGAAAGAAGTCTAGGCACTAACCTTATTCATGTTTAAATGTTCATGAATAATTCGAAAGACTGTTGTTTTAGAAAGGCCCAATCTTGCTGATATTTCTGTAACTTTGAGCCCTCGGTCTTCCATAATTTCTCCTTCCACAAGAGGGAGCGATGATTTCAGGAGTGAGCACCTCCAACGGCCGGCCTGCACGCTCTTCGTCTTCAACACTTTCTCGACCCATTTGAAAAAGTTTGGCTCATTCTTTTACGGTAGAATATTAAGGGAATGCTTTTACATACACACCGTCCAATCGCTGTTTAATTTCATTTGGAGTCTTTCTTTTGTGAAGAACTTAATAACAACTCGAAACTCCATTTTCAACATGTCACATTCTTCTACACATAGCCTTCTTTATGCAACTATGTCTGAACAACTGAGCACAGCTTAGCGGAAGTTACAGCTGCAATTATTTACTCTACAGATATGATATGACACCAGATAAGGGTTTTGGGAAGGCGATAATCCTTATCGGCGAGACCCTCGTATTTCTTTGGACAGAAATGATTTAGCAGCTGTACCCTGTGGCATCTCATCTACCTTCGCGCATATTTTTTTACCACTGGTTGTTGCTCGATTTCTCCCCATAAAAACATGCAGTTTGCTGAGTTACGAAAAGAAATATAATACATACCTCATAGAAATATCGGAAAAAATTAATGAAATATATTGCACACACCTATATTCATTTGTTCATAAAAGTTCTAGAAATGTGCATTAAAATAATACAGTTCATAAATGTCTTTATGGCCCACATCGTCAAGTACGTTCGCCCCTAAGTACAACAACATCTACATTTTATTTATAAAAAATCACCACAGACGGCAGCAAGAAGTTCATCGCGAGCAAGCCATGGGGTTAGTTATTTCCAAATCATAGCTTCAAAGAAACAATTGTACAGTCAAGGTAAAAGAATGGAGCTTAATGTCTTACTTGTTATACTCAAATGCATGGATGAACGCTGTAACTTGAATATACTGGGGTGATTTCAAAATCCTTCCCTGTTTGCGGGGCCAAATCGAACAAGACATAGCGGAAACGTGTATTTCAATGGATAGAATATCTCTCCAAGTTTGTACATATCTTACAGGTGTCCTATATATCCTCTGTAGTGACGCGGCAGACTTCATTACTAAAGTCAAGCTCTTGCCACACACGTCCCAACACATGACGGTCGATACCAGCGACTGCATGATGCTCTCTTGCAGTTGTGCTAAATCATATGGCAAAAGCGGCAAGAACACACGATCTTTGGCATAACCCCGTAAGAAAAAACACATGGAGTTAGGTCATGTGACCGTGGACTCGGAGAGTCACCTTGAACAGCATGTCCAATCCAAAAACGAGGAATTTCCGCATTGAGCCATGATGAAAATGACGTGGAGCCCCATCTTGCTGATAATTAAATTCCTGCCTGTTTCTCCAGGTACACTGTACCGGTAACAGTTTTCTATGTAAAGAAAAATGGGCCTTTCACTTTTGACGAAGAAAGAGTACAAAACACATTGACTTTAGAGGAATCATGAACGTGCTCTACCACAGCAGCAGATTTTCCTTGCCCTAAATAAGTACATTGTGACAGTTCACCTTGCTGGTAGCCTCGTCACTAAAAATCAGCTTTTCAGCAAAACCGTCTTCTACTTGCAGCTCTTGAAAATCAATACAACAAAGAATTGAATACGACGATTGTGGTCCTCGGGACTCAGAGCCTACAACAGCTGCATCCGGAATGTTTTCACTTATGTCGCTGACGTAAAATACGCCAGATAGTTGGCTGTAAAATCTGCAACTTTTGGCTCGCGAGACGTGTTGACATTTAGGATTTCTGATAAATGCTTCTCATACACACTCAACGGTCTCAACCGACACTCTTGGCCTGCCTGTTCGTTGTCCATCACACAAGCAGCCTATCGATTCACACTTTTTGTACCATGCACGTATTGTTTTGGCTGTACATAGTTTTTGTTGGTGTTTGTACGAAATTTTAGCGAAATGAAACATTTTGCATGCGCGAATCCCTCCCAAAACCAGGGGAACGTACACAGAGGTCTGTTCAGTAGCATTTTACATTTAGGACGGTACCTAGAGTCTAAACCGACTCGCCTTTCGGCTGTAGATGATCTCATCACCCAAGCGCGCTAAGCGAACTTAGCTACCAGATTCTCACTAGTGGATTTAAGAGGTGAATCACCCCAGCATTAAGGTAGCCACCACCCTCCCTACGACGAGCAGTAGTTCAGGTAACTTCCTACCCCCAAGGTATACGCCATAGGCACTCCCCTGGGACACACTGCCCCCGCGTGTACTCATTTACCCGTGAGTTATGGGACAAGGAACGCAGAAAGTTTTATGTGTACCAGTGAACGCCATGTTTTCGCTACGAGTGCTCTCCAGGGGCTAAATCTACAACTACGCAATGGCGCCTATTACGAATGCAAACTTGAAGAATGTAGGGCGTTTAAGACGCTTTTTACTAGACACACAGGCGTTGGGCACTGATGGTACATGAAATGAAATGACATATTGGGAAAGAATTGTTTTAAGGAAGGAACCGTTCCAGAACTAAGTTTAGGGAACCTTCCCAGCATTTGCCGTTTATGAGGACTGAGGAAAACCAGGGAAAAACCTCAGTCAGGGAGGACGGTCCTGGAGGGATTCGAACCCCAAACGTTCCGCTCACGAGTCCGCGTCTTAACGACCATGGTCACTCAGTGGTACATTCTTGAAGAGATACTCTTTCCGTTGATATAAGCGTTTCCGCTATGTCTATCATGGTTTCTGTTCTTTGACCGCCTAACTAGAGGACCTTAATTTGCCTATATTTATTGATAATTCTTGCCGCATTGCACTCAGTTTACTTTAATCTACCACGATGCAGAAAGTGGAATTGTCAATATAATATGTAAAACACCCCTAAATGTCTTACAAGATATCAGTTTGTCCCCTAAATTAATAACATCATAGCTTCTTATACATTTTCATAAGCCACTTGCTTCCTGTGTGTGCTGGCGTCTGTAAGTTAGACGACAAGGATGGTGTTTCTGTTGTGGAGAACATGGTCTCGTAAAAAATGAAGAGCTACACAAGTGCAGTTCTGTGACAATGGGGCTTTCCCGAGACAGCGGTAGAGAGCGCAATAGAAGGAAAGGGGCAAATTATGTGCTATATAAACCACAGAAGCCAGGACAAAAGGAAGAGGTGAGAAAGACAAAAGTATGCAAATGCTGCAATCTATCTCAGATGGCAAAGGAACGAAACCATTAAATTCTCAATCCTTCACATTCATTGTCTACGTTTCATTTACGTTATTCATTTAGCATTAGCTGTAAGTTGTGCACGGTTATAGTTCTCGATCATTTTTTTTAAATATTTTTATTTATCGTCATTTTGACTGTATTGGTATTCTCGTGACGTCTGTATATTGTAGGCTTAAGTCTGTAGGAATGAATGAAATGAATTAATTGAGCTCTGAGTCCTTGGCGTCTTAACGCTCTTTGACATTCACCTTCTCAGGGTAAGGGGATGGGAAACCTTACCCTTTATGCTCGCCTCCTTTTCGTAAATATAATATGATACGGGCGGATAAATTACTGCAATGCTGGCAAATCTACTTTGATTGCAGCAGGAAAAAAAGGTCAACATCAATTTATACGTCATTCTGTGCCTGATATTATGTTACCGAGTAAGTTATTGTAATTGTGCCAAATCTCCTTTATCCAGCAGAAAAAAAAATGAAAAAAAATTGGGATGGTAGAATTCGAAACTATAATCTTCACATCCATACCATGACGCTATAACCGCCTGAGATATCATGCCACTGTTTGTGAAGCCTTATTATCTAGCTATAACTGTGCTAGTTACTACCTCTCTCGGCTCTCTCCGCTATCTCTAGGGGCTTGCCAGCCGCCCCTGCTGCAGCAGGAGATTCCATACGATTCCTAGTGCTTTCAGTCCTGCTTGTTACGACAAATTCAGAATGTATACCATCTTCAATTCATCAAAACAATAGCTTTTTAAAGGTAGAAATATCGTTTAACGCTGGTTCATCGAATGTCCTTTTCAATTACCTTAACAGCACTAAACTGACTTACCTCACTCCCCAAAATTGCTGCGATACTAGAGCTAGTGAGTTGTTTAAAGAACTAAAAGAGAGCCAAGCACTCCCATTAGCGTAACAGGGTTGCTAATCGCTGACATAAACAACTACTTGCTGGATTTTGTTTCCATTATTAATGTATGTAACTAAATTCTATTAACACACGGTTAGCCAAACTTTGAGCACGTTATTGAACGAGTAAGAATCAATTATAGTAAGTACGCTTCATTCTTTCCTTCCTTTTCATAGTTTTCATTAGGCTAATGGTTGCAGTGCCGCCATCATTTTAAAATGAGCATGCGTACCAGTCACACAATGTGCGTCTATCATCTGTTATGCCCTTTGACGCTGTCTGTTACGTACCCATTGAATTTGAATGCAAATGAAATGGCTTTTGGATAGCGCTTGCACATTTGAATTACAATAACCCTTCACATTCAATACTGTTTAGCTATTGTTAGCAGGGGGTGTTGCGCGTTATTTTTATGTTGCCTGGAAAAGGAGTGAAGACAATAAAGTTGCTATATACGTATGCACTTTCCAAAACTGTAACAAATGAAACCCTAAAGGAAAGGCGCAGTGTCACGAAAAGAAGTAATTAGTGTTTGTTTTTTCTTCTTTTCCGTTATTCATTTTCTTTCGTTGTTTAGTTCTTTCTTTACATGCCTAGGCACGATAATGCAACATTGTAACAAAATTTTCTTCCTGTAATAGATAATTATTGGTTTGGTTAATGGGATCTGGTCATAATGTCACAATATCCTTATTCTTTTATTTTAATTTTGAGGGCAAATGTTAAAAAGGAGACAATGCGAGAAAAGAAATTATGAATACAACGCTCTCTCTCCTTCTTCTTTCTCCTAAAGATGATAGAAAGCAAAAAAATAAATAAATAAATAAAATAAAAAAATAAAACATTTTCTTTTTCGTACAAGAAAAGTTTTATCTCCCCCCTCCTCTTCTTTTGAATTATTGGGAACTGTTTTGCAACTTTATTTCTCTTTTTATATGCAGTCTAAAAAAATGGGTATCGCTATAGAGTTTTGCAAGGGGCACGGAAAAAAACTGCATTAAAAAATATAACCTTTTTCTTTCCTATAGTTGCATAACATTTTAAGGTCGACAGTCACAGTTTAGAGAAAAAGAAAAACTTTGTTGGATGAATCTATTGTTAACACATTCCCGTATTTTAAAATACAGAGGGTGCCCAAAAAATGTATACACACTTCAGCAAAGAAAAAACTATTTTAACATAACAAAACTGAATTAACACAAACAGAATATGATGAACACTAATCATTTTACAGCTACAACAGTCACAACAGTTGCTCAAAATGCCCTCTATCGGCGTCGATACACTTCTGAGTACGCCGACCTACTGACTGAGCAACGTTTGCGAAAGTGTCCTCAGCGATTGCAGCACACCCCGTTTCAATTTCTTCCCGTATTGCTATTAGTGTAGCTGGATTTCTACGGTTAACAACATCCTTAAGAGTTCCCCATAGGTAGAAGTCAACGGAGTTAGATCCGGAGAACGCGGTAAAAATGCAATCGGACCTCTTCGTCCTATCCAATGCCTTGGAAGATTGTCATCTAGGTAATAACGTACATCTCGATGGTAATGCGGGTGGTGCACCAACCTGTTGCATACGATACCACAAGTCTCAAATTTGTCTCGAATGCGTGCAATTGTGTTGGCGGTTCTGTTCTGTACACACGTCTCCATTGCCTTTGAACTTCAACAACATTCTCGGTTTTCAAATACCACTTCAAAATTGCTTTCCGCTGTTCAAACGATAATCTTGGCTACATTTTGTTGTAGCAACGCTATCATAATGTATGTGACTCACATCTGTTTACAGAACATCATACGATAATCTTCGCTTCATTTGTTCATTGTTGATTTACCTGTCACGTAGCAACGCCATCATACTGTATGTGAGTCACATCTGTTTACAGAACATCATACTACACATTACTGTTGTTTTTCGGTTCAACTTTGAAATATATTAAATAGACATCTACTGTGAAAGTGAGTATACATTTTTGTCACCCTCGGTATAACGTGAATTTGAAAAAGGACTTGCTGTAAAACGGGTGGTTTGAAGGTGAAGTATAGGATAAGCACTGATGGCCTTATTTCAAGAAACTGATTACAACTGTTTATATAAGTTACGTTGGCATGACACCGGGAGGAATCTGGTCTATCAGGAACACAACGCTGTCACGTCTTTGCAATCTCTTTACAGCATTATTTAGTGCTAACAGAGATCGAGTGTGTAAGTGAGAGCAAATTAATTATTTATTAATTTAGGTACCTTAAGATATTCTTAGTAATAATGACAAACAATTAGTTAATCCTTTCTGCTCAAACTTTGTTGTACGAAAGTAATGGTAACAATGCTGAAGAATTGCAAGGTATCTGTGGTTGTGTGTTACTATTTAGACGAAGGCGATACACTAGCCAACGAGAACTTTATAGGATTACGACAAGGTTATTAAGGTTTGTCCCGCACCTTACACCAAGAGAGTTCGCTAGAAGGAGTGGCGCACAGCCTTTGGAAACCCCTTTGTCCCCAATGACACCACACTACTGCTTTGCGAATCTTAGATTGGAATTTTACATTTGGAGGACGATATTTCGGTACTTCTGCCATTTGTGCCTGTCTCTAGAACGGGATCCCTAACACCGTTTCTTACAACTCCCCGGGGCCGGCGGACTCGTGGAGTTCGAGCTTCGCAGAAGGGCTGCTGCCATACCAGACACCGGACAGAAACCTTTCATAAGTGCAAGCTACTGTCACACCGCGCCAGCTCACCTCACCCTAGCACTTTCGATCTTGTGACAGAATCAACGAAGAAAAAATCTATTGGAACATTTGCTTAAGCGACCAGAGGAAGCCACGAAAAACCCCAGTCAAGATTTCCAAAGGATTTGAACCCGGGACCTCTCAAGTACGAGTCCCAGGCTTTACCGTCTGAACCAACCCGCTAGGTGCTTAACATGTCTTGTATACGCTAAATGAAGCGAATTATACTAAAAAAGTATTGAGTATAGTTTCATCTGTCAATTGTTTTCTAATGGTAAATAAGCAGAAGTCTTATCATATTCATACGATTACTGTATTTTTATCGATTTATATTTTAGAGATATCCACAATTACATGGTATCTATTTATTTACATTTTTAAATTTGTAATACTGCATGAAACCTAAAAATGCCGACCATTCTCGCGGATTTACTCCCACGGTCGACAGAAGCATCAAGGGCTCTCATCGCCTTTCAAAACATGAGCGTTTTCTCATCGTTCTCTGCTTAGGCCTTGAAAATTGTTAACGTTAGAGCAGGAGTAACTGTACATTCCATTGCTAATCACTTACTGAACAATAACCCAATTTCTTAAATTATAAATCACATTAAAATAGTTTTCATTCCAAAAATGTATAACAAGCAGTAAATAGACTCTTTATTTTATACCTGCTCTTAAATTTATTGAGAATTAAAATATATATGAAATGCGTTTAAGGATGAGTGACTATTCATAATTAAGTTGTTCTCACCGACAAATACGTCGGTCCTGGTGGTGCAGTGGTAACCATACTTGTCTCCTAAACCGAATATCGCGGGTTCAATCCCGGCCAGGATCGATGGATTTTTTCGGGAGTAAAAATAAAGTACTGCTTCCATGAGTACCATGTCGTAGATTTGCGGCATATAAAAGAACCTCAAGCCAGAAAGAAGAGGCATCTGAGCGAAATTTATAGGCCGTTTCACGCCCTGAATTGAATGGGACGCTGATGATTTGAGATGGTAAAGAGCGTCCGAAAATAAACCAAACAACAACTGACAAATACAGTTATTTTTTACCTGTCTGCAGTTGAACGCAGGGCGCCACGGGGCCAAGGTCACGCCAGTTGTTTTCCATAGGGGGAGAGGAGTTCCTGCGCTCAAGGCTGCAGGTGGACAGCCAATGTCAATTGGTTGTCACAAGAGCACGCTATTTCCGCCTTTGCGTTATATTTTGCTGTGAAGAGACCAGATATATATTGCAGACTATTGATGCGCACCATAATTAATTACAGAGTATTAGTGAAATAAACTTTACTGTAATGTTGAAATGTTACTACTAGAACAGAAAATGAAATAAGTCTACTGGAATTACTCCCATACTTTAGAGGAACTTAAAAGAAAATATCAGGATAAAAATTGGAAAAAAGATGGAGGCGCAGCACCTAAAGATGTCATTAATGTGTAACTGCTGATGAACACTACTTTAAACAGCTCCTATGGCACTCAAAATTAAATGGCACGCTAATATTATTGATTAAAGTTGTGCGAGAAAAAATATAAGGGGAATTTGTCCTTCGACAGAGCCGGCGATGGCGCGGCCTTGGCCTTTTGGGGCTTGCGTTTAGCTGCGGACGCACATTAAAAACAACTCTTAAAAGTACAGTGGTGTTATTTGAGTTACCGACAGCTTGAACGCGACTGATTACTGGGGAAATGCAGTCGCCACAACGGGTAAAAGGGAAATAGATTCGCCGCGATCCAAGTTAGTATTTTCATTTCAGTATTTATATTTTTACTGAAAGCATGAAACGACACCGTATTTAAAACTGCTAATAATAAGCACAAACCTGTGTTATAAATTATGCTCCTCAGCGGCAATACATTGCCGGCATCTGCGTAAGAAATTTATGTATTTCAACTAACTTTTTTCCCCCGTAAGAAATAGCGGTTCGTCATTGAAGATCCTGTCTCTGGTAATTTTTTAACCGAGAACGAGAATGCCAAGATATTTTCTTGCAAATCTATTTACCATGCTTTTGCCAAGAATCAAGTTTTCACATATGTCATAAACTATTCTATTTGCACAGTGGCATAACTTACGAAGAACAATATACACACATACGTATGCACAACCACTCGTCGACAAAGCCTCCCTCAAAACTAACTACAAGGTGTTCCCTTCACGTGCATCTAACGGCTTTGACTGGCTTATATCATTACCAGCCGCGTTCTGCCGGCCCGCAACTCAAATAACCCCACTCAAGTGAGTCATTATACACATTAATAGAAGAATTGAGAGTCGTTTTTACATATCTCATACGCCAAACTATCTATACGTCTTTGGAATCCTAGATTCTGCCTCTTGAAATCGAGATACACTTAAAACTAACATTAAATTGTTTAAAAAAATCAGTAAACTAAAAAGTTTAAAATATTTAGAAACAATGCACTGGTTGTGAAAACCATAAAGATCGCTTCATATTTTGTATTTTAATATGGTCGCGTCATGTAAAATATTAACTTCCGTGACATTCCTCTCTTTCATTAGGGTTTCCTGTGTATATTGTGCTTGGAAATAGATTCCCTGTATAGCCTTGACTTTGCCAACTCACAATACATTCTGGCAAAGGAAACAGCATTAACCATGATGAATGGGGGATAAGCTTTAGGTTGAAAACTACACAAGGACGATATTTAGGTTCAAACAGCACAGAAAGTATTTACATCATCTTTTACCTACGGGTTCCCTCAATTCCTTAACGGAAACACGTCTCCACAAAGAAAGCAGGTGAAACGATTAAAATTGTGCAGTAACATTTAAACTTTTAGTGTGTGTCACGAAAGCGTAAGATGAAATTAATAATCGTCCTCAAATGCATAGTTATGGCTGCTGTTTCTAAACTGGATTAATAGAGCAGAGCACTGACATATTTTCCCCTTGTCTCGGATTTGGCCATTTTTAAGCAGTAACAAAATATTTATCTCGATGCAAAGTTCCATACAAAGAGAAGAAATGTTAAAATTTGAACATAATCTCTCGAATAGGAAATCAAAAGTAATGTAAAATTTAAAAAAATTATTCATATCACAGTATATGTGCATAAGGAATTATGGACAGCTCTACCGGCACCTTTGAGTTCTTGCTCTTAAAATCTTGTTGACTGTAGTTCTCAATGAATCTTGGAGATGACGCCTTATCACCACAGCTAAATTGCGTTTATCAATCAGCTGTAAATATGGAAGTTACAAATTCGTTAATTAAAACATTATTCGTAATGAAAATGCACTTTTCTTTTATATATACCGAGGGTACCAAAAAATTGTATACACACTTTCACAGTAGATATCTATTTAATATATTTCAAAGTTAACCCGAAAAACAACAGTAATGTGTAGTATGATGTTCTGTAAACAGATGTGACTCATACATTATGATAGTTGCTACGTGACAGGTAAATCAACAATGAACAAATGAAGCTAAGATTATCGTATGATGTTCTGTAAACAAATGTGACTCTCATTACGTTATGCTAGCTACAACAAATTGCAGCCAAGATTATCGTTTGAACAGTTGAAAGCAATTTTGAAGTGGTATTGGAAAACCGAGAAGTTGTTGAAGTTCAAAGGCAATGGAGACGTGTGTACAGAACAGAACCGCCAGCGCGAATAACAATTCCGTTTTACCTGCCATTCATACATTCTATGGAAATGATGAATTTTACTTCCAATAGGATGGTGCACCACCACATTACCACCTAGATTTACGCTCTTAACTTGATGACACTCTTCCAAGGTAATGGATAGGACGAAGAGGTTCGATTGAGTTTCCACCCATTCTCCGGATCTAACTCCGTTGGACTTCTACCTACGGTAACTCTTAAGGACGCTGTATACCATCAGCTACACTTGGAGAAGAAATTGTAACGGTATGTGCTGCAATCGCTGAGCACACTTTCGCTCAACCAGTACTTCAACTTATCAGAAGTGTATCGACGCAGCAACTGTTTAACTGTAAAAGTCTAAGATGATTAGTGCTCATTATTTTCTGTTTGTGTGAATTCAGTTTTGTTGTGTTAACATAGTTTTTTTGTTGCTTGAGGTGTGTATACATTTTTGACACCCTCTGTATGTATGCTTGATATTGAAACAAATTATTGCTGATTTCTTAATGTCACTCAATCATTTTTAAGCATTACTACTATTTCTTTTTCCCAAATTCCTACTTACTGTTTAGCTCAGAATATGTTAACAACGTTTTTGATATAAAAAAGTAAGTTATTGAGCTGCGAGTTTGACAATTACCTCAAACGATAGATCTCTGAAAAGGGTATATTGTGTTTTCCACGCTTTACAGCAGTTTTACCAAATTATATCCATTACTCGATAATCAAGCGGTGGAAGGAGAGAAGAAATGATAAAGAGGTATGAGTGGTGGTCTGCAAACTTAGTGTTATGTAATGAAAAGTTATCCAAGAGCAAATTCTTCCACTCAAATACAATCTCGGTTTGTTGATTTTTCTGCAATCGTTTTCTTTGCAGCGTTTTACCGCATATGAACAGTCTAACGTAACTTGTTTTAATATTATCATTCGGCGGAACACTCTCCAATGTTTTTAAAACTTTCCAGTAGTGAAAAGTATCATTTGGTTAGAATTTCAGAAGAATTCGATCCAATATCAAAATTTGTCGTAACTTGTGGAAGTGCGTAACCAGAAAATTATCGCAGGCTTTAATTTAGAAGAATGGGTAGTGTTAACATAATAGCCAACCGCCACCAACCCGGCGGCTTAAATTTTAGCGTCAATAGTAAATATTTTGGAATGCTCACATTCAGCAATACTTGTTATTAGGATTTCCATGGCATTCACGTTCCTGATAGCCGTTTAATTTTTTAAGAAAAGAACTCGGTTAGTACACAATTATACCATCTCTTTATTTATGCATAGCCATCTTTACGAGAATAATTTCGTGAACTGTGCACTCAAAATTCAATCTCGCGAATACCAAGCCGTCCTTATTGTATATACAGTGATAATCTGTTTGCTTGGTAACAGAATAAACAAAACAAATATGAAACAGAATATAGTTCTGCAACATATTTAATTGTCCAGCTTAAAAGAACTATAGGGTGAAACATAACGATTTCACTTATGTTTTTTCAAATATACGGAGAGTGCCAAAAAATGTATACACTCTTTCACAGTAGATATCCATTTAATATATTTCAAAGTTGGACTGAAAAACAACAGTAATGTGTAGTATGATGCTCTGTAACCAGACGTTACTCACATACATTATGATAGCATTGCTACGTGACAGGTAAATCAACAATGAACAAATGAAGTCAAGATTATTGTATGATGTTCTGTAAACAGATGTGACTCTCATTACGTTATGTTGGCGTTGCTACACAAAATGGACCCAAGATTATCGTTTGAACAGCAGAAAGCAGTTTTGAAGTATCCAAGCCACTGGATAGGACGAAGAGGTTCGATTGAGTTTCCATCGCGTTCTGCGGCTCTAACTCCGTTGGACTTCTACCTATGGGGAACTCTTTAAGGATGTTGTATACCGTAGAAAACCAGCTACACTGGCAGCATTTCGGGAAGAAATTGAAACGGCATGTACTGCAATCTCTGAGGACACTTTCGCAAACATTGCTCAATCAGTAGTTCAACGTACTCAGAAGGTATCGACGCCGATGGTGAGCATTTTGAGCTACTGATTTTACTGTAAAACTCTAAGGTGATTAGTGCTCATCATTTTCTGTTTGTGCGAATTCAATTTTGTTATCTTAACACAGTTTTTTCTTTGCTTGAAGTGTGTATACATTTTTCGGCACCCTCTGCATATTTTAAATAATAATAATAATAATAATAATAATAATAATAATAATAATAATAATAATAATAATAATAATAATAATGTGCTAGATACCATTAGTGTTTAATTTAATACTTAACCAATTTCATTATTCCGTGTTTATAAGAGGCTCTATTCCTGCCAGATGGATAAGTGGTCATCCTCGTCGCTTTGAATCAATGTTTCAGTTTTATTATGTCCCATAACGCCAAATACTGCCAAAACCTAGGATTTCATTTACATGTCTGTCAGAATCTACAAGCTCAAAAGATTAATTTAAATGCCGTGAAAGATCAAAATTAAATCATCATTTTAAATACATCAAGTTCTTTCATATTCATAAATTACAAGAAGAACGGGTTTTTTTCTATTAATTGGGAGTGGAATGATGTACCCTAAGGCACACATACACGCACTAAAACAAACAACAAAAATCTCTGGAAGCGTAATTGAAGTTCTGCTCGATTCACTACATGTCTCTGCGCACGGGTCTTGCGGCCTTGAAGCTCATTCTGTCGTCACGATATAGAGTTTTCTGTCTGCTGACAGTCGAGGGTTAAAAACAGTTATAGAGGAATGAAAACTACAGAAAGTTGAAATTTATTTACGGATGAACCGTTTGTTTATTTATTTCTGCAAATAAAAGCAATTGCAAAGACGTATTTAAGTTTATAAGCGTGTATGTCCCCCAGAATTAAAGTCAAGTCATTTTTGTTTCCATAACAAATAGGAAATAATTAATTATGTTTAAATGAAATCAATATATGTTATATTTTCTTTATGGTTTGACCTTAGAGTGTTTATTTATGTGGCATTTATTTTGAAAACGAAGATGGTTCATTTACGTTTTTATGTATGGGCTTAAATGCATTCAAATTCAAATAAACTTAAGTTTTCTATTAAAGGATATATTATTTTTGTATATTAAACATTAATTTTACTTATAAAATCTAACAAACAAAAAACTCAAGCTTAACGAGTACTTGAGTAATTATAAGTCAAATGTTTTTTGTCCGCTCAGCCATGCAGGCACAAGGTCGGAAACAAACGAATTTCCTGTTTGTTAACTTGAACACGAACTAAAGCGACATTAAAACTTATGTTATGAAAACAGCTTTAGCGAATGCTTTCGAATCGGTCACTGTTTCTGGCCGTTGTTCTCTTTATGTATTTATTTATTTATTTATTTCACATGTACCCTTGCATTAAAGTTTAATAGGAACGTTTCTCAAACAATATCCATTAAAGGTTCCATATCAGAGTGCAATTTTTTTTTTTTTTTTTTTTTTTGGTACTCTGTCAATAGTTCCATAACAAAACAAGAAAATAGCAAAGTTTTTCAAATACTTTATATATTACGATGTGATATTGCGGGCACATGGGAATATTTTTCAAATACACCAGGAGAAATTATTTGAGAATAGTAGGAATTTGCCCCACTCTGCTTTTCATTTGAATGCCGTTATCTATAAATGTTCTTTAGCACATATCTCTGTGGATTCCGAGGTCAAAAAGCAAGCTAAAAAAATTAGAACAAAATCACAAATCAGAACCAATATTGAGATTTCCCTGTTGTGTTTGTATAATGGTGTGCCATACAAATGTGTGTTGTGTGTGTGTGTGTGTGTATATATATATATATATATATATATATATAAATTAACACTAAATATAAAAGTAGATAAAGATAAAACACAGAGAAGGAGTCACACTTGAAATTGCTATATTTCGAACTACTGCGAGTTCTTCAATGGCAAGAAGCTAGACATATAAATATATATATATATATATATATATATATATATATATATATATATATATATATAATAAAAAATAAAGTAACACTATTAACAATGTAATAAATTAACAGTAATTATAATAGTAGAATGAAAAGAAATGAAAGAATGAAACACTAAGAAAAGAGATCTCAAGTGTGACTTTTTCTTTTTCTTAGTGTTTCATTCTTTTCTACCATTATAATTACTGTTAATTTATATATAAACACATTAGTAAAAAAAAACGGACATAAAAATTAATTCTATCTCTTTCGTTAATAGTTAAACTCCTAATAACCATAGTTTGAAATAACTGAGACATAACATAATTGCCTATTGTCGTCTAAGAAAATTTTCGATCCTTTAGGCTCTCTCCCAAAGAAGACAAGAGCATCAAATATCTCCGTCCCAAAAAAGAAAAAGTGTACATTAATAACACAACCGAAACCACAATATTCGTCTAATGAATGGGCGTATTTGTAAGGGAGAGTACCGCTGGCTTATTTGTGCAGAACTTGGCTTGTTTCAGAAATTAATTAAAATACCGCTGCTGCGTCTGTTATCAAAGCCGGTTTGTTCATTAGTTTTCATCACGTCTACAAAGCATCTGTGCATCAAACGATTATCATTTTTTTTTTTTTTTTTGTAATTTATATATATTTTTAGGTATTTTTATTTTAATTTTTGGTTCATTGTCTAGATATAATAACTACTTTTTTATTATTAGTTTAAGCGCTTCATTTATTACTTTAAACCCCTATTTTGTTTGAATTCATATATTATGCCTAGTGGTCGTCCCAAAGATCCTTGTATACGATACTGAAGTTCTATGATGATTTCACAACCGTGACTGTTTCAAACTGGCGAGACGTGTGTGGTTTCAACACAACGCTTTCTCATCACATTTACACGCGCAGCGTTTTTTACTTCCTGCACTTTTATTTTTCCTCGCTATTAGACATTGTTTGAACAGGGTCTGCTCCTCTAGGAGGATGCTGATTTGCGGTATACCTAAAAAGTCGATGTTTAATGTCCTACACTATAGCATGATGCGTTTTTGTGCAAGGGGGAAAAGAATAAAATAAGTCCATAGAGGGTTTCTATATTGCGCCTGATGTATTTGCGTCATATGAATGAGACTTAATTTGCAGTCCCTGTGCAAACCAATGTTTGGATAAGTTTGTGGAGTATTTTAAAAGGAAGCGGTAGGAACCATTTGCCCATACGTCATTATGTGTATGTATGTACCTGAAATGTCACCTCTCGTCACATGAAAGTATACCTCGAGCTTTGCTCAGACTGGCTGTTGTTGCGTTGCGAAGCCAAATTAAATAGTTTTACGAGACTGTTAGATAATGATATTAAATGGAAAAACCTGCGGTTATTTCAATATCAAATAATATTACATTTGAAGTAGCATTGTTCAGCACCGGTGTCAGTTTTTTTTGGTTGAATGAAAATTGTTTATATTTTCTGATTCCTTATCTCATGGAATCTCTGAAACCAGCCTTAGTTTTGTTAGTCAGGTTACAGCTTTTCAGAAATCAGTAATATAGAAAATACAGTTTTTATTACTTGTTCATTGAGCATATACATAAAATAAATATTTTGAGAGATTTAAACAAGATAATAAATGGTTCACTTTGGGAATGGGACGTTAGGGTTAAATCAAAGCACTGGAAAAAATTGGCTACATAGCAATTCAGTTACTGGAGAAAAAAAAAGGTGAAGTATGACCATTGGTTTCCCCTTCTAATGACCTACTTCCACTTCTCCATAGTAAATTAAGCGTGATGAATCAATTTGTTAGCGCTCGAATAAGGATAGTGATTGTTTCAACTTTCTTGTTACTTTTTTTATTTGTTTATTTATGGACGTTCTTTAACATCACAGGCCATCAGCGTCCCATTCAATTCAAGGCGTGAAACGGCCACAAATTTTGCTCAGAGGCCTCTTCTTTCAGGCTTGAGGTTCTTCATCGTGCCGTAAATGTACGACACGGGACCCGTGGCTTTACTTCCCTTCCGAAGGAAGCCATACTTAGGATTTTTACTCCCGAAAAAATAAATAGGGCCGGGATCGAACCCGCGACCTTGGGTTTAGAAGGCAAGTATGGTTACCATTACATCACCAGGACAACTTTCTTGTTACAAAGTTCCCACAGAAAACTGAAGCTAAGATAGCAGCAGGTATTTTCGATGGACCCCAAATTCACGAGCTTATGCAGGATGAGACCTTTCCTCAGTCGATGTCCGAGTTAGAGAAGTCAGCATGGTTGGCAGACAAAAAAAGTGACAGAAAACTTTCTTGGGTACAAGAAATCTGAGAACACTACAGAAATTGTGCATTTTAGAAACCTAGGGTGTAGAATGAATGTTAAAGTGAATTTTCTCAACAGCCATATTGATTACTTCCCTGCGAATCTTGGTGCAATGAGTGAAGAACAAATTGAGACATTAAAACAATGGAAACCATTATCAAGGCCATTGGGATGTGTATATGATGGGTCATTATTGTTGGTGTTTGAAAAGGGACACCAGTAGGTACATATCAATACTTCGGAAAAAATTAAGTTTTTTTTTCTTCCTAATAGCGAAAAATTTTTGGAACTTCATAATTACTGACACGTAGTTCTCTTTCTTTCCTTTTTTTTTTTTCCAATATAAATTAAAATTAAAATACAAAAACAGTAGTTTTAGCTATAATTCTTATAATTATTTTATCAAAAACACATCATTACATTTGATGTGGTTTTGTTTAAAAAAACCTTGACCGACAGAGTAAAATTAAAAACATATTTGAATTCACGGCATTCATATGCATATATTGAGGTAGAAAGAAAGAGGAAAAAAAAAAAAAGCAAGAAAAAATATTTTTTTGTAGACCAGTGATCAATTGTGTACTAGTATTAACCGTTGCTGAACAGCAAGCTACTGCAGTTTCGCATGAATTTTATTAAGTAGTTGCTTCATTTCGTTTTATGTTTACTGAAAGAAAAAAAATTAACACTATGCAAAGCTTACATTTTAATTTTTTTCCTTTTTCTTTGCGACCACTGGAAGAGAGATTTTAAATTAGAAACCCTGGGTATACTAACTTTAAGTATTTGAGTCAATCTAGATTTCAGACTTAAATCAAAAGTTTGTTTGAGAAGTTTGCTGCCATGAAAAGAAGATAAATGAATTCTTTTTGTTTAAATAGATGCTGTACTAAGATATTTCATTGCATTCTTTCTCTCTCTTTGTTGTCGGTACTGGTTGTGTTGTGATAACCATATTTGCCTCCTAAACCCAAGATCGCGGGTTCAATCCCGCCAGGATCGATGGATTTTTTCGGGCGTAAAAAATTTAAGTATGGCTTCCTTCGGAAGAGAAAAAAATCCGTGAGTCCCGTGTCTTACATTTACGGCACGAAAGAGCACCTCTAAAGCTTTCAGCCTCTGAGCAAAATTTATCGGCCGTTAACGCCCTGGTTTAATGGGTCGCTGATGACCTGAGAGTTCGTTAATAAAGCAAATTGACAAATCTCTCTATGTTACGCGCACATATGTTAATTCTAGTTATTTAGGTTCTAGAAGCTATTTAGCAGTAATATTTGCTGGCTTTAAGGTGCAACGAGCCGCCGCTGAGCTTGAACCATAGGATCCGGATAGTACGAACACAATAATTTCATATCATGTGAGCTCTTAAAAAGGTAAGCAGAGGTGTGGTAACTGTGAACTGGGTTTTCCCCCGTTCGTTGTTGAGAGAGTGAGATTAAAACCCAGAAGTAGCGACGTAGATTTTCTTAAAACTGATTGCGTCATAGTTATATTCGTATCTCATAGCCGTCAATCAAAAAGCGATAAAATGAGCTGAAACGGATACCTTATAAAATAGCGTATACAGTTAAAAATGACATATAAGGCCTACAATGTGCTACTGGATAGCCTGATTTTTCATTGTTTATGGAGAGCAGCTTGAAAGAAAACATTTTATTTACCTCACAAACTCTTTGTTTCGTTGATTTTGAAGAAGCACGTCAACCTCAATGAGATATTAAAAGAGGTCTACAATGAAAAGAAAAGTGACATTAAAATCTTCTACAAACAGAGGGGACCTTGGAAAAGAATTAATGGTTAAAATAATTTCTTTAATGGTTTCAAAATTTTCTCAAATCGCTAAAGGCATTTGTTCTCGATGTGTCCATACAGATACTGTGACGAAATTTTGTTAACTAAGTCAGATTTTCACTGCTAAATACGTGGTCATTATACAAAGGCTGGACTTTTTTTTATGAGAATTAAAAATATTTTATTATTTCTTGCAATAGAATGGCATATGTCAAGAGAAACGTGGTAGCACAGTTTTGCCAGTTGCTATCCAACGCACAAAACGCATTAACTGGCAGAGTATCTGTCAAGTGTCAACTGCAACAGAAAAATAATTGCACACTGGGAATTACCTGCTTAATTTGTGCCGCGATTACATCAACGTGCCTGCCAAGTGTCGTTTTTAGGTGCATTTATTAGATCTTAAAGGTACTTTTCCAGTATTCTTTAAAGTGTATTCGTTACCATTGTCACAGCTTCAGGTCAATCGTTACTGGTCAAGTTGAAGATGTGTTTATGTCTGTTGTTGAAATTTAACTACACTTTCAACTTTTGAGCTTAATTCCTTATACCTTCTAACCCATCATATATTCGTCGGCAAAATACTGCCATGATTTTTGTTGAATAGTGTTTAACGTCCGAGGCATCTCAGGCGGTGGACATGATACATGAGATAAAATGATAAATTGGGAAAGGATTTTTTTATAGAATGAAGTGTTGCAAGCCTACGTTTAGGATACGTTCGAGACATTTGCCATTTGTGACTGAGGAAAAGCCTGTCAGGGTGGACAGTCGTGATGGGATTCGAACCCCAGACCTCCCGCTCACGAGTCCGCGCCTTAACGACCTCGGCCACCCGTGGCGGTACTGGCAAGATGAATACACGATCTTAACAATCTGCTTGAAAAGTGCATCGGATGAGACACAAATCACTCCAATATTATCAACACTCTTCATGCCTAAATACTGTTCTCAATGAAGTGCCTTTTTATGCTGAATCGTGATAATGGTGAAGAATTTAAGTCAGGAATTAGCAATTACAACTTTGCAAAAAACATTTATTTTTCTGAAATGTATGCCTAATTTTCACCTTAAACCACAGAATAAGTTTTAACTCATCAAAATCCATGCAACAGTAAAAGGTTTTGGTAAAAGTCCAACAGTAGTTCTTTACGGAAATTCATATTTATCTACTTATCGGTCCTGGTGGTGTAGTGGTGACCATACTTGCCCTCTAAATCCAAGATCGTGGGTTCAATCCAGGCCAGGATCGGGCGTAAAAAATCCTAAGTATGGCTAAGGGAAGTAACGCCGTGGGTCTTGTATCGTACATTTACGGCACGAAAAAGAACCTCAAGCTTAAAAAAAGAGGTCTCTGAGCAAAATTTACCGGCCGTTTCACGCCATAAATGAATGGTATGCTGCTAACTGAGATATTAAAGAGCGTCCGTAAATAAACCAATATATATTACTGTTAATTTGTTACATTGTTAATAGTGTTACTTTATTTTTATTTTATATTGTGTGTGTATGTGTAATAAATATAATTCAATAAGCTAACAAGTAATTCTTAATATCTTCAATATGAATCATACAGAATATTTAAATTAGTTGATCAAAATAGCAAAATAACATATGTTCGGAAGCAAATGCATTTTGAGACGTGGGACATGGTCTATTGAGGACTATTATCCTCAACTATCCGTGAAGTCACTCTAGGTCTAGAGGTGTGGTTACCACGCACTGTCAGGCACCCTTCACCCTACTTTTCAGAGAATAGCGTACGCTTGGCTGGGCCCTATTCCAGAAAAGTATGCCTTAAGGCACACAAATCGTTGTAGAGTATGGTATTGTAAATTTCTGTTCCACGAAAGAGGTGCAAAGTTAAATGTGACGTCATATAAGAGCAAGATGGAGGAACAGTTTGTTTGCCATGCGTCGCCATACCTTGATTTAGGTTATGTCCACTGTTTAGGGATTTTTAATGTACAACATTGTCATTCCTGGTAAATGCGTCTGGTATTTCTTCTCAGATATAATGATACTTAAAATACTTTGTTATACATTTAACGATATTTAAGCGTAGTAATAGAGTTGGAGACGACGGTTGCATACGACTACATTTAGGAGCATCAATTTCAGTCGTCGAGAGATGGCAGAAGAGTCGAGCTTCCCGATTGCTCTTGATCATTTATTTTATTAGTTCATTTGATCATTTATATTTATTTGTTTGTTTGTTTATATTGATTGACAATCACGTTCTTGTTATAAGCAACAAATTGGAATAACTGTGTCAAAAGAAAGTATTTTAAAAGATAATGAAGAATGAAAAGCAACTATTCTCGCGGCATGCTGCAAGAACATTAAAAGTACACTAAGTAAGATACTGGTCAGAAATTGCGGAAAAGAAACGCCAATATCAGCCGTACTTTATCATTGTACACAGCACTTTTTATTCATTCCTTATCCATATTCCTACTCATCATTAACGTCACTTTCGCTAATACTTAGCACCTTTAATTCAACCGATTCCCAAAATCATTAAAAAATAATAAATGTTGTGCTAGTATTTGCAGTTACCAATATTCCTACAATTGTAGAGAAATTTATATAAATTACCAATGGCATAACCAAATTCTTCTGTGGGACAGAACAACGAAAATGCACTTGTACACTTGTAAGTATGGAGTTGTAAAGTACAAGTATGGCAGACTTTCTCCAAAGGGTCGAGAAAGCACCGAAGGCGAAGAGCGCGTAGGTTGGCCCTTGGAGGTGCTAAATCCTGAAAGCATCGCTCTTGTGGAAGGAAAAATCATGGAAGACCGGCGGCTCAAAGTTACAGAAATAGCAGCAAGGTAGGGCCTTTGAAAAACAACAGTCCTTCGAATCATTTATGAATATTTAAACATGAATAAGGTTAGTGCAAGATGGGTACCTACACTTCTTTCCTCAGTGCAAAAGCACCGAGTCATCTGTTGTCAGGCATTTTTGGAGTTCTGCCGTGGTAACGAGAGAGAAGTTCTGCAAACCATTGATACAGGAGATGAAAATATGATCCTCTACTGTGACCCCTTGTCCAAAAGAGAATCAATGGATTAGCGTAAACCTGGCGAAACAGCGACTCTAAAGGCCAAGGTCACTCAGTCAGTCAACCAAGAAGGTCATGGCCACAACCTTTTGGGACTGTGAAGGAATACTTTTCATTATCTTAAAGGAGAGGAGCACACAGTAAATGGGAAGTACTATGTTGGCCTACTGCACAGACTACGTGCTTCCACCAAAGAGAAAAGGGAGGAAAGCTAATCAGTGGTGAGCGCCTTCTTCACACAACGCGCCTATGCACACAGCTCTTGTTGCAAAGGAAGCTGTGAAGAAATGTGGCTTCAAGGATATCGACCATCCACCCTACAGCCCAGAGACTATCTCCTCTTCTCAAAACTCAAGAAGGACCTTAAGTGTGACGAAGATGTGATGGATGCTGTTTATGCCCATTTTGCATACAACACTTTTATTTTTTGGAGGGGGGATAAAAATGTTCATTCAAAGATGTGAGAAGTGTTTTGCAATAAAGGGTAACTAAACTGAAAAGTGAAATATATATTTTTATCTATATTATACCTAGAAAATGGTTAGGCCGAAAACTTATGGTCCTGCCTTCGCAAATCTGTGATTCTTTCGTTGTTATTATTATTATTATTATTATTATTATTATTATTATTATTATTATTATTATTATTATTTCGTGTTATGTTAGGCTGCTCATGCGACAAAATGCTGCAAAGAAAATGAATGCAGAAAAATTAACAAATCGAAGTGGTATGTATGCAATGAAATTTACCCTTGGAAAAGTGTTTTTATAGTAATTTTTATAAGTAATATCTCTCTAATACATTCTTCTCTCCTTCCCCGATTGTTTATCGCTATGCAATATGGGATTTACATTGTAAAGTATGGAAAACACAATAAACGCTTTTGAGAGATCGTCATTTAAGGTAATTATAAAACTAGGTTACACTCGCCAGATCCGTTTATTATATCAGAAACGTTTTAATTCAAAAATGTTGTTACACTTTCTGAGCTAATCATAAAGAAGGGATTTAGGAGAAAAAGAAATAATACTAATGTTTAAAAATTGTTTGACCGGCATTCAATTAACCACTAGTAAACAAACAATGAAAATCGAAAACCAGATTTAAAATACACCATTTAATTAATGTGGATAAATTATCTTTTATTCCAATAGCAAATACGGGCATTTCTTATATATTTTATCATTCCCATCGAAGTTTTAACTAACGAATCTGTAACTTTCACATTTATAGCTGATTGCTGAATACAATTCAGCTGTAGTGATAAAGCGTCATCTAATGCAGTGGTTCTCAACGTATGGTTCGTGAGCTACTGCCGGGTAGTAGGTAAAACATTTTTTTCCAGACATAATGATAATTTACATACTTTATTATGTATCTATCGATATTCAAGCGTAATAATCTACTTTGAGATTTATTTATTTATTTCAGGACGTTCTTTAACATCTCAGGTCATCATTCAATTTAGGGCGTGAAACGACCAATAAATTTTGCTCAGTGGCCTCTTCTTTCAGGCTTGAGGTTCTTTTTCGTGCCGTAAATGTACGACACGGAACTCACAGCTTTACTTCCCTTCCGAAGGAAGTCATACTTAGGATTTTTACGCCCGAAAAAATCCATCCATCCTGGCCGGGTTGAACCCCCGAACTTGGCACTTTAGGATGACAGAACCATAAGGCTCATTTAGGAACATAATTTCAGCCGTCAAGAAATGGCAGAGGAATCGAGCTTCCCGATTGCTCTCGGTCATTTGATCCTTTGTCATTATTCATTTGATTATATATCGCTTGACAATCACGTTCTCATAAGAAAAAAAACTGGGAACATTGTGCCAAAAGAAGAAATTGTTTTAAAAGAGAATGAAGAATGAAAAGAAATAATTTTCGTGGCAAGTAGCAAGAACCTTAATAATACATTAACTAAGATGCTGGTCTGAAATATGCATTTGGAACAGGAAAGGCCAATGTCACTCCTAAGCCGTACATTTATCCTTATACACAAATGCTTATTCATTCTTTCTTTATACATATTCCTATTCATACGCTAATACTTTTCATATATGGGTCCAATAGCTCGCAAAATTATTAAAAAGATGATATATTTTGTGCTAGTATTTGAAGCTACCACTGTTCCTAAACTTTTAGAGAAATTTTTACAAATTACTAGTGCCCAACTAATACTAATATTTCTGTGGAACAGAACAATGAAAAATCACTTGTACGTTTGTAAGTATGGAGTAGTAAAGTACAGGAAGAGAATTTAACTAATAACTAAGTTGTGCAATACACTTGTAATGTATTAAACCATACTTTTGTGGAATTGAATGGTCTAATACATTCATTGAAAACTACAGCCAATTCCGAGCCGGATTTACGAGCAAAAACATGAAAAAGTACCGATACCAGATGTCTCTACTGTATAGATAGTTGTACCAACAATAATAAAAAACAATTACGTTGTGAATTGCATGGCTACATATTGTCGAAGGCGAGAACTTACCTGGTCACTCTCGTGTGTGTGCAGGATGAAAGGGACGTAATCGAGTTTTTCCTGTACGTCCCAGATTATTGAGAAGTACAGAAATAATTTATAAAGCTGGATTCATGGTTGGCGATTATCGGGGAAAATTGACGATGCCAATTTGAGAGGACGGGCAATATGATGTTATAGAAAGGATGAATCATTGTACGACCTGATATGACTAGAGATAAGTTTTAAGTTACGAGATAATATGCACGAACTAGAACAGCCACCCGATTGTCCGACTGTCGCTTATTTAAGCTTGCATCAGCGTTGCCAATTCTGCGGATTTATCGAGGATCTGCGGTTTTTTTTGTCGTCAGTTATGAATAGCGGATTTTAAAACAGAATCTACTGATTTTTTTTAGGTAATTCAGTATTATTTTAATTTGTAAGTGATAAATCGATAATGCTCTTTTAGCATTTCACTTTAGTATTTTTAGCGGACCACCAGAAATAGTCTATTTCGTTTTTGTCGCCATAACAATAAAATCACAAAGCAATGTTACGGTAGAAAGGGTGTTTTCTAGCATTAATTTAAACAAAACTAAAATTAGAAACAAGTTGTCAACAAGTACTCTTATGAGAGAGACAAAAAGAATATTTAATACGTCAACATATTATTACAATTATCCTGTTCAAGATGATATGCTAACACTTATGAATCCGCAACGGCGCGGACCCGTGAGCGGGAGGTCTGGGGTTCGATTCCCACCAGGGCCGTCCCCCTTGACTGTGGTTTTTACCAGGTTTCCCTCAGTCCTCATAAATGGCAAATTCCGGGAAGGTATCCTAAACTTAGGCCTGCAACTCTTCCTTAAATAAAATTAAAAAAAAAAATGCAGTATATCATTTCAATTCAAAATTTGCACTATTTGCACATTTCTTGTTCATAGCATATGATTATTACGTACGTTTCTGATACTTTAGATCTTGAAATATTCATTGAATTAAATGTTACAGTATACAGTCTTAGTTTGCAGATAAACTTAAAAATAGCACAAGTAATTGTTGTATTAAATTTTACAAATTTAAAGAATGTTACTTAAGACTTCCGGATATTACCGCTTATTGCACATTGGAAAGAAATACAGAAATGTAACAAAATAAATATTTTAGTTCCCAGAAGGAATATAACCCATTTCCTCAAAGCACAAAACTATGGAATTAGTTTCTACCAAGGGTGCCAAAAATGTAGTGTAGTATGATGTTCTGTAAACAGATGCGACTCACATACATTATCATAGCATTGCTACGTGACAGGTAAATCAACAATGAACAAATGAAGACAAGATTATCTATCGTATGATGTTTTCTAAACAGATATGACTCACATTATGTTATGTTAGCGTTTGTACAACAAAAATGGAGCCAAGATTATCGTTTGAACAGCGGAAAGCAATTATGAAGTGGTATTGGGCAACCGAGAATGTTGTTGAAGTTCAAAGATAATGGAGACGTGTGTACAGAACAGAACCGCCAACGCGAATAACAATTGCACATATTCCAGACAAATTTTAGACTCATGGTACCATTCACCGTAGAAAACCAGCTACACTGGCAGCACTTTGGGAAGAAATTGAAATGCTCATCATTTTCTGTTTGTGTGAATTCGGTTTTGTTATGTTAACACAGTTTTTTTCTTTGCTTGAAGTGTATACATTTTCTTGGCACCCTCTGTATGTTTTTGTAAGCACTTCACGCACAGTTTTGGAGCACTCCAAGCAAACGTTATGGCCACTTTGCTGACAAACAAATATTGCATTCCTCTTCAGACGTGGAGAGCAGAAAGTGCAAGTTTTTCTTTTCTCAAAATATTTTTCTTGTTGGATTTGAAACTCATATTTTACTTGTATTGCCCGTTTAATGGAAAAACTCACTCTCGCGGTGTGCAGTCTATGATTTCAGTGAGCCTCCTTGAAAGAGATTTCATATTTTTTCTCGTAATAACATGAATTCTTTATTCCTTATTTCTGCCGTAGAAGTATTCCACTGTTTGATCATTCATTGGGTGATGTTCAATTTTGTGTGCTCCATCTTCCAAGGATTGTTATGGTCACTTAATATTTCGAAGTTAGAAACATCACTGTCAATAAATTCTTTAGTCATTAGTTTCAGTTTTTATTCAAAAGTAGCATCTGTGAAACGTAATATACATTGTCTAGAAGGTGCCGCCATTTCTGACACGTTTATACGTAAACTGTAAATCACAGTGAAAGGCAACACTTCCGTGGAGTGCAGAGTAGGCGAACGAAAAGACAAACGCAACTGCTATGTGATCTGTGTGACCGCTTGCCGCCAGCAATAACGAATAAGTTAAGGGAAATAAATCTAACAACGTGTACCTAGCACCAAATGTGGAAAGTATGTGGAAGGATCCACTTCCTGCTTGAGAAGTGAGAGTTATGCAAAATAAAGAACTCAAGCGGCCTTAAGAGACGGCCCATGGTATTTAAGGGTAAAAATAAATTTAATTTAAGCAAAAACTACATCAATTTAGATATTGAGGGAAAAGTTTACAACCAATGTTGATTACAGTTTAGGTTTTACCCCTTCAAAATCACTTTAAAGTTTAAAATGGCATCCCTAGCCCTATGATACTAAAATGTTTACGATGCTTCACTTGTTATCCCAACTTTTGTTGCTGTTTGAATTTGGACAGAATAAGAAATAAGTCAACTGTAGGTTGAAAGTAATTTACTTTATAATACAGCTTTACATTCTGATCTTTCTTGAAGGATATACACCGTCTTGAAATAAATAATTACCAAAGCGCGACTACTACATTAAATGTTCAATAATTTTTTCAAATAATAATCCAGGTTACTAGCAACATTAGAAATCAAAAGATGTGGTTACAGTTTAGTCACTTTCAAATTTAAGCATAAGTCGGTTTAGCTAAGGATAGTGGGTTGCAGCGGTATATATAATGGGGATGTTTAATTAAAATCTGTGGAGGGAAATATTTAAAAAAAGGAAATTAATTTGAATGGTTGTATTAAATCTCAGGGGTAAATAATTTCCCCTCTCTGACGATGGTTTCCGCTAAGTTACTGATCGACTCTAACTGCAATTTTTGTTATCTGTAGATTGAACTAGTAAGCTAGTCAACACGCTACACTCTCGCGGGAAACCTAGCAGAGTTGCAAACTGGACCCTCTCCTTAAGACCTCAACTAAAAGACTGACTTCCCTGGTCAAGGATACGGCCTTCACCCCTCCAGAAAGTATCCGAGGGTGTATTTGTTTACAAAACAAAACAGGTTCTTCCGCCCTCAATTCTGGTCAGTCTACTAACCCCTTGGTTCGGGGCTTGGGTTGCAGGCATTCAGAGGACCACACAGTTTCCTAAAACCAAACAATTGCTGTTATAACTTCCGCTCCGCTGTGTTCAGTTGTTCAGATATAGTTGCATAAAGAAGGCTATGTGTAGAAGATTGTGACATGTTCAAAATGGAGTATCGAGCTGTTATTAATTTCTTCACAAAAGAAGGACTTACTCCAAATGAAAAAAAACAGCGATTGGGCCGTATATATATGGGGAAGCATCCCTCTCATATTCTATCGTAAAAGAATGGTCCCAAACTTTTTCGAATGGGTTCAGAAAACATTGAAGACGAAGAGCGTGCAGGCCCGCTCTTGGAAGTGCTCACCCCTGAAAACATCGCTCTTGTGGAAGGAGAAATTATAGAAGACCGGCGGCTCAAAGTTAAGAAATAGCAGCAAGCTTGGGCCTTCCTAAAATAACAGTACTTCGAATTATTCATCAACATTTAAACACGAATAAGGTTAGTACAAGATGGGTGCTCAGACTTCTTTCTTCAGTCCAAAAGCAGCAACAAGTCATCTGTTGAGGCGTTTTTTGGAGCTCTGCCGTGGGAAAGAGAGAGAAGTTCTGCAAACCATTGTTACAGGAGATGAAACTATGATCCTCTACTATGATCCTTTGTCCAAAGAGAATTAATGGAGTGGAGTAAACCTGTCGAAGCACCGCCTCTAAAGGTCAAGGTCACTCAGTCAACCAAGATCATGGCCATAATCTTCAAGGAGAGGAACACCACAGTAAATGGGGAGTACTATGCTGACCTAATGCATATACTATGTGCTTCCATCAAAGAGAAAAGGCGAGGAAAGCTGAGTGGTGGTGTACGTCTTCTTCATAACAACGCGCCTGTGCATACAGCTCTTGTTGCAAAGGAAGTTTTGAAGAAATGTGACTTCAAAGAGTTAGACCATCCACCCTATAGTCCAGATCTAGCTCTCAGGGACTATTTCCTCTTCTCAAAACTCAAGAAGGACCTTGGAGGAAGGAAATTTAAGTGTGCCGAAGAAGTGATGGATGATGTGTATGCCCATTTTGCAGATAAGACTTCTGATTATTTGAGGGGTGGGGAAATTAAAATGTTAATTCAAAGATGTGAGAAGTGTGTTGCAATAAAGGGTAACTATATTAAAAGTGAAATATTGTGTTTGTCTTTATTATACCTATAAAATGGTTAGGCCGGAAACTTGTGGACCTACCTCGTATGAATCCACAATTTGTCACAAGTTATTCTGATGTTAATTCAATGCTTGCAGCTGTTTAAACACAAGGTTTCGGGGACAGTGCATAATGGATAAGATTGGTATTCGTGGTGTGATTCGGTTCTTATTTCTGGAAGAGAAAACAGTAAAGAAAATGCATGAGATAAGTTTGCCTACATTGGGTGACATGCCCTTCCTATTAAATCGTTGGTCTTTGGGTAAGTTAAAGCTGATAGAAGACACACCATGTCCTTTAGCTATAAATCAACTGTGAGGTCAGAAACCATCGATAAAGCCCATGAGTTATCAGAGGTCATGGGCATCTCAACTGAACGGGTTCACTATATTTTTTAGTCATAATGAATTGAGCTGTTAAAGAGCGTCCATAAATAAATCAATCAAAAAAAAAAACATTGAAAAAAAATCTTTGCGCAAGATGGGTGCCGCCTCTGCTCTCAGCGGAGCAACGGCGAAATCGCACGCGAACATCCGCCGACGTTTAATCCAACAGACTTCTTACGGCGCTTCGTGACTATGCACGAAATTAGAATTCACAACTATACCACGGAAACGAAACAGCAGCCTTAACCAATATACCGCACGAGGCGAAATGGCTCCGTAAAAGGCGAACTGCCTTCCATCAGCTGGAAAGGTGGTGACTTCACTTTTTATTATTATTATTTTTATTATTATTATTATTATTATTATTATTATTATTAACCCAAAAGGAATTCTTTTGACTGGAGAGAATTCTACATATCACTGAAGACAGCGATTGCAGGAAAACGTCCGGGAGTGGCCAAAAAGATGTTGTTTCACCATGACATGCGCCAGTGCATTCAAGCTCAGGACAAATTGACCGAATTATGATTTGAAATGCCTCCGCATCCACCAAATTCAATGATCTCCCTCCCTGGGATTACAATATGTTTCCCTTAAAACTTTCCTGGTTGAACACAAATTTAAATCAAATAAATGGTCATAAAGGAGGTTTACGAGTATTCCGAGGGCCTCGGAGAAACCCACTTCCACAGGAATTACGAACCCGGAAAACGGTGGAGCAAGCTTGGAGCGGAATGTCGAAAAATTAAGAACAATGCAAGACTAAAATTGCTCTCTTTCATGTCAAGCCACCGTTGTAATTCAAATCGTGTTTGTACTTGGCAAATCGACGGTCTGTTGCACAATAGAAAAATAGTCATCTGCTGATTGATACATACGAAAGCGATCTTAAAAGCTCTCAGCCTAACAACTTGAATATTATTTTTGTCTTCCAAAACTATTTCCCTTGAGGTCAATACATTTATTCCAGCGATGCTCCAATGCCCTCTCATTAGTGGTTTTCCGAAAGGTGTGTAAAATACTACTCTACGGTTGCAATTGTGTCTTAATTTGGTGAAAAATGCTATCAGAGAGGAAGAGTTTTAGCATTAAGTAGAGGGAATTCAGTGTGTCAAATCAGGGTAATAGAATGGATGCTTTAACAATCCATACTTCAAATCTGTCAGTAATTTTTCCAACCCTAAAACACTTTCGTGAACAGGTGCATTGCCTTGAAAAAAAGACTTTTTTCCACAAACCGAGTCTTTTCTCATGAAAAGTTTTATTTAACTGATGTAAAAGACTGGAATGGTTATGGTTTTACCAATGTGAGAATAATCAATGAGCAAAACTTTTAGTGTCCCAAAATAATGATTCCATAACCTGCAGATGGAAATGATTTTGTCAGGCTGAACAAGTTGCTTCTGTCCAGTGTTCAACTGCTGTTCGATCAAGTCTCATACTCGAGGCAAATTAAAAACAAAAGAAAAAAAGATAAAACTTTTTTTTTTCCCTGCCAAACGCTGCAAACACTGGTGAGATATTTTCATACCAATGTAATTTTGATTTAAAGTTAGGACGGTATCCATAAAAAGCTATTTCATTAACATTTTATTCTTATGTGTACATGTTTTGAAGGGCCTACAGCCTCAGTAATTCCATGCGCTTCCGGTCAGCTGATGCCTATGTACTTACCTATTCAATGAATTATGTTGCCGTTGCACTTTTTGGACGTCCTTAACCTTGACTCAACTTCAAGGCTATTAATCCCCATCTCACCGAGTTCCGAGTTTAAATCGTTATCGCTTTCATCTAAACAATAACACACTACCACGAGATAACTGGTAAATTTTCAGCGTTACCACTGATACTTTTGTACATCAAAAGATTGCACAGAACTATAAATATTTTGTTTTTTATATTTTAAAGGATATATGAGGGTGCCTTAATTAATAAATAAAGAATATATAATTGACTGTCATTGTCATTGATCTATGCAATGAGAGAGATTGCAAAAATGTAATAACGTTGTTTTCCTGAGCGCTCTCTGATACACGTGCATCATAATGTATCGAAAATATGCAGCTGGGGCGACTGTTATTCCAGTTCCAGGTAAAAAGGCCATCAAGGCTTGTCCCGCACTATATAGCCATTTGAATTTTATCACTGCATGACACCGATTTTATCCATTTGATGAAAAACCCATATGTCTGCTTTAGTAAGCTAATAATCTGACATTTAAAATAAATAAATAAATAAATAAATGCACGGTTATCTACAGTCGAGGCCGAGAACTTTTCAGACCTGGCTCGTAGCTACCCTGGACTTTGTTCGCTAAGCCGCACAGTGAGCATGCCTGTGTCCACGGTAGTAACAAATGCCGCGCGAGCGATCGATTCTTATATGATTCACCAAGTATTTCTATGAGTAAACTGGAATAGGGGAGAAAATATGGCGCATTTTACTGTGGCTTTATGACGTTACAATAAGCAACCTCTTTTAGCGATTTCCAAAAGGATTGCTATTGCAACTGTACCCATGAAAGAACTTTTGAAATTTCTAGGCACCAAAAATGAGGATGAAAAAATGTTATATGTGCATACGGTGTCTGTTAACGCTCTAGCGGCCGCAATTTTGTTTTATTTATTTATTTATTTATTTTTCCTTCAACGAAACTCGGTCTATAATGATCAATTACAAATGATTCATCGAGCTCGTTAATCAGAAGTTGGACCATTGAGGCTCTGTGTTTAACCTAAAGCGAAACTTTTAAAATGGCTATAGTGGCCACAAGTATTGTTTTTTCTCCATGAAACTCGGTATATGTCATTGAAATAAAATAACTGAAAAATCATTGAATTATGAGTGGGGGTTTACCTGAAACACAAACAAAAAAAAATTGTAATAAAACTCGGTATGAACCATTTATCAACTATGAGAAAATAGTTTCTGAATTATTATTAGCAATAACAATTACGTATTCGCGTCAAGCGATGACTCGGTGTCATGTACAAGAGCAAGGAAATTGTCTGCGCATGCGCATGGACGAATAATCGGACTTCTCCTTACACATAGCAGCCACCTGAGGTTACAGCACAGTCTGCTGGAGCTGCTGGTGTTGTAGAGCTGCAGTCCCGAGTGACAGCGGAGAGAGCCGAATTCTCTCCGAACGAGACCGTGGGAGTGGGAATAAGGAAGTGCAAGAGATAGCGGTATATTGCGAACGCAAATTGTTACCTGTAAGCATGGAGTGTGAATGGTCGTTCAATACTATACATGTCCTGTCTGCTTAAGAGAAGAATATTGTAATGTAACACAGAATCTCTAATTTTGTCCAATATGGCTTGAAATGGAATTTTGTTTGCAATATCTGCAGTTATACTGTCTCTTTCTTTTTCTGATAGTTCCAAGTGCTTAAAGACATGGTGATGACCAATGTGAGTTGAGATAAAATTGACTAGGCATTTTCTATCTTCGGCTTGCCTGACTCGAATCGGACACGCCACTGATATTATTGTTTCCTTTTTGTGTTTGCCTTTGATGGTTTTAAAAACTGGAAGTAGGAAATTGAAGAGACAACGGGGTCGATGTTTGTAGCAAAATGTGGTTCTTATACTGGCTTTAACAATACTGTGTAAACAGATACACGGCGTACGTCAATTTCAGTTTCGTTCTGAATACCCTATACGGTATTCTGAAGATATTAACGACCTTATAATAGACACTGAAGATGTTTCTGTTCTCAATGAAAAGGAAGAAATACTAGCCCAAATGAGCAAGAAAAGTCCCAACTGTTTGAAACAAACAGGGAAAAAATTGCTTTCGGCTTGTTTTTCGATGCCATTAATTTCCATAACATGAAAACTTGAAGTTGTGAAGAAATACACGGCATCCTTAAAGGCAACATTAACCCCAGTTTGCAACAAAATTGAACCAGTACCCATACCCGAAACTAAAGAAATTTCCCAAAAGAGGAAGATTTTTTCACAAAGAGGACTCTTTGCTACAAAAAAAAAAAAAAATCTCATTCCCCATGCAGAAATTGATATAACAGAAGCAAACATCTTTCCGCTTTCATTGCTGCAAGATTGTACTACTGCCTAAACTGCCGTTCGGGACTGAGGAATTCAGATCTCTTCGCTGTCGCTCGGGACTGCAGCTCTACCACACCAGCAGACTCTGATTTTTCTTGCTTTTTCTTGATAAAGCAGCTTATCTGCGGCTTCAGTACCGAACGGCATCGGAAAAAGTCCAATTTCAGGGAATGCTGGGCGATAAGGAGTGACATCTTAAGCGGTAGTCTAGTTGAGGTGGAATTTATGAGCTGCCGCCCCCAATTAAATTAAAGTTATTATATTAATTAATTTTATGTAACTTCCTTATTATAGTCATGAGTGTAACATCATTTCTATCTTCTGTACATGTATTGCAATGTTGTGTGTGATGTGATTTTCTTACCAGGAGGGACACTACCTTATTTTATGTTCTTGACCTGAAAACGGTAACAGAGAAACTTATTGCCCATCATAAACAATATTTGTAAAGATAACCCAAGCAAAACTGCGAATCAATATTTCCTGGAGAATTCTAAAGCATAGTTCTTGAAAAAGATGTTTATTTTGTATAGGGTTAGAGAGCTGTGTTTTTGTCATGTTAGGTAAGAGCAAAGGCAATAAACATACGGGGATTAAAAGACAGGCCATAACCTCTCCGAGGGAAGAAGCTAGCAGTTTCAGTTGATATCTACATGCAAAAAGTCACATAGGCCACCTGACCAATAAAATAGCAGAAAAATACCGGGGGAAACAGAATACCCAATAGAGAGACGAATATGGAAGAAAATGTTCTAGATTTTTCTTAAATCATATTTTAAAATAATGATAACTTTGGGAGAACAGCAAACTGCCATGTTTATTTAGGCTTGTAATTTTGCAGCTCATCGTCAGTGAGGCATTAGCAGTGTAGAAGATAGGCATAGTTCAGTTCAGTCTGTGGAAGAAAAATTTCATCTCAGAGCTAGTTGAGTTCAGTTGCGTTTCAGGATTAGCTGAGTTCGGGATCAGCCCTTATCAAATTAAGCATTATAGTTGTATCAAGTTAGTGAAGAGCTTGACCTGTTTCATTGAGTTAACCTAGAAAGTCTGCAATTGTTAAAGTGCGCTAGGACGTCAGAGTGATCGCCATAGTTAGTGCTAAAGTGGCACATATTGCCCGAGAAATTTTCCAAGGAGTAACGGTGTCTCATTAAGTGCAACAAACTTTGATAATAAAACGTGCTACATACCATAACTATACATATCTTGTTAACCACCTGGTTTATTCCCTCACTCCTTCCCCTGCGGTATCAAGAAGACCATAAAAATATCCAGCAAAAGAGTCTCAACAGTCGTGGCAAAACTATAAGTCAGCGGAAACCGATCATCGGAAAGGAAGAAATTATCATTATCCCTAAGATTCCAATTATTAATCAAAACTATCAAACTAAATCCTTCCATAAGTCTTCCCTCCATTCTACATACATATTATCATATCCCCTTATTTAATTCCGCTGCATAGAGCAAGTACTTTATCAATCTTGGTAGTGTATAGTGTACAATAAATGCAGGCGGAGAGATCACAATGGTTTCGGAACACAGAAAAACAAGCAATAGTATGCCTAAGATTAACTATGTAATTGAAATTTTAATCCGTTTTGTTTGTTATAGAGATAACTGGAAATTGGAAACGTTAAGCACACAATATAACACGCAAATAAAATAATGAGGGAAAAGCACATACTTTTAAGTCTGAAAGTTACTTTTTATTAAATACATACTCTATGTATATCTTCAGTTAGCGTTACTATTTTTTTCTTATGCTCTAGCACTCTGTAATTATCTACACAAATCAACTTGTTGAAAAATTCTCTTAGTATACGCAGCTCCTTAGTGATGTGGACTTTTGGATGGAAGATGTACCTACATACAAAATTCATTTCAGTTCTGTGGGTCAGTTTAAGAAGTTCAATAGTAAGGGTTATGATGTATCAAATACGTAACTAATGGCATCACAACAGACTGAAGCGGATGGCGTTCGGCAAGTTATCAGAAAATTATTAAAATAAATTCAATAAAATTTAATGCTTAAAAGCGTTTATTTCTCAAATTGATATTTCTTTAATCTTTGACAAATGACTGCTAGTTATTAACAATAACTGGCATGTTGATCGTTGCTATATTTTGCCCGAATTAAACCACCCTCAGTTTACATTGCTTATTATTATTATTATTATTATTATTATTATTATTATTATTATTATTATTATTATTATTCAGAGCAGAGCTTGGCAATTACTAAAAACTGCACATCATGGTGTTGATCTGAATGTTTAATCCTACTAAGACAGACTTTCTGAAGCTCAGTGTTTGAATACATTAATATTGAGGATTATCTTTACTAGAATGTTTACTGTCAAGATATATTTACACTTTTAAAAATATAACTATTCACCTAAAAGATAATTGAAGTGTGCTAATTTTATGAACACTATATTCTGATCTTGTGATCTGAGAAATACCGAAGCAATATTAAGCACTGTGCACCATTTGTACATAAAGGTAAATGAAATACGCCGTTGATTCAAAATTAAATATCTATGGATAAACAGCAGGCGCCGAAATCTAGGGGCGCAGTGGACTCAGGCCCCAATATTTCCTATGGGTGATCACAATAGCAATAATTTTTTGTTTGAATATGCTAAACTTGACAAAGATATAAATTTGTTGGTGAGGATATTTTCTAAAAGATGTTTATTCTTCTAGAGTTTAAAAGGCGATGATGTGGTTAACATTTTGTCCAACTAGATGGGAAGTTCGCTTCTCATTGTAAGTACAAGCTGTAAATATTGTACCGGTGTGACTGCAAATTGAATAAATGCATGCATTATTTCATTCCAATTCAAAGCATGAGAAATTATTCAATTTCTCGAAGAACTGTCAGAAACTAACTGATTAGTTCACGATTCTAAAGCATTTTTCTCTTAAAATGCACTGACTTAATTTCTAATTCTACTTGTAAATGTTATACAAGATCTTTTATCACATTCATGCAATTAACAACGTGCTACAGAAGAAAACAATTAAGTTTTCAGGAAGCACATTCTATGCGTATAGTTCAGCATCTGGTAGATACCATATTATATATATATATCAGACATTTTCGAAAGCGGTTATTAAAAGTGTCCAATCTCTTCATTTAAAAGAACCACAGTTACCACGTCAAAACTGCACGCCAAAAGGTCTACTTTCTGGAAATACTCCTCACCACATATCATAAACTTGTTACTATATTTTAATCTGTCTGCTTACTCACTACTATATTTTAATGTATCTTCTTATTCGCGTAACATCGGATGAATCCTACAAATCGGTGAACCCAGATACGACGTGACGGCCTACGCTCGCCTCCTTTTCGTAAGCATTAATTGGTAGCGGATTGTGTGATACTGTATTAGCGGGTAAAATCTTGTAATAGTGGCGAAACTGCTATAACTATAGAAGAACCATCTGGAGGGCGTATGTAGTGTCATCTAGCGGTAGAAATCATAAGCTGGACTTTGATGCGTTGGCGCGAAGGAGTAGCATGCAGGAAAAAGACGGGTAAGCGTTGAAAATGTACAACTTTTGATCAAAAAAGAAATCACAATGTTGTTTTGGAGTGTTCAAAATGTTGGAAATGAATAAAGTGTTGTATTTGTGTGAAATGTTTACCACTAATATTTAGAAAAGTGCAGTAAATTACGCATTGATCTTATTGCAGATAAGCGTTTCTTGTTGCATCGGGGTCAATGTTAGCAAAGTTTATGTTTTGATTGATGTTCCTGACGCGTATATTAATTAATAACATAGTGATATTACCACCCCTTCCCCCAAATATTAGATTTATATGATTTACACATCTCTTTCCTGAGCGAAAATTACTAGCTCACTGAAAGTCACACCTTTCGTTTGCATTTTAGATTCTCATCATTAATCTCACTCTCATCGGCCTTCAGAGAAAACATTTTCGTTAAATGTGGAAAAGCTTTTATAAAACGAATGGTAGAATTTTGTAAATATGTAACCTTTTTGTTGGTCTAAATAATGTTTAAAAATTAGCCACTGTTGTTAAGTCAACACATTTCTGAATGAATTAAAGAAGAATGCGCACATTGGACGTGAAGTTCTGAAAGCAACTTCGCGAGTAACTTACGTTTTAACATGCAGTATCTTTACACCTGATTTCCACATGTGACAAGCACACTGCGTCCCTGCGTCGTAAAATTCTTAGCTGCAGGTTTTACACTGTAAAATTCACCAGTGAGTGATCTTGCAAATCTGTACCTTCCTTCCCTGCCCAATTAGAAAGGCCTTATCTCTCTTATCTTAATTCAACCATTTCTCAACCAGCTACATTTTATCACTATTTTCACTGACCATCTTGAGTGACACGTTATAAAAGACCCTGAACATTGTTGTCTTATCTACAACTACTAGGAAGCAAGAAACGATGTGGTGTCGTTAATCACACGTGTACTTTTTAAGCAGTTTCTTCATTACAGAATCAAGTCAATTTAACCCGTTCTTCCAACTCATCTGGTGTATTTTATTTGTGGATTACTACTAAACATATTATACATTTCTTCAAAACACAAAGCTTTAAATTTTTACGATTGCATTTTACGATCAATAAAAATTCTAATTAATAAGGCAACCTCTTTTTAACTATGCCAGTGTCTTGTTTCTATAAAATTCATGCTGTAAAATAACTAATTTCTTTGTTAATAGAATAATTTCTATGTGGCGAAGTAAATTAAACCTGCCTGCTCCCTCTCACAGAGTATTCAACTCGAAACATATATGAAAACTGCAACACTCAAGTTGTTATTTTATGTCACGTTTAACCGGTAACTGCAAAACAAGCATTTTTGTGCGTGCCTGCCTGCTGTTGATTACTTTCCGCTTGTTATGCGTCGCACTAAACCAAACGCTCACTAACAAAACCTCTTTCAGTACAGTACTTAACCTTACCTGAGCAAGGATTGTTTTGTTATTCCAAGCAAAGAACTATAGAAGCAGGTGACACTATCCCATGCTCTTTGTAACGAAGGCTGTAGGCTACTGAAGTACTGATTCACTTCACCCCGCGGCCCGCCATAGCACCGCGCTTGCCTCCCGCTTACACTCAGAGGCCAGAGTGGGGATGGTCAGCGAATCGAGAGTAGGGGGGATACGTACACCCTACTTTGCATCGTCGTGTCATGGGGTGAATGCATCACCTCGTGTGTCAACCCCACAAAGTCTGCCAGAGACAGCTTTCAGCTCCCATAAACTAGCCGCAAAAAGGTAGAGGTCATTTATATTCTTGCTGTTTCGGTAGCAATTTTAAAGTGAGATGGTTTTCATATCTGCGAAATGTTGGTCATAAATGAGAAGAGAAGGAACTCATACCTTTACGCGTATCTATATCAATAAATTTTGCTTTTTAATAACACATGTAAATAAAAATAGATTAATTTTATAAATTATTTTAATAAGAAAATTGTATAAACTTGCATTCACATTTCAAAAATAGAACGATCGGTTTTGGATTGTCTTCAAAAAAACTACATTGTCAGGCCAACGAAGCTGTACAAAGACAAATGTCTGTTTTTACACCTAAACTAGGCAATTGCACTTTTTTTTTCTGTACAACTGTACAAAAACTAAGAAGTATAGCCTTATATAAAATCTGCAGCCAGAAATAACAGTAAAATGTTTTAATATGCCAGTACTTAAATGTTGTACACAGTGTGTAAACCATTAAACAGTTAAATGGTGAAATGCTTTTGAAATGTTTGGTTATATTAATGATATTCTATTTTTGGTATGAACTGTTATGAACAAGTATGTCCAAAAATTACAGCATAAATTAAATTTTACAACTGTACAAGCATATTCTGGACATAACTTAATTCGTGTTTAATTTTTATGATCATAGCATACATTTTAGATGAACGCTTTATTTAAGGGCAGTTTTATGTTTTGTAATAAATAAAGAGGAAACATTTTCTTCGGAAATAGAATAACGGCATAAACCTAACCTCAGAGGAGGGAGTTAAGAGTTTCTGGTTGCATGCCAAGAACCTGCTGTTGTTTACATCGGAACACTTGGCAGAGTTCAGAGTCAGTTACACTGTAAGGCTGATGCTAAGGCAACTTCGCGTCCAAGGTGTTAAATGTTCCATCACTAATCATTATTCATTAGGTATATGAGTCGAAGTTGCAGTCAAAGCAAAAGAATACAGCTGATGAAAGAAGGCGAAGATCACTTTGTCGGCTGGAAAGTTAATGGGCGCCTTCTTGAGAGAAGTTTGAAGATTTCTAAGAAATAATGTGGTAATCTACTTGGAAAGAGTAAAACGAAAATAGTAGTCCATCATGCCGCATTGTGTGACAGGTCCTCACACCCACGCATGCCCAAGAGTGAACATATTTATATAATTTAAATAACAATTATTAAATACTATATAGCCTGTAGTAACAAGCAGGAACATTTAATGTATCGCCAAAATGTATTCGTGGTTATCTGGACATACAACTCCTTGACGAGAGGGAAAAGGCTGCACATTGTAATCTTTTGTGCTCGTACTGACAATGGCTCGAGCAATGAGTCTCTCTGTGTCAATGCGACAAAGCTAAGTGCATGCAGGTGCCCGAGCAATAGGTTTTTTTATATCTTTAGTTGCTGGAGATTCCCGAAATTCGTTAAAGTTAGAAAGGGAACAGGTGTTGGCAATGACGTCATTATATCTAATGATCATGAGCTCGCCAATGAGGAGTCTAAGAGTCGACGGATCTAAAGTAAGTGCGTTTGGGAGCAAAAGAGCTCACCCAAAATATTTTAATATTTTGAAGGCCTAGAAATCCATGGGCGCTAGTGTGTGAACCCCGTGAGTTCTTACGACCATGAGGGGACACTTTGAATTTAGTATATAAGGGGAAACAACTTTGCAAAGGCATCGCAGTTCAAACAGACAGTGGGAGAGAGGTCAGACAGTAGGTCGCAGTTCCAGAAACAGTAGATGAAGTTCCAGAGACAGTAAAAACATTTCCAGAAGGCATCTCCGGTCAGTACAGTGCAGTAATTACCAGACACAGTAGGAAAGTGTAGACAAGAGGCATACAGATTTCAAGCAACGTATGACACCGCCACGGGTGGCCGAGGTCGTTAAGGCACGGACTCGTGAGCGGGAGGTCTGCGGTTCGAATCCCGCCAGGACCATCCTCCCTGACTGGGGTTTTTTCAGGTTTTCCTCAGTCTTCATAACTGGCAAATGCCGGGGCGGTACCTAAAACTTAGGCCTGGAACGCTTCCTTCTTTAAAAAAAAAATATCCTTTCCCAATTTATCATTTCATTTCATGTATCATCAGTGTCCACCGCCTGTGGTGCCTCAGTAATAAAAACGGGCGTTAAACACTACTCAAAAAAAAAAAAAAAAATCTCATGTATCACCAGTGTCCACCGCCTGTGGTGCCTCAGTAGTGAAAACGGGCGTTAAACACTACTCAAAAAAAAAGCAACGTATGTAGCTCGTGGTATTAAAGTCATAGAGGTAACGAACCAGGTGGCCGACCACAATGTCATGTGAATAAACACTTCTAGGCGTCTAATGAAACAGATTGTCGTGTGATTTGAACCCTTCTCCTTTCTCCCGCGACCACTAAGGCACAAATGGCGACTTCGGGCCTTAAAGACCCAGGGTACGAAGTGGGACCGTCGAGTACATTCAACTTCATTATTACTACTAAAACCGCTTCAATTGTTGGACCTAGTGAAAAATAACTGAAAGCAAAATGGCTAAGATTGGTACACAAAAGACTGGGTAAAATAAACAAAAAGTACTACTACTATCAATGTTTATTTTGCAGAACTTAACGAAACCTATATTTGCGGCCGAATATTAAGCATTGTAAACTGGTTAAACCAATTTTAATGTGGAAATTGTGTAGAGAAATAAAATTTATATTTTAGAAAATATTTTTAACTTACTTTTTTTTAACCAATCTTTTCAAAAATTCTCAATAGCGCAACAATAGAATACTACAGCGCTAAAAGCATTAACATTTACCTTATACAAACCACCTGCTTCACAGCCGCTAACAATATGAACCGAGAAAAGCAGCGATACCTGAGCTGGGTTTTTAGAAATAAAACATTTCGATTTCTGTGCTGTAAATGACAAACCCCAATAGAAAGAAAATGTCTAATTACTGAATATTAAATACAGACTTGTATTATTACCTTCAGGATAAAAGGATAGTCAGTTTGTAGTTAATATTAGACCCTCAAATATTATAAACATAATACTATCCAAATTACTTGAATTAATTGAATTGTTATGGGCGGAGAAGGGTATTTCGGTAATGCAGTGGGATACCTCCGGAGGAAGGGATGAGACGAGAGAGACACCGGGAGACCAGGATCCACGGATCGTGAGGCATAGAAGCGAACAGAGTCCGTAACATTGTTTCCGTCGAAGCCAACGAAGCTTCCTTTCGAGGAGTACATCCGTACTAATAGCGGAAGCCACCGTCACACCGCATCCACTCACCCACCTCGCTCTGGCAATTTTGACCTGTAACAGAACCAACGGAGTGAAAGGATGTTAAATATGAGAGTGGCAAATATCCACCCCAGCATTTCCCTTAACGCCAGGGGAAACCTCGCAAAAACCCGAGATCAGGAAGACCGGCTCTAAGGGGTTTGGACCCGATACCTACTGAATGCGAGCTCCAAGCGTTACCTCCTAAGCCACCCCGCTCGGTTACTCATGCCTTTCTTCAAATATGACGAAAGGAAAAACTAATCTAATATCCTACCCTTTCTTATTAAGACATAATAATGCAGACATTTAGAAAAGTGGTTAAATATTACTTTGTAACCGGATATAAACCCAAAAGATATTATCAAAATAATAAAAAATACGTAACAGCTTAAACAGATGAAATACTTGGAATTTTTGTAAAACCTTAATGCAGCACAAGAAGCTTAGTTTTAAAATGTTAATATTAGTCTTTATGTCCATTAACAGCCATTTCCCGAAGAACAATTGGTACTGAAAAAAGTTGTCCCAAACGTTTGCAGCTAGACTTGCGTTATGTTACCCTATAAGAAACATAAATTTTGACATTGTTTGTTACACGTATAATCTCTGTCACGCATTTAGGGTCACACTATTAGATTCTACATGTCAATCCTATTGAGAAAACTAGGAATTATTACTATTATTATTATTATTATTATTATTATTGTTGTTGTTGTTGTTGTTGCTGTTGTTGTTATTATTGTTATTTTACCAAAAAACAAAAGATGACACAATTGCCAAGACGGGATATCTTTCAAATCTGAATAATGATTGTTATTGATGTTATTAGATAATAATAATAATAATAATAATAATAATAATAACAGCAAAACTTAATTCCCTTGAAACAGAACAAACAGCAGAAGGCAAAGAGTGAGAAACAGAATGAAATCTAATTATTATTTATGAGAGAGACAAGGAGAAAAAGACAGGCAAACAGGCAAAAGGAAAATAAAGAAACGGGACGAAGAACAGACATGCATTAAGAAAGAAAGAAAGAAAAAAAAGATAACCAGAAAAGAAAAGAAAAAATACCAAAGCAAACATTAAGTAAACTTTTCTTTCTTTCTTTCTTTCTTTCTTTCTTTCTTTCTTTCTTTCTTTCTGTCTGTCTTTCCTTCCTTTCTTTCTTTCTTTCTTTCTTTCTTTTCTTTCTTTCTTTCTTTCCTTCCTTCCTTCCTTCCTTTCTTCCTTTCTTTTCTTTCTTTCTTTCTTTCTTTCTTTCTTTCCTTCCTTCCTTCCTTCTTTCCTTCCTTCCTTCTTTCTTTCTTTCTTTTCCTCTTTGATTTTCGCTTATTAAAGAGAAAAAGTTTTCCTCTTTAAGCCAAGGAGAGTGGAACCACTCATACTTGCTCGTTTTCTTTAAAACACATTTCATTGTAATGACGCCACTAGCGCGGTGTGTTCTTCTCCTTTTTCAACATTTATTATTTTGAACTGAGACATTTCATGTATAATATGCGTTAAATTAGACGTGACAACGAATGTTTTTGACATAATCGTTTCGCTTCGTTGTCTTGCAATTGCAACAGCTAAAGAACGCAAATAAAAACTTCCTGTTTGTGGGCTTAGAGCGTAAATAATGCACGAAAAAGAGCACCAATAATAAATACTAAATGCTAAGGAATTCCTAAAATATAATAAAACTATTACGTTAAATAATTCTCTTATAAAGACATCCACTAAGTTGCTTCTAATCCAAAAGACTCCGAAGATTAGGTCCTTCTACGAGGGCAGGTCCATAAGTTTCCGGCCTAATCATTTTCTAGGCATGATAAACACAAAAACTATATTTCACTTTTCATTATAATTACCCTTTATTGCAATACACATCTCATATCTTTGAATTAACATTTCAACTCCCCCTCGAAAAATAGTCAGAAGTCTGGTCTACAAGTCTGGGCATAAACAGCGTCCATCACTTCTTCGTCACACTTAAATTTCCTTCCTCGAAGGTCCTTCTTGAATTTTCAGAAGAGGAAATAGTCACTGGGAGCTAGATCTGGATGGTGGATCCCCTTGAAGCCACATTTCTTCACAACTTCCTTTACAACAAGAGCTGTGTGTACAGGCGCGTTGTCGTGAAGAAGGCGCACGCCACCACTCAGCTTTCCTCGCCTTTTCTCTTTGATGGAAGCACGTAGTCAGTGCAGTAGGCCAGCATAGTACTCCCCATTTACTTTGGTGGTCCTCTTCTTGAAGTCAATGAAGAGTATTCCTTCATAGTCCCAAAAGATTGTGGCCATAATCTTCTTGGTTAACTGAGCGACTCTGGCCTTTAGAGGCGGTGATTCACCAAGTTTACGCCTCTCCATTGACTCTCTTTTGGATAAGGAATCACAGTAGAGGACCATAGTTTCATCTCCTGTAACAATGGTTTGCAGAATTTCTCTCTCGTTTCCACGGCAGAGCTCCAGAAATGCCTGACAGCAGATGACTCTCGCCTTCAATGCTTTCTCGACCCATTTGAAAAAGTTTGGCCCATTCTTTTACGGTAGAATGTGAGGGGAATGCTTCCCCACATACACCGTCCAATTGCTGTTTAATTTCATTTGGAGTAAGTGCTTCTTTTGTGAAGAACTTAATAACAGCTGGAAACTCCATTTTGAACATGACACAATGTTCTACACATAGCCTTCTTAATGCAACTATATCTGAACAACTGAACACAGCGGAGCGGAAGTTACAACAATTATTTACTTAACAGATAAGGTAAGACAGTAGATAAGTCGATAATCCTTATCGGCGAGGCCGCAAACCTATGGATCTACCCCCGTGCGTAAAATTCTTCAAAATGTCCATTTTCACATTTTCTTGTTACTCTGGTTCATGATATGGCTGCCTAGCTTTTATTTGTTTCTATTTATCCTTCCAGTTCACTCTCATCACTAAACATCGATAGTTTCTAGTGACTGGGCATTTGTCTTCGACCGAAGACTGCTGCACTTTAACATGGCTTTGTTCCGCAAGTAATTTGAATGATTTATGAAAAAAGTAAATGGTAACGTAGCTAAGGCCTAAGAAAATGTTTTAATATGCCGCCAGCTTAATTCTTAAGTTGCCATAAGATGTTATAATAATATAAGCTATCACTTAAGTATTACTGAAATTAACCATTTTGTCTCAAATATATATATATATTTGCTAGCTAGCTTCTTGCCATTGAAGAACTCGCAGTAGTTCGAAATATAGCAATTTCAAGTGTGACTCTTTCTCAGTGTTTTATATTTATCTACTTTTATTATTAGTGTTAATTTGGTACATTGTTAATAGTGTTTCTTTATTTTTATTTTTCATTAATATTATATATATATATATATATATATATTTAAACTCTCTAAAGTCGTAGCTTACAGTCTCTGCTGGAATGTAAAATACAGAAATAAGCCAAACATTTACGGTACGTAGTTTAACATATGTATTTAAGAACATTAAAAATAATAATAGTTTTTCATAAAATATAGTTGTTCATATGCCCTAATGCCATAAGCATGAAAGAGAGCACAGCATCTTCCAGCTTGAGTCAACCTTATGCAACATGCCCTTCTGTTGACTTAACGCAAGTTCTGTTCAAACCAAGAGAAATTGAATTTCATTTTTGAATTTTCTTCAGAATGCTTTTCTAGCTCCTCAAGAACACAACATTTTATCTTTTAGTATCGTCAAAAGCGATAACCCAGCGGGATGACACAGGTAGTTGGGTTCACCATGACCTTGAGTTTTTTCGTGGTTTTCCCTGGTCCCTTATGAGAATGCTGGAATGGATATTTGCATTCCAAGCATTTTCCGATCGCCCATTTCCTTTCATTTGATTCCGTTGGTTCTGTTACAGGTTGTAAAGCCAGGGCAAGGTGGGCTGCGCTCAGATACTTCCGTCGGTCCTGGTGGTGTAGTGGTTACCATACTTGCCTCCTAAACCCAAGATCGCGGGTTCAATCCCGGCCAGGACCGATGGATTTTTTCGGGCGTAAAAATCCTAAGTATGACTTCCTTCGGAAGGGAAGTAAAGCCCTGGATCACGTGTCGTACATTTACAGCACATAAAGAACCTCAAGCCTGAAAGAGAGGCCTCTGAGCAAAATTTGTTGGCCGTTTCACGCCCTGAGTTGAATGGGGCGCTGATGACTTGAGATGTTAAAAAGCGTCCATAAATAAATCATTAAAAAAAAAAGTTTTTTCAGATACTTCCTGGGGGGATGAAGAACAAATCCTTGACCAGCGAAGTAGGTCTTTCAGTTTTTCCAGGGAGAGCTCGATTTTTGAGTTCTTAGGGAGAGAGTCCAGGTTCAACTCTGCTAAGTTTCCCGCGAGAGAGTGTAGCGCGAGTTATCAGTTCAACATCAGTGTAGTATCAGCGAGTTAAGTGAATAATCAGGCATCCCATATCAGTAATCCGAGTTAAAGGTTAGAAGGTTAAACCTTTGAGCCGTGAACTTTTGTGTTAATATCGAACTGTGCCCAAGAAAAAGTGCCGCGGCCGAAACGTCGCTGATGACGTCGTAACGGTTATGCAAAAGTGACATATACAGCGTCCCAAATTCTCCAGACAGTAACCGAGAACTATCACAACACAACAGACCTGAAACAATAAAGTGCCGTTCATCATGAAATACAACTAATCAATTCATTCCCTTATCAACGTCCTGGTTCAGCAAGAATCAGAGCAACAGCGGGTAATTATCGGCGATGAGGAAGATATATCTCTAAGATGGAAGCAACCGATCCTAAATATCTAAGCATTCAAAAACATTCTCTTCCGCCAATTTTAATTAATTAAACGTTAATTAAAATAGTTAATCTAGTAATCAATCACCACCATTATAAAAATACCGCTGCAACCTGGAACCGAACTATCTGAAAAATAGGCCTAGAGGTTTGCGTTCTGGATGAGGGAGGGAACAGCCTTCGTATTACTCAATTAGTTATACGTCTTATGAAGAATAAATGAAACAAACAAAGAGAAAGAAGAAAAATCAGTGTTATTCGTTTATATGCTCCTAACAAATTATTACGTACACAACATGCCAATTAGTTACAAGCAGAGCAGCTATTTAACTTATTTTACTCTTGGGAAACCAGGAATAGACGCAGATGTGTCTATGTAATAATGGCTGTTAATAGCAATATCAGCCATCTATAGTTTCCCAATCAGCTGCTTCATACATGCTACTCGCTATGAGAGAGGCTTGCAAATGATTTAATGCTTAGTGAAAGTATTTGAATGCAAAATATAACCTAATAACCTAACATGACACATAATTGTATGTACAGGAAACAATAAAAGTGTTGTGTTAATGAATATAGTCATAGTCTATCCTGGTAAAAGTACAAGCAATTTGTAACTATTACACCTGTTATGCAAATATTTTCGATTCGATTACAAAATATGTAAATATTGAACTTTTACATAGAACTCGTCGAAATAGGTCATTACAAAAGTGACAACATCCCACTTCCTTAGGAAGATGCGTTGAACACAGCTCATATTGAACCATAAATTTCTATATGTAACATACGTTCAGTTTTTTCAATACATATAATAACGGAAAAAATAGAAGACCTCAAAAGTCAGTTGGAAGTAATATGTTGCAATTGTGAGCGGGGGAGGGATAGAGAGACAGAAAGAGATCGATAATAACATAAATAAACTCAGTGACATTTGATGAACTTTATAGGTAAATATATGAGAAATAACCTAACTCTTATTTTTCGCACGAAACGTAAATGTAGGAACATTACATATGTATAAATTCTGTAATGTATTGAAAATCAACAAATTCAAATAATGATAAGGAAATCTTATTTAACGGGAGTGAAATCACATTAAGAGAAACGTAAGACAATAAGAAACACTGTCCTCAAAATAAAACAAAATACATTTTTAGACAAAATAAATTTGTGTGCTGGGAAACTAGAATATATAAACGCAGAGAAAACATTACAATGTTCGTTCTAAGCACTAGTAAGAAAAATAAACTATCCTATGAGTATAAAAAAGTTACTATTAACCTATATGTATAACATGTTTTTTTCTAATAGGAAATGAAACATGCCAAAAACTGACAATTTTTTTAAGCTATACGAGTTCTACCAACCATCATGCTCTATAACCTCTTCTATTCTCCGAAGAGAATGTAACAAGAGTCTTGCAATTATCGAGTTCTGAATCTTTAGCTTTCCCAAACTTCTCGTGTATGGTTTCTTCAAACCGTCCTCTGGTAAATCCAAAATCGAACACTTTCCTCTGATTTATCCACTGCAGTGGTGATGTCGGGAATAGAATCACGCACTCCCACGTCCTCACAACGTCTTTTCTTTATGTCCGAAGAGTACGGTATGATGGTAATATGAGTCACGCGTCGTGCAATGTTGCCTTAGCGCGGTAGCTGCCTGCTCTCGTTGCGAACCACAAGACATGTTTACCAGTTACTCTTACTCTGTGAATGTTAGGAATGTTACATCATCTTTATTAGCAAATAAATAAGTTCTACCACGATTTATTAACAATTTGTATACATGTGCTTCCAGCCGCTCTAGCGTCCGTAAATTTGTTCCATGTCGTAATATTTAATATTTAACCCAAACCAATTGCCTCAAGTTAAATGTCAGGGATTAAAATTAAATAATATTATTTTGAGTCAGTAGAGCACAAAATATTATTATTCAAAATGTAAAATATGTGGTATAATAATAGAAAAAGAATGAAAATTATCCATTTAGCATTGGAGTTCCTCACGCGCACAGCAGAGGACATTAGCATAGTCTATTTGTGACGCACCGAAAATCGGCGGGTTATAAATAATAATTACGCTAAATGATGAAGGTGGAGATGATGAGATAGCAACGGTGGAATAAGTGGTAGGTGAAATCGGCGAAAACCTCCCCAGGGACCACCTTGTCTACCATAAATTCCACTTAAGGCCGCTGGGCTCGAACCCGGTGGTCGAGCAGGCTAAACACTCGGCCACAATGCCGCAGAGCGTACCTAACCACCTGGGCCTCAGTCACTGTAAATTATGAATAGTGCAGTTAATAATGTCGAGTTCAGCATGGTTATCTTTAGTAGCTCCCAAAAAAAACCCCTTTCCAAAGAAAACAATTAAACCTACAGTGCACATTAATCCTAACTGAAATATCGCGATCCTAAGAAGTTCCCTAACTTATACAGTCCTGTTCGTGTGGTAGCCTCACCTGGCAATAACATCACAGCAACATAACCGTTATATGTTTTCTATGTACTTACGTTTGTGGATACTCGAAATATGGTAGGAAACACAAATATAACAAAGTAGACAGCTAACACTAGACTTAAGTGCGTTATTTAAGAATAACAAAATGCTCAAAAGAAAAAGAAGAGGTAAAATTATTTCAATAAATACTCGTGATGAAAAAGAAGAATAAAACATTGAAAGTGAGAACCTAACAAGTCAGTGTTTGGCAACCAACTGCCTTGTGACGTCAGTATTCAGGACTTTCCTGCCCCGTGATATAAGGAATGCATATTTAGGGCACTGCAACATCTTGGGTTGCGGAGCGATCACGCAACACGCGTCTGCGGCTGTGCAGTTCAGTGGCGGCATTCACATGCATCACGGCTATATTCGTATATGTGTGTGCGTATATTTGCACGGATTCTTTATAAATGTTTTGAGAGTTTTCATTTAATATTACTGATGGCACAATTTGAAATATTTCATTTTACTGCCAAGAAAATGGGCCTCAATGTTACATGTTAAATTATTTCGTTTAAAGCAGTTAATAATATTGTCACAGATGAAATTATTTATTTGAAATTGTTATATGTTGATAAATAACTAAATAATTATTACAAAAATGTAATTTGTATCACATTTTTCATTACTGCATGAAGCAAAGACTTCACTGTTACCTATATAGGTACACATAGTTGATAAATTATTCCGCTTAATTAATACTTTATGTACAATGACATGTTTTATGTATTAGCACAAAATATCAACTGTCATCAACAATTGAACATAAAGCTAGAAAAATATTGTTCCGTAAATTACAACTTTCTGAATATGAACATTATTAAAAGAAATAAATATAACAATATATAAAATATATTAGCCAAAATATTAGCAAATTACAATATTTTAGAAATTTAAAAAATATTATTGTTATAATAAATTGTTTCTTAAGAGACATTACTAAATTACTGGCCATATTTTGTTATACCAGAATGTAATCTAACAAATAAATGCACAAAACTTAAACTATACACAAACTTTGTAAATAAAGCATAATAAAATTACAGTTACTTTTATAACAATAAACTGTAAAGTTTTAGGAACCGTTGCAGTAAAACAGGAAAGATATATTAACAAAATGATACTACATTTATACATAAGAATAATTCTCTCTATACATGCAAAAATGTTGGCGCTGATGGTCTGGCACTAAGAGTATCTTGATCAGCCATTGTTACTTAGCAACCATAATCATACTACAATGGAAAGTACGTACGTAAACAAATGCTAGCCAGTAACTAACTACAAGCATATTTCCCTGCGCTGACGCATATACACTAAACCTTTGCCTGAGTACCGCTACTGCCGCCTGACGCAATTGCCCTGCAAGCACTGTCCGACATATTAAATAATGTCATTATGTCATTCTTTCGGGTTGCAGGACACTGTAATAAGTGAATGAAGAACAAGAGGATGTTTTTATTCCTCTCTTTCTGTTTCAAGAATCAAAGAATGACCAAAAGGGAAAGTGAAAGAAAATATTTTCCATTCCATTTTGCCATTTCTCTCTCTCTCTCTCTCTCTCTCTCTCTTCTTTCATTCCTTTGTTATTTCTGTTTTCTATCTAGTTGTTTCTCTCTTATTCTTCTTTCGTTTCTTTCTAGAGAGAGAAAGAAACTGTTAGTATGTGACTTAAATTGGAAATGGCAGTTGCTTATTTACTTACCAAAACACCGTAATTGCCTAAGGACGCTAGTTTTTAAAAATGGACAATGGATTAGTGCAGCTGCTAGTGCTGGGAATGTAATTTGTATTGAATGTTATGCTAAATGTTATTCATTTGAAATCTGCAGCAGATCAGGTTATTCCTATAGTGCATCTCTAGGCATAGCCAAAATCTTAACGTCTGCTCTAGGGCTGGAAAAGCGCACGCAAATAGTGAAGGTTTCGTTGCTATCCCGTGTATGTAATGTTTGTGTACAGCCTTGCAGAGTCACATATTGACTCGGTCTTCTCTGCGCCCGCCTTTCTCTGTTCCTCCCTTTCTCCCTTTCTCACTCCTCTGGCGCTAGCTATTGGAACAACGCCCACGTTGCTCTTCGGATTTTCGCCAAGAGCCGCAATGTACTGAAGGACTTAACAATGTTCAACTAAAGAACGCCAAAGAAACGCCTTTTCTCGAAACTTCTTTTTAACTTTAAGTTTCTCTCTCTATTGCGCGCACACACGTTTTTCTTGTATCTGGAATAATGAAGCTTTCATATTGCCCTCTCTTTCAAAGGGCTTCTAGTATGAGTTGAAACTTACGCCATGATTTCCCACGAGAGCCATCTCAAAGTAAATCTGATGAACTAGGGTCAAATAAATTTTCTTCTTTTATCATAGGTGCTAATTCTTGATTTAGGGGGGGGGGAAGTAAATTGTATAAAATTATATATAAATCGATACCCATACTCGATACCTATCAATATTTTTTCTTGATACCGACAATTCGATTTCTCATACTTTCATCTTTTATATGAAATGAAATAGAAATTCCTCATTTAATATTTTATCAAACGAATAGATCTGAATTTTCTTACTCATTTTGTTGGAACATTACAGTAAAAACAATTTGATTAACTGAGATGGCACGCTTCTTTAGGTTGTGAGATTTACTCTGAACTCTTTTTACAAATGCACATTTATTTCTCATAGGATATCATATTGAAAATATTTCCAAACTTTCAATTATGTATACTGAGTAGCAGTTTAAAATAAAGTCTGAATTGAAAATACATTTGGTTCTCTTTATGTGCAACAGTATTTCTTGGAATTAATTGCACAATTCAGCTTGACGATAATTTATGACAAATTATTATGTATATCAGATCGTATCATGGAATCAACGCTCACTGCACTGTTGTGATAATGGAACAGAATTGTTTTTTGGATATCGCCGGATGCAACAACCAATATCCAGTCGAACCCGATAAGCCTTATCGTCTTGCACATAGAGCACTAAAGAAAACGTTATGTTTACATTGTTGTGAGTTGTTGATTTAACATTATTAGAGGGAAGTTGTTCGTTATTTTGAGGTGGTTAATAACCTCTATAGAAAATTCTAGAAGCTTACTTAGTGTATCCTATGGTCTGTTTAATAAAAGTTGACAATTCGACATGTGACAGGTAATAGTTTTTTCAATTCAATAACTTGACAACTTTCTGTTTCATAAAGTATGACAAATTTACAAAATTGTCGTATTCTGTTCCATAAAATGTTTAGTGTGGCTTATAAAAAGCAGAAATTTGGCAGAAATATTTTGACATATTTTGTTTTATGAAACCTAATGTTGTCACATACAATATTGATAAAGTGACATATTTGCAAAATTGTCAAACAAATTTAACAGGAGAATGTTTACAGCAGCATTGGGGTATGCGATAACATGATAATTTTAGCCTTAATGTGATATATGATAGTGCCTGTGAGATAATAAACATACACTAAGCTTTTAATTTTTTGTTCAAAATGTTATATTAGAAAGAATCATGTTTTCTTCACTGTTCCCTTAGCATATCGGACATTCATTTTGTAACTGAGAAAACGTTGTCGGCCATATCTAATTTATTATTTGTTTATATTTGTTTACATTTATTATAAAATACGCGGTAAGGTGACGGGCATAATTCTTTTAATATAAATTAAGGATAATAATGTGGTAATAATAGTAATTTAATTAGTTATCAAATACATTGCACTCAGTCAGATTTAATTAACGTACGATATAATATCATTTTGTATAAGTGTTATAATATCAACGCAAAGAAAGTTAATATAAATGTTCGGTGAATAGCAAAGAGTATTTAATGAATACAGCTAATGGTTCTATGATCGTCGGAACACAGTCATTTGTTGACAATGTGTTTTTACAGCAATTTGCCTTGTGATAAGTTACAATTTTATACCTGTCTTATGTGAAATATTTTTAAGGTATATGAAACAACTTGTCACAATATATCGACAAATTTGTCAAATTATCAGCCTGGGAAGTGAAGGTTATAAACCGAGTTTTATTATTGAGTCTTTAAAGTTTTACATCAAATGATATTTCTAATAATATCTATTTTCTTTTTCTTTAAAATTCTACGGTTGGTCATCTTGATAACTGTTTAAATTTACAAACGGAAGAGTGAGCTACAATAGGGCTTGTGCTTCTGTTTCTAAGAAATCAAATCACAGAGGTTTGTTTCATTGTTGCGTAGCGGTGTGAAAATTCATTTTCCCTTAAACTGCGAGGAGACACCGCTGGAGCTCATTCCGAGCGACAGCAGAGAAAATCGAACTCCTCTCGATCCCAGTTAGAGCGTAGTGCTATAAATGCAAAGGTACTGGGTTCGAATACTCATGGCGCAAATCTTTATTTATTATTTTTTTATTCTGCTGGAGTTAAAAGAGATTTGCCACCATTACAATGATTTACTCGCCTACCTAGTATAGTAGCACACAATTCACTACCAGTTTTTTATTTACAAAAGGAGGCGAGCGTAGGCTGTCAGGCCGTAGCTCGCCGCAGCAAACCACTGGGTCCACCGGTTTCTAGAATTTATCCGATATTAGGTTTCGGTTAGTGTGTGTGTATCTATGAATTAATTTTGAATTCCAATAAGACAACTAAGTAATATATTCAAGTTGAAATGTACCTGAAAAATTCAGTTTTGTAATAAGGAACACATATTGCAACTACAACGTTACGGAGGACAATGCATAAGTTAGGTTATGTTTAAAAAAAAACATTTACACTGTTACAAGCGGATGCCTTTTTAATTTTGGTTGCGCTGGTCATGCAAGTCGCTCGAGATGAGCTCCAGCAGTGTCTCCTCGCGGTTTAAAGGCAAGTTGAAAATTCAGCAAAGACTAGATTGGTGGTAGTTGTAAGCTTTTGTTTAGCAGTTTTGTAAGACGCAGATATTATTTCGACATTTTAGGGGCTCGTTTCAATAAAATATTCTCTAATGTAAAGGAAAATAGCAGTGAAAATGAATGCAGAGACTTGTGGGTAGAAGAATGAAACAAACTTCACGGAAAATCAGTGGAAAGCCAACTTCTGGTGAAAATAAATTATAAACTGAATTTCATCATTGTGCTCTTCATGAAAAGCAAGTCTGAAGTTCCCTGCATTAGATAAGAAGTACGTCTATAAATTTCAGCTTTCGCCTCAGCCCCATGATTTTTACAAGGATCATGTTCATACTAAGGAAAGCATAATTATTTTCAGTATATTTAGAAATGTTCAATATAGTATTTGTAGTTTAGTTTAAATTTAAAGTATTTAAACTTTAATTTTTAAAATGGAATACTCTTCGCTTTAAGTGTCCCAACCTTCTTCTTCAAGGTGGCAACTCTATCACCTAAGGAAAGCGTGGGGAAAAATTAGGAAAACTTGACGATATCCGCAGGGCTAAAAGCATTTAATTGCTGCTGCTGCTGATGCTAACTATCCAAGTGCCCGAGCGGCTAGCCAGAAGCGAGCGACAGCGGAGTGGAACTTACCCACTCACACTTTACTTTGTGAAAAGGGATAGGGAAATCACTGTAATGAGGGTATTATTAGGCAGGTGAAATGTTGTAACGGTAGGAAGTGTGCTCGTATTCCAATTGGCAACTAATTCAGGAGTAAATCATTGTAATTGTAGCAAATCTCCTTTAACTCCGGCAGAAAAAAAGAAACAAACATGGGATAGTAGCATTCGAACAACTATCATATCCACTAATAAAGCATGACGCTCTAACCGCCTGCGCTATAGCACCGTTGATCCTGAAGCGTTATTATTTAGCTAATAGCTGTGCCAGTCACTATCTTCGGCTCTCTCCGCTGTCTCTAGCTAACTTCTGGCTGACCGCTCGGGAACTTGGGCACTTGTACCACAGCAATTACAGCAGTTAATTGATTGTAACACTGCGGGTAGCGTCAAGTCTAAAGAAAGAGTCAGTCGGGGGAAAACCACTATAAACAGAATGGACATGATAGTTATATTTCTCGCTAAATGTAGGATTTACACATCATGTATGCATTAATAATGTCTCACTCTAACCTGAAACGTTGCGTTAACGTTTATTATGTAATCTAATAGATTACAAGTGTTTAATTTAACAAAATTCCTTCCAGTCAAAAGAGTTAGTAATAACTACGTGAATATTTTTCATTTAAGTGAACCCCATGGGCCTGTTTTCCAATAGTTGGGTATCATAGAACGTGATATCTGTTGGCGAAGGAGCCGGTTCTTGAAAACATATTGAAAGCATCTAAGTTCCTGCGAGTGATATTTTATCCCAATTAGATTCATATCATTTGCGGAACAGCAGTGAGCAATTTAGTTTTACGTGAGGAGAAAACTGTTTCTAAAGGCGCTTGCTTGTGTTGAATTCACCAAATGTTTTATGCCTGGAATTGTTCTGTTCTTACACTTGTTCTCGCCATCCGTTTTATCAGATTATAAAACATTACAAACCGTGAAGATAGTCATACTTTATTTATGTGTGAAGCGTTTGTATCTAGCACTAATTACTTGCACATTCTTCATTATTTCTAAAATCCATTAAGGGGAGTGACGTGCAAAAAGTGTAAAAATAGTCCAAAAATCGGCTTTTAGAGTTTTGCAAATTAGTTTAGTTCATTTCTTTTATATCCACATCCTCCTCTACGCTATTAATTTATGGCAAAATTTTTAAAAGCATTGATGAAGAAATGTAGAGTTTTTTGCTTTTCTCAGAGCCTAGAACCAGTATCTTGAACACAATTTTAAAATAACTTTTGCATTCCGTTGCAGATAAAAGTGGTGAAAAGCTAAAAGCAAATTAGCCAAAGTGCAGAGCTGAAGAAGGTTCAAAGCAATCAGCCAGTAACTTAAATGGGGGGAAAAGGGAATCTTTGTCAATGAAGCATGCTTAAGGTTCTAATCTAATATACATAAATAATGTCGGTCCTAGCGGTGTGGTGGTTACCATACTTGCCTCCTAAACCCAAGGTCGCGGATTCGATCTCGGCTAGGATCGATGAAATTTTTCGGACGTAAAAATCCCAAGTAATGGCTTCCTTCGGAAGAGAAGTAAAGCCGTGGGTCCCGTGTCGTACATTTACGGCACGAAAAAGAACTTCAAACCTGAATAAAGAGGCCTCTGAGCAAAATTTGTCGGTCATTTCACGCCCTGATTTGAATGGGACGCTGATGACCTGAGATGTTAAAGAGCGTCCTTAAATAAACCAAATAAAAAACATCATAAATAATGTAATTAAATCTATCGATGTCGTAAGATTATGTAGTAGACAATGTACGAAGTTTATCTGCATTAAATATATTCATCGTATTGCACAGAATAAAAACATGGATTGATGAGACTGAACAAAAATAAAATCATAAGTGTATATAATTGTGTTGTTAATATATATCTTCTCACTTTTTATGGAATATTTCAAGTGTTTCAGTACATAAAGATTTGAAATCTAGTGACATCACATACATGGCTTCCTATGACATCAATCTGCGACCCTGAAGAAGTGCGGGTTCGTCAGCATGTTGCAGTGGCAGTGCACATAGCCTTGACAGAGCATGTCTGCAATCTTTTCTGTTGGGAAGGCATAACAATGTTTGAATATGTTTATATCATTTAAGTTCTTTAGTCTGGCAAGAAATTTTCGTCTTAAGAATAAAATGCCGTGTTTCCCTGTTTCCTTTTTAAAAGGCTATTATAGTGATTTTAAATACCAATCTTGAAAAGGAGAAGGAATTTTAACCTCTTTTACTGTACTTGATACGAGGTCTATAAACAAAACACACAGAACTGACACTATGTGCTCGGTGCTTCGTCAAGCAATGAAGAGAGCAGTATAACAAGGACACTACATGGTAAAGAACGAATACAACAACAGTGAACTTAGGAACTAAGCAGCTATTCGTTGTGAGATTATTGCCATGGAGCTATGCTAGCATTCTAGCTTGCCTATCATACCCTGTAAGCGGAGTTGCAGCTAAAGAGGTCTAGCAAGGAAATAAAAGCATTTTCGGACCAATGTTCATAAACATATTTGCCCCTTCTATATGCAAGGAATGTTTGCTTGAAGTTTTGACACCGCCACAGGTGGCCGAGGTCGTTAAGGAGCGGATTCGTGAACGGGAGCTCTGAGATTCGATTACCACCAGAACCGTCCTCCCAGGCTGAAGTTTTTGCAAGGCTTTCCTCAGTCCTCATAAATGGCAAATGCCGGGAAGGTACTCTTAACTTAGTCCTGGAACACTTCCTTCCTTTAAAAATATCCTTTCCCACTTAATCTCACGTATTATTGGTGCCTACCGCCCAATAATTAAAACGGGCGTTAAACATATTCGAAAAAAGTTTCAACAACATTTTTGTTACACCTGTGTGTATAGAGTGTAACATTTATGTATATATAGAGTGAGGCAGTCTACCAATTTGAAACTTGTGCTGTGTTTTTCAGTGTACATTAAGTTGGTTAAAAATATCTATAAATGAGAGCCGCATATTTACTATTTATTACAATATCAATAAAACAGTGCTGAGAATATATGCAAATGCATATTTTATTTGTAGGTCTATAATTTTATGTGCACGTATTGGACGTTAGCGAATATTTCAACTTTAAGGACATATTTTGTGCGGAGTTACACTTTTTCTAATCGCAAACACTGCTTCCAGCTTTATGGACTTAGGTAAACATGCAACATATGGCTGAAATTGTTTTATCTTCCTGCCAGAACTTTGATAAGATTGGCAACGGTATACATTGGCGGGAAATAGGCAGATGTATTTGTGTTTTCCATTAGTGCTACTTAAGTTGAAAACAGTTGCATGAAAAAAAATTCGAATCTCAAAAGAAAATGCAACGAAAATTCCTGGGTTCAAGATTAGAAATGTACTTTGACAGCTACGTGTTTATATTTTTGTACATTTTAATGATTAATATTTATCGAATTTTAATTTGATTAAGTTCACTTAATGTTCGATCTGCTATTTCAGTTTTTAAGAATTGTTTGACAACTGAACTGTTTTTCAATACTCTCGTAGAAAGCGTTGCTTATAATAATTCTTACTTCCTGGACTATATGCCATTAAATTTTCAAGAGGTTCAGAATTGGTTGAAGATTTTTACTAGCAGCATAGTGAAGTGTTCATTGCAACAGGGATACAAAAAACAAATTATAAAAACCAAAATTAAATTAAATGTGTGGATATAATGTGAAATTGTAAAACACAAATTGGGGAATGTCTTCGCAAAGAAATGATCTGAAGGAGCTGAGGAAAAGCAGCAAAGGGCATAGATATGATAATGATATTAATACTAACTTATATTAGATTACAAGTTTTGTCCCCTTACTTCATGACATGTGGAAAGGACATTTTTTATTAACAAGTTTCTTTTTACTAATGGGAGAAATAAATTAGGCTATGAACATATGGGGAAGATTGCGACACAAAGTTTCATACATTCAATTACTGGGAATAACTAAGAAAGTACATTGTTTATTGTTAAATTTAATAACTTTAATGTTTTCTCCTATAATGCTAGTGCTGTTTTTTTCCTTATGCTATCTGATACTAAGAATAATTTTCCAGACTCTCAAGCTTTTGGTGCATACACAAATGCATATTTGGGTATCTTAAGTGCATGTTTGCATGCATATTTTAGATACTAAGTAAATATAATTCACAGCAGTAGTAATAAATAATACCATCCTTTTATTGTTGATAGACTTTTTCGGATGTAAAACTCTCAAGTAAACTGGGAGGAAATAAAGTCGTAAATTTACGGCACGTTAAAGAGCTCCATACAAAAATATCCTGTTCAAGTAATACTTTAATATCGTTCTAGATGATAGTTGAAGCGATGGGCTGACATCTATAGGTGCTAATTGTAGTTAAATTCGAATGGTTCATGATCTGGATCAGGCCTTAGGACTAATCCTTGTATGTCGACGACGATAATAACTTAAAAAAAAAAGTGATGAAAAATGGAACGTGATACTTAAACGCCTAAATACTAATGAGGTGGCACATATAAATGTATGCAAAATGGTTGAATTGTTTATGTTTGTCAGTCCCAAGTCTCAACACATGCTGCTTTTCAGTGTACTTAAAGAGAGCACTCTTAAAGAAAAAAGGCAGATATAAATTTGGGGTTACTTGTCCACAATGCTTTTTATCTGAGTGATAAAGTTATACTCCGCTCCCCGTCTCCCCGCTTGGGTATCAAACTGACCCGTATTTAATATTTTTAAAAATAACCTGACGTCACTCATATTATGTGCAGAAATCACGACCCACACAGTCACTCCTCACAAGAAACCTAGTTCCCTTGTGCATAAACAATGCTATTCACGTTTTCCTTTAAAGTTGGAGCAACAACACGCCCTTTGTGGACCACATATGTACATTTGTTATTTGATCATTAATCGGATTCAACAATGAAGCGTTTACTAGCTGCACTAAATATCTTACTTAACACAATGAAACTATTTGTGCAGCGATAAGCAGGGAAAAAACCCACACGCAAACACGATATGATGGGAGCTGGACATGTGCAAAGGTAATCTGTGGCCGAGATAAAAGTGTGGACTTTTATCTCCCAAGCAAACATTACACACGGTTGCACATGTACGATGTATCACCTATTCAAATACTTACGGCGGTCCATTCTGTTCTTGGGCGTCATTGCGTTAACAAGTGCATTATATTAATAGTGAACAGTTGGACGTTTTTCACAGCATGGTTTAATTTTTTTTTAATTTTTTAATTTACCGACGCTCTTTAACATCTCAGGTCATCAGCGTTCCTTTCAATTCAGAGCGTGAAACGGCTGACAAATTTTACCTGGAGGCCTCTTCTTTCAGGCTTTTATATACCGTAAATGTACGACACGGGACCCACGGCTTTACTTCCTTCCCGAAGGAAGCCATACTTAGGATTTTTACATCCGAAAAAATGCATCGATCCTAGCCGGTTTGAACCCGCGATCTTGGGTTTAGGAGAAAGTCTGGTTACCCATACACCACACATACACCACCCGGACGCCGCCACGGGTGGCCGAGATCGTTAAGGCACGGACTCGTGAGCGGGAGGTCCCACCAGGTCCTGACTGTTTTTTTTTTTTTTTTTTTTTTACTGGCAAATGCCGGGGAGGTACCTTAAAATTATACCAGGAACGCTACCTTCCTTAAAACATATCCTTTTCCAATATATCATTTCATCTCATGTATCATCAGTGTCACCGCCTGTGGTGCCTCAGTAGTAAAAACGGGCGTTAAACACTATTAAAAAAAACAATAATACACCAGGACGGACATGGTTTAGTTAATTTGAGTGTCCAATTCTGGAAAGAAAAAGACGTGTTCTCTCCATAACCAGGGAAGAGCTGGGCAAGGACGCCAACATTGGAACCAAAATACGGCAACTTGTACAAGAACAAATTTTTGGAAACAGTGAAGGTGCCCTTCATTGGGGTAATACATTAGGCTAACGTGCTGTAGGATTCGAAAACTCCATCAAATCACTCGATATCCGTCCGTCCGTCCTTACGTCGGTCCATCCATCCATCCAGTTTCGGTGTGCAGTTAGTTTCACATAGGTACTAATAATATATATATTAAATGTCACAACAACGAAAGAAAAGAAAAAGTATACACAGATGAAGCACAAGAAATAGTGAGAAAGGTGATAGCTGCGTATGACTAATTAGTCGAGACCAGGTAATCTAGAACACAATTTAAAAGAGTCAAACTTACGTCTATCCCACTATGCCTGTGTTCCAGTGAGAAGAATTACCAGGATAAGAAGAGAGCACTTTGAATCTGGCGGGACTTCTCTGTGAGCATACGAAAGTGAATTTGAATGATTTTTAACAAGAACGTGATTTGCTGCTGCATAACAAATTTTATTTAATGAGAAAGGAAGTTCCTACATGTCTAAATTTTAATATGCGATTGAAGGAAGCACTGAATTTCTCTGAGGTGTTCACTCTTTGAGAAGAGTTCTTAAAGAAATGATCTACAAATGAAAAAGTGCCAAAATTTAAAGAACCTATAGACTGAAAAACAAAACATAATGGAATGGGGCTGCAAATATCTGAGAACAATAAACCGTTTTACAAAGCCATTCTAATGTATATATTGATGAGACTTGGGTGGACATTAATTTAACATTTAGTTAATGCTGACAAAGTGATACTCAACTGGGCCTATTGACCAAGGCGAATTCCGGTAACCATCTCATTGTCGTCCATCCGACAATGGACAACGGTGTGTGGTTTCAGTCTCAGTTGCAAAAATGCACGAATTCTGTTCCCGAAAAAAGTCTGGTTCAATGGGAAGAAACTGTAGTCAAATGGATGTTATCGACACCGTTAATAACTACTCTCAGTTAAAAAAACAGGTTTTACAAAGGGATACACAAAATGATAGGCATCGATGAAAACTATAAAAATAAAATTTATATTTTCTAAACATATTTTTTTGCAAAAATTTTGAAATAATTCTCGTATCTTACCTCTTGTTTCAATAAAGATAACTTACTAATCTCTTTTCAAATTCTTGTTTATATTCACCAAAGGAAAAGAACTTTTATATTTAATATAAAATGTTTTACATAGATACGAATTGAACCGAATTTAATACAATTATTATTGTTCTAGGATGAAATAAGTTTACACAAATAATTTTTAAGAGACAAAGAAGGTACTCGTTTTTTGAAATACCGGCATATGTTGGGAGTGGGAGCAAACAAATACAACGTGAGAATAAATTAATATTTAGTTTTAAGTGAATTTTATTCGCGTTAAATTTAACTCTGAGTTAAACACATTGTAATATCTGATAGATATACTGTCACAGTTTTTAATGATACCTTTAATGTCATTTTATGTGGACATAGCCCAAAACGATAGTCTAATACATTCCGCATACGCTGCAGCATATCAATAGTGATTGACACTTTGGGATACCTAATTATTTTGATTTAAATTAGCGAAATTTCTTCATTTTTAGCCCTAATTGGAGAAACCTTGCCGTTATTATGCGCGAAATATGGATATGGTTGGGTTTAACATTCTTTTCACAAATCCCAGCAAATGGAAATTCATACAAATAAATAGTCTTGTATAAACATAAAATGAGGTAAAAGTGTACAGGAAGTTAATTATGTGTATTAAATGTGTGATTTAGTACTCATTATGGAGTGCAAAAAGAACTGGATAACTGAAAGTCGAATTTTGTAAATGGATTAATAGCTTTATTACAATACAATTTATCGGTCCTGCGGGTATAATTATAACCATACTTGCCTCCTAAACCTAAGATCGCGGATTCGATCCTGGCCAGGACCGATGGATTTTTTCGGGCGTAAAAATCCTAAGTATGGCTTCCTTCGAAAGGGAAGCAAAGCCGTGGGTCCCGTGTCGTACGTAAATAAATTAAAAAAAAATGCACGTAGTCGGTGCTGGTGGTGCAGTGGTAACCACACTTGACTCAACCCAAGATCGCGGGTTCCTGGCCAGGGTCGATGGGAGGGAAATAAAGTCGTGGGTCTTGTGTCGTAGATTTACGGCACGTAAAAGACCTCAAGCCTGAAAGAAGTGGCCTCTAAGCAAAATTTGTCGGCCGTTTCACGCCGTGAATTGAATGGGACGCTGATGACCTGAGATGTTAAAGAGAGCCCGTAAATAAAACAAATCAACAAGAACGAACTGAACCAGCGACTATCAGCAAATGGGAGAAGTAATATTTTTTCCAAGGGTCAAGGACCGTGAGACAGCAAAGTGTTGCACTAATTGCGGAAAGCGATCTTGAAGGTTCTTATAATCATCTATATAATTTATACTTTTTTAAAAAAGGAAAGCATTTCAATAATGCAAAATAAAAGATTTGACTATATAAATAAATACCGAGGGTGCCAAAAAATGTATACACTCTTTCACAGTAGATATCTATTAAATATATTTCAAAGTTGAACCGAAAAACAACAGTAATGTGTAGTATGATGTTCTGTAAACAGATGTGACTCACATACATTATAATAGCGTTGCTATGTGATAGATAAATAAACAATGAACAAACGAAGCCAAGATTATCACATGACGTTCTGTAAAGAGATGTGACTCACATACATTATGATAGCGTTGCTACGTGACAGGTAAATCAACAATGAACAAATGAAGTCAAGATTATCAGTTTATCTGAACATGAAACGCAGATCCGTCTTACCCGCCAATCATAAACCCATACACTCTATATAAAAGGAGGAATTTTACTTCCAACAGGATGGTTCACCATCACATTACCACCAAGATAATACGTGCGTACTTCGATGACAATTTTGCAAGGCATTGGATAGGACGAAGAGGTCCAATTGAGTTTCCACCGCGTTCTCCGGATCTAACTCCGCTGTACTTCTACCTATGGGACGCTGTATACCGTCAGCTACACTGACAGCACTTCGGGAAGAAATTGAAACGGCATGTGCTGCAATCGCTGAGGACACTTTCCCAAACGTTGCTCAATCAGTAGTTCAACGTACTCAGAAGTGTATCGACGCTGATGTTGGGCATTTTGAGCAACTGTTGTAACTGTAAAAGTCTAAGATGATTAGTGCTCATCATTTTCTGTTGGTGTGAATTCAGTTTTGTTATGTTAACACAGTTTTTTCTCTGCTTGAAGTGTGTATACATTTTTGGCACTTATGTACATGGTTAAAAAGACCCGCATGAGTTATATAGGCGCACGTCATGAATAGTTCATGAAGAAATATTAAAGGTACTTTATAAATGCGAGATACAGGTTAAGTGTTAGATCAATAAGTGACAACGTATAAGTAATAATCAAAAGATAACAAAATCCCTCCTTTTTGAAAATTATCAATTAGGATTAGTTATGTACAAAACGTACAGTTACTGCTTTGAAAATTGTGTTCAATGTATTGTCTTCAATGATGCAGAAACTTGAGATTCTATGTTGTGGGTTTTTAATTTGTTTAACTAAACTGTAAAATGTGGCACTCAACAGCATCTATAGTCTAAATCTGCTCTGTTCTATTCAATTCTATTAAACATTAATTTACACGAAAAATTCTGACCTTAGTAGTGTGTAATATGAGATTGGCTAAAAAAATCTGTACAATATATCAAAAGTACCCACATATTTTAAATATAGCAACGTTTTACTAAAATCATATTTTATCAGCTATGATTTCATCAACACTTGTACATTAAAGGGGTAAACAGTAGATTCTTTTTTAAAGCTAATTAAAAGACTACGTTTGTAATAATTGTTCTAGCCACTACGTGCATAAAAATGCAATAAACTTTTAAAAGTCGTAAATTCCTGAAAAACCTGTTGACGCCGTGTATGCTGCTACTGTTTTCGGTACGCTGTACACCGCTCTCTTTTAATGACTTCTGCATGCCGCCTCTGAACGAATTTCCCCAGAACGAAGAAACGAACGCAAAATTTTATTTCGCCTTTGTGACCCAGTTCCTTCAAAATCGATATCTGTCAACCAACATTCTAAGTATAATACCTTCACATCACTCACTTCTTATTCTTCTTCTGTCTTGCCTGCCCCTTTTTCCCTTTCTTCTTGCTCACTCTTTTGTATTTCTGTGCAGAATCGTTCTATTGTATCCTTCTTTGCACAGTTACACGGAAGACGGCGGCCATATTTTATTGGTTGTCCCAGGGTTGTCATGTATCTTACTGTAGTTGTCATAGATCCTCCATTTCTCTCCTTTTGTTGATGGGAGCTACCCATCCTGCGGCAATGGCGTTTGATTTGCCTTTTGAGGTTTAACAGAGCATGTTCGATAAACGATCTTGCTGACTATGGACAAACCTACATGTTTAAAATAAAATAAAGTTTGACATATGCAAACTTCTAAAGCAACATAAACACATATATTTTATATCCCCCCCCCTTATTTTCATAATTAAATTGTATATATAGAAGTTGCTAAAGATGTATACGCACTTCAAGCAAAGAAAAAAACTGTGGTAACATAACAAAACTGAATTCGTACAAACAGAAAATGATGAGCACTAATCAACTTAGACTTTTACAGTTACAACAGTTGCTCAAACTGCTCACCATCGGCGTCGATACACTTCCGAGTATGTTGAACTACTGACTGAGCAACGTTTGCGAAAGTGTTCTGTAACTGAAGAAGTCTAAAGATGATTAGTGCCCATCATTTTCTGTTTGTTTGAATTCGATTTTGTTATGCTAAAGCAGTTGTTTCTTTGCTTGAAGTGTATGTACATTTTTTTCACCCACTGTAGATATCATGAAGAAAATTAGAATATTTATGTTTTTCTCCATTTAATGCTAAAAATAGCATTATTAGCTAGTTATATAATGGATATAAATAGGTTAGTGCCTATTCCTTAATTTTAAGCTTCAAAAAACTTTTTTTTTTCGATTTCATTGTATTTATTACCCCCCACATATATAATAATAATAATAATAATAATAATAATAATAATAATAATAATAATAAAAGTAGATAAAGATAAAACACAGAGAAAGAGTCTAGCTTCTTGCCATTGAAGAACTCGCAGTAGTTCGAAATATAGCAATTTCAAGTGTGACTCTTTCTGTGTTTTATCTTTATCTACTTTTATTATTAGTGTTAATTTGTTACATTGTTAATAGTGTTTCTTTATTTTTATTTTTCATATATATTTTTTTCATATATATATATATATATATATATATATATAACGTAACTCTTGGGAACAATGTAACTAAAATAAGAACCAGAGGAGCAAAAATAGAAAAATTCTGTGTTCTTCAAAGGCAGAAGACGAGACAAATTCTAATACTTGGGGTTAAGAATCATATTCGGTGATTCAAATTATAGTTTTCTTCATACCGTTAAAGGAAGCGTTAGATAGTATTGGTGCTTTTAATTTCTGCACTGAATAGCAATGCCAAAAATTAATTATTACATCACTTGTCTCCTGTTTTGAAATTGAATGGAAGTTGTTCGAAATATAGCGAAAATTGTGCGACTGTAAAAGTTTTGTCTGTTTCTGCTTCTGTAGTTCTTGTTATTATATGATAATATTTTTGTTGAGTGACTGAATTCTATATCTGACTGAAAGTAAAACTCGGGCAAGAGAAAGACTTTTCGTATTTGTGTGCTGTGGCAAAGTTTTGGCAAGAAAGAAAACTGAATTTGACTGTGCTGTTGAATTATGCATGTGTCCAAGATGAAATATGCTCCAGTGACATCCGTGGATATGGAAAGAACTTTTATGCCTTGAAACTTATACTTATATACAATTTTTGCTGAAAAGTTTGGAAAAGCACTTGTAACTTAATGTAGGAAACTAAAGATATGATGTCACTAATGTTAAATGTGATCGTTATTTTTTTCTAGTTGTCTATACCAGATTAAATCTTCAATTAATATTTATTTAAAAAAAGTTATTTTTATATACTCGGAAATTGAAACAAATGTAAAAAGTGCTAGTTAGACACGAGACTGTGATTTGTCTTATGAAGAAAACAATATTTTCATATGAACATGTTCTAATTGTCTTTTTCAGGTACGAAATTTAAATACTTTTTCAGATTGCACATTGGTTTTATAAGTTTAAGTAATGTACTTTTGGAACTTTTTTCACTTGAAAACGCAGTGTTAATAAAATATAAATAATATATGTGAAATTTGATGACCGAAGTTCATAATTAAGCGGTTGTGAAGGTAAAAAATTATTTTAAATTTTATTTTATAATATCTATTCAGTTTTGTAGTTTGAGGGTTTCCGGTATAACCATTTTCTAAGTATGATAAAGACAAAAACTATATTTCACTTTTCAATATAGCTCTACACTGTATTGCAATGTACTTCTCACATCCTTCAATTAACATTTCAGTCCCCCCTCTCCCAAATAGTCACAAGTTTTTTCTGCAAAATCGGCATTAACAGAATCCATCACTTCTTCGTCACACTTAAATTTCCTACCTCTAAGACCCTTCTTGAGTTCTGAAAAGAGAAAACAGTCACTGGAAGCTAGATCTGGGCTGGAGGGTGGATGGTCGATCTCCTTGAAGACATATTTCTTCACAGCTTCTTTTGCAACAGGAACTGTGTGCACAAGCGAGTTGTCCTGAAGAAGCCGCACACCACCACTCAACTTTCGTCGCCTTTTCTCTCTGATGGAAGCTCGTAATCTGTGTAGTAGGCCATCATAGTACGCCCCATTTACTGTGGTGTTCTTCTCCTTGAAGTTAATGAAGAATGTTCCTTCACAGTCCTAAAAGATTGTAGCCATGATCTTCTTGGTTCAGTGAGTGACCTTGGCCTTTACAGGCGATGCTTCGCAGATTTACGCCACTCCATATATTCTCTTTTGGACAAGGGATCACAGAATAGGACCATAGTTTCAACTCCTGTAACAATAGTTTGCAGAACTTCGTTGCCACAGCAGAGCTGCAAAATTGCCTGACAACAGTTCACTCGTTGCTGCTTTTGGACTGAGGAAAGAATTCTAGGCACTAACCTTATTCATGTTTAAATGTTCATGAATAATTCGAGGGACTGTTGTTTTAGAAAGCCTCAACCTTACTGCTATTTCTCCAAATTTGAGCTACCGGTCTTTCATAATTTCTCCTTCCACAAGAGCGATGTTTTCAGGAGTAAGCACCTCCAAGGACCCACCTGCACGATCTTCGTCTTCAGCACTTTCTCCACCCATTTGTAAACGTTTGGCCCTTCTTTTACCGTAGAATATGAGGGGGATGCTTCCTCATATACCCGTCCAGTCACTGTTTAATTTCATTTGGAGTAAGTGTTTTTTTTTTGTGAAGAACTTAATAACAGTCCGATACTCAATTTTGATCATGTCATAATCTTCTACACATAGACTTTTTATGTAACTATATCTGAACAACTAAGTTACAGCTGCAATTATTTACTTAACAGATAAGGTATGACACCAGATACGGCTTTTGTGATGGCGATAATCCTTATCGGCGATGCCGGAAACTTATTGACCTACCCTCGTACATGTTTTTAGAGCTTATTTTAGAGGGCGAAAACGCTGTTTTTAACGCCTAAGAGTGCGCTGACAACGTGAAAGTGGGAACTTTCATCTGTCGAGACATGGTTATTTCTGCTCGTAAAAATGCAATTTGTGGTGAGGCATGATTGATCAGAAAACAATACAGTGTTTGAAATAGGTACAAGCCGTGCTCGTGCATAACTGACATGTGAGGAACCTGTCTGTCGTGTACTTACACAATCCAGCATTTTTCTGAAGTAAGGAGCTCTACAAGTTCTTGTAGCACCATTGTCTCTGAGGTTTGGTCGCACTCTCTGTTTCCATCAATCGTTCGTGCAATATCGTAAATGCGGTATGAGCTGGCTGGTGTTGCAGTGGATATGCTAATGGGTGAAGCCTTGCTGCTCTTTTTCCATTTCCATTATTGAAAATGATATCAGTGAATTCCCTTAATGTGTATCTGTCTATTATGTGTGCCAACCATGACAAGGCAACATCATGGCCTACATTAAAGAAAACCAACTTAGTTATTTTATTGAATTACTCTGCAGTGTTACTTAGACCAGTTAGCGCGCGCGCACACATGCACACACACATACACAAATGGAAACGGACTTGGGTTGTTTTATGAAATTTGTTTAAATTGATCACCTCTGTCCCATCTAAAAGTTTGTAACAAAGTCTGCTCTAGCAGATTTACACCCCGTAGAATAATTTAAATGGACTGTGTAATTAAACCGGATTTTTCCAACCCTTTTAGGCAATTCCTGTTTGCTAAACTTTAGTTTTTTTTTAACTAATGATTATGGAAGCCTTGCTAATTCATTATATTCCAGTCTTAATAAAGGATACAAAATAAGAAGCAGTAGATACTGCTGGTTTTCATGTCCGGTATCACAGTAAATACTAAAGTTTCCTCACTATAGTTAATAAGGTCTAAAACAGGGTCCAACCAGCCTCGTGAGAACAATTGAAGAGCTATTCCATAGAGATCTGGGAATACGCGTGATAAGCGACCGGCAGGGTGTCGGTATGTTGATCACATGATCCCTGCAATCCTAGTCTCACTAATCCGCACAACTAAAGCCGTCCTTGCACCAGTCACGCTTGCTTTCATGAACAGTTGCGGAGGGCAGCGGAGAAAACCGAACCCAATTCCAGTAACTAATGTAGGCGAATAATTACCACATTGTTCTCGTCGACTTGATGACTCAGTAGGTTAGATGGGGAAGTTAGAGGGTTCGTTTTACCCAGCGGGTATTTTTTTTATCTTCATAAATTATCTACACTTTTGTTACTATAATGAATGTTACCTTTTTTTAGGGAGGACAACGTATAGGTCGCAGTTTTACTTTATTTCATGTACGTTGCAAATTTGGGTTAGGTTAGGTTAACTTAGGCTAAAAACATCCCTAAACTTATACCGTTAAAAGCGTATACCTTTTCCTTCGTGTTTTACATGGCTACATTACAGTTTCCCATTTAATTTCTCTGTATACCGAATTATATTAACTATTAACATACATTTAAAAAGCTACTTTTTTGCATTCCATTGCCTTTTTATGAGCGTTACGACTGTTATATCCGCCTGTATTTGTTGAATCACGTATAACTTCTCCACATCGATGTAGTCATTCCTTGAAACTGGACTCGATTTTCCCCGTTGCCGTTCGTGAAAGGTGTGACTGGTGACGACCCTAACTGTATGGGCAAGTCTACTCTCTACCCATGATGTCGCAAGACGGAGGTAGAGGACGCAGCGGTCGCTGCGATCAGCCAAGATAGCACAAAGGCTGTCACGCCAAGAAGAGGAGGAATTATTGGTTAACTTTGTTACTGTTTGCAAATTGTTTTTATGCCTCTGTATTCAAAGGTGTAACAGATCACACTTAAAAATGATCTAGAGGAATATTCTTCCAATATTTTTTATTAACATTCAACAAATTTAAATTCATGACAAGCTAATAAGGGAAACATTTGCTTAATTAATTTGATTTGAAGTCGTAATTATTGATGTTTTATGTACACTACAAAATCAAAATTTCACTGCTTTGGGTTAAGCAGTTTATTCGGTGGATCAAATTACAATTTTCCTCATTACAAATTTCCTCATTAAAGAAAGTGTTAAAATAGATAGCCTTAGTGCAGTTGTTTCCTGAACTCATGCAGTGCCAAAAATAAATTATTACATCTTTAAACTTACTAAAGCTGTTGTTCAAAGACCACTACAATAGCATAGGGAATTTATGATAAATAAATAAATCGGCGTTAAAGACAGAAAGATTCAGTGGACATAAAAGAAAACCATTAGAAAGATGTTCAAATCATCCAGCGAGAATTTGCTTTTATGGAGGTCGTTTCTCAGCATGGAAAAAGGTCACGGTTTGAAGAGACCTTGCCAGTTCTCTTATTCAGACAAAGTAAATTCCTAAATACATCTCATCTATTATTTTCGCTTGAATGACATGGACCGCTGAAGGAAGCTGCCTTTCTCATGTCCTTCGCAAGTGTAAATACCTGCTTGGATAGTTTCGTATGTACTGCGCTTTGTTGTGAACATGGCACGTGTTTGGCCACTCATTGGCATTCAATGAATCCTTTGAGCTGTACATTCTTTCCTCTTTTGCATCGTGGCGTCCTTGGATTCTAAGCGATGTGCCAAAGCCGAAGGTAACTCAGGAATAGTGACGTTTCACGTAATTAAATGTTTACGTCATTCCCAGCGCTGAAGGTCACAAGGGTACAATAAAACTGTGATGTTTTAAAAAGAAGACAGACATTGCAGAGAGTTCCATTGATTATATTTATTTAGAAAAGCGAATGGCGTGACATGCATAGGGGAACCTGAGTGACAGGACACTTGCTCCAGTCTAAAACTATACTCACCTAAAACTGAGAAATCGGGCGGCGTGCAACAATAACATGAGGTGAAATAATAAATTGGGAATTTTAAGTGCATTCGTTTCTGGGTTATATGTAAGTAAATTTTGTTTCTCTTGCCTTATGCGGGCTACGCTTTTGCCTATTCTTGGCATCTACAGTGCATAATTTCAGTTAGTTTACGGTATATGAGTAATACTTGCTTATAGCTGACACCTATTTGCTATGTATTATTATTCATTTTTGAGTTTGACTTTGTCCATGTAACTAATCCACGATGTTTTGGTTTTTTTAGCTTCTCATGTTCCTTTATGTTAGTTTATTATTAATGTTTTCAGTGTTTATTTTCGTCTTTATGGGTCTATCAGCTGTTTACTTTTTTCTTGGCTTCTGATGCATATTTCAGTTTATTGGTTTTTTCAATATTTTTTTGCCTATCTCTCTCTCTCTCTCTCTCTCTCGGGTGGGATAGTGCTTAAAGCCCATATTTACTACTGAGGCACCATAGGCAGTGGACACTGATGAAATGATAAATTGAGAAAGGATATTGTTTTAAAGGTACAAAACCTTCCAGGGCTAAGTTTAGGGTACCTCCCCGGCATTTGCCATTTGTGAGAACTTAGGAAAACCTGGAAAAAACCTCAATCAGGGAGGACGGTCCTGGCGGGACTCGAACCCCAGACCGCCTACTCACAAGTCCGCGCCTTAACGACGTCGGGCACCCGTGGCTCTGATGCATCTTTCAGATAGTTTATTAATTTTTTCTATGTTTGTTTGTTCTATATGCCCTGTATTAATTTAGATTATTATCTTATCTTGGTGCGTCTAGGCTATATTTGTCTCTTCCTAATATTTTATTTTTTTTAGTTATTTATTTTTTTCTGTTTGTGTAGGCTGTATTCATTGTTCTTTGTTTCTGGTGCATCAATTCCTTTTTTCATTGTTTACTTCGCCTGTTATTTTCTATATCAGCCCCGTTTGCCTCTTCTTGGCATTTGGTGCATTTTAAGTTACCTCATTAATTTATTTAATTGTTTTATTTACCCTATTTTCGCTGTCTATGCATTATTCTTGGCTTCTGTGCCCTTTTATATTAGATTATTACCTTTTTCATTGTTTGTTTTGCCTATCTGTCTTTTATTGTGATTTAATGTTTTGTGAATTCTTATATAAATTTATTCTTTTTTTCATTTTTAGTTTTGAATATCTTTGTTTAAAAATGACTCTTATAATTACAGATTAAGTTCATTAACATAATTAAAGTTTTTGAAGCTTTAATAACGTTTTAAATAATGTAATATCTTGAAAGAGATATTTTAATTCCCTTAGTTAGTAACTTTTACATTGGGCATGCATATACTCATGGCTATTAGCAATGTAGACGGTTTATTGGATTATTTTGAGGATTATAAAAACGTACGATGAACCATACAAATCATATTAACGAATCAACCTGTTTTGTATTAGGGACAATGAACTTAAGTTAATTCCTATTTAGTGTACCTCGTAGTTAGCGATCAAACGTTAAAGAAACATTAACTATACTGCTCCTCAAGACTGTACTAGGCGCTGTTTTAATTAGCTTTAACGACGTATTGTGTGATGTCTCTACTTTCTCAGCTGTATATGCATACGGTGCTACTATTTTAGCTAATAATTACTGAATAGAAGAGTTTAAATAATAAGCTGTGAATATTTTATTTCAGAATAAAAATTGGTCCACAGGTAATGGGGTTGTATTGAATAAAGATGAAACATTCAAATCACACGTTGTAAAAACCATTCAAATACTTTTATTGTTGTTAATAATATATAGTATTGTAACAAATTATTTCGGTCTTCACGTTTCATCACTGATATCACCTGAGAGCACTGGACACCCCCAGTATAACCGTGTCAGAGAAGTTGCCGAACATTTAGGAGTACAATTTAAACACACGCCCATTTAGTACTAGAGTATACTAATTCCATTTTGTAAGGTATGCATTGTAATAATAATATATTTCCAATTTTTTTGGAAAGGTATAAATTGCTGTATAAGTGCAGTCATGCAAAGCAATAAATTCCAGCTGGTGCATCCAAGGTCAATCACAAACATGTACTGAGAGCTCTCTAACAGCTGGTTTAGTTGTTGAACTCAAGTGGCACGGCTATTCCAGTCAGAATAACTTGTCTGTGCAGGTGTAATATTCTCAAGTGGCAAGTATGGTTTAATTAGGTAACATTTATGATAAACACGAACGAACTTAAGTGACAAGCCATTATTTTGTTGAAATAACCATATTGATTTACATTTGTACGAGGTTTACCAGAGTTACATATTAGAAGAAATTAGAAGAAAGTTCTGAAAGATTATTTTAAAAGGGCACATCGTTCCTAATTCGAAAGGATTGTAAGATATGATTTACTAATTTATGGTTACAAAATACTATTTCTATCCCAAAATAAGTGTCACATTTGTTTAGAGAACCATTTATTGGCAGTGAATAAATACATCTTATTTACATAGAGTACTGATAAAAATGTGTAGATTGTATTAGCAGTATTTTCAGACTAGTCAGTCAATATGGCGTACAACAGCACGGGTGAAGATAACAACTTCGGGGCTGCAATGAAGAATTAAAGGCAAACACTCCTGTTTTTGTAAACTCTGCTTTCCCATTTGAGGTAGTTTGTAGCAGTTCTTCCCATTAACCTTAATACATACAATCGTGACAAGTCAGAAATATATTATTCTTTCACAACTAAGGTATCAAGTTAATGAACTGTGAATATTACCTGTTGCTGTTAGCGAGAATATGTGGCAAATTTCTCAGTACTTTCCTTTATCAGACACCATTTTTGCTGTCACGAAGCAGATGATAAAAAATAGCCCGCCGCTTATCAGTTTGAGTAATACGCTTCTCTGGTCATATAAACTGCACAGTAGCATTCCGGTGTACGAGGATTAGTCCATAAGTTTCCGACCTAACCATTTTCTAGATATGATAAAGGCAAAACTTATGTTACACTTTTCAATATAGTTACCCTTAGGACAATACACTTCTCACGTGTTTAAATTAACATTTCAATACCCCCCCCCACCAAAATAGTCAGAAGTCTCTGTCTCCAGAAAGATCATAAACTCCGTCTTCTTCTTCGTCACTTCTTCGTCACACTTAAATTTCCTTCCTCGAAGGTCCTTCATGAGTTTTGAGAAGAGGAAATACTCACTGGGAGCCACGTTGTCGTGAAGAAGGCACACATCACCACTCAGCTTTGCTCGCCTTTTCTCTTTGATGGAAGCACGTGGTCTGTGCAGTAGGCCAACATAGTACTCCCTATTTACTGTGGTGTTCCTCTCCTTGAAGTCAATGAAGAGTATTCCTTCATAGTCCCAAAAGATTGTGGTCATGATCTTCTTGGTTGATTGAGTGACCTTGGCCTTTACAGGGGGTGTTTCGCCAGGTTTACACCGCCACTACATTGATTCTCTTTTGGATAAGGGATGATAGTAGAGGACCATAGTTTCATCTCCTGTAACAATGGTTTGTAGAACTTCTCTCTCGTTGCCACGACAGAGCTCCAAAAATGCCTGAGTACGGATGATTTGTTGCTGCTGTAGGCACCCATCTTGCACTAACCTTATACAGGTTTAAATGTTCATGAATAACGAAGGACTGTTGTTTTAGAAAGGCCCAACCTTGCTGCTATTTCTGTAACTTTGAGCCGCCGGTGTTCCATAATTTCTGCTTCACAAGAGCGATTGATGTTTTCAGGAGCGAGCACCTCCAAGGGCCGACGTCCACGCTCTTCGTCTTCAATGCTTTCTCAACCCATTCGAAAAAGTTTGGCCCATTCTTTTACGGTAAAATATGAGGGGAATGCTTCCCCATATACACCGTCCAATCGCTGTTTAATTTCATTTGGAGCAAGTCTTTCTTTTGTAAAGAACTTAATTACAGTTGGATGCTTAATTTTGAATATGTCACAATCTTCTACACATAGTCTTCTTTATGCAATTATATCTGAACAACTGAACACAGTGGTGCGGGAGTTACAGCTGCAATCATTTGCTTAAAGATAAGGTATGTCACCAGATAAGGGGTTTGTGAAGGCGATAATCCTTATCGGCGAGGCCGGAAACTTATGGATCTACTCTCGTATATGATGTTAATAAATTTGAATGTATTTTTTGTTTTTTGTTGAATGTTTCGTCTCCCCTGTGCTTTTACTTCACATTCAGGTTAGTAGTAGTAGTAGTAGTAGTAGTAGTAGTAGTAGTAGTAGTAGTAGTAGTAGTAGTAGTAGTAGTAGTAGTAGTAGTAGTAGTAGTAGTAGTAGTAGTAGTAGTGGTGGTGGTGGTGGTGGTGATAGTGGTAGTTTAAGTGGTAGTTATAGTGGTAGTAGTAGCAGTAGCAGTAGCAGTAATTTCTCATGTTCAACATACAACATTTTATAACAAAATTATAATAAATAAAAACGCCAGTTTTAAATATAACAAATAGTAACAGTGCCTTCGGCAATTCCAGAAGGCACTAACTCCAAATTTATTTCAATTTGATTGGCTCGGCCCCCCAATCCCCGATTCATCAGCAACTACCTTCTGGGATATCCAGAGGACCGGGCTCCGATCCAACCAAAAACAAAAGCACAACACTAAAGATAAATTATACATTTAATACAATATCCATTCGGCTAAATTTTTATCCTTGAGATAACATTCCTTAGGACCTTATACACATTAACACCCTGGTTATTGGTGTATAAGGATTCTGTTTAACTAATGCTAAATAACTAGTCCCATACCCTCCCCTACTCATTTCATCCTCCTTTCACTATCTGACAATTCTATACCATTTCTCAAGCACCTTTCATAAACGTTTTTGTCTTACCTTGCCTAGGTATTTTCCTAGTTCCTTAATGTATTCATCTGGTTTTAAATTTAAAATTCTTCTACCTCTTATTTCATTTGGTAAGTTTTCCAAATTTCGTAATAGGAACTGTTGGTTTGCAAACATTCTAGTATACAATGCCATTCACGTTATAAACTAAGACTTACAGACCTCAGTGCTGTTGTTGGTTATCCCTTGAGTTCGGTCGACGTTCCCTCGAAGCGTATGCCGTAGGATATGGTGCCGTATTACGGCAAGCAGCAATGATTCATCTGCAAAGCATAGTAATGTATTGTAGCCTGCTAAGACAGGCCTGAACTTTGTGGTGTTCCCAGAAAGAAATTTGTGCGTGTGAGGTTTGCCGAACGAGAGGATCAGAATGTAGGCCCGCCGCTGACAATCCACCTCCGTGGATGGAGAAAAGCGTGCATCATTCGGTGTGCCATCCATCTACCGTCAGTGATGTGCCGCCAGCAGCAAGGAGACAAACATTAGATGAAAGATCGCCTTCAAGGAATACTGGTCCAATAAGATGATCAGGAACCATCGAGGATTGTGATCTGCTCAGTGCACCGCCAGTATTGGCGAAGGTACTTTCATCCGACCAAAGAACTTTGAGTATTAAATCCGGCTATTGCTGGAAACGGCGCATCATCGTAGTGCATTACGTAATTCCGTTTGAAAGTCATTTTCTGTTAACGCTTGAACGAACTGGATGCCACTTATGTCCTTGAAGTATTCGATGAGTGGAAGTCTTGCTGAGTACTAAATCGACTGCGGCTTGTCTGATGCTCATCAAGAGGTTTTCTTGAATTAAGTCAGAAGATGTTCTTGATGCCCATCAGGAAGATATGGCGCGGAGGCAAATGTTGTTGATACAACATTCTTGCAGCAGAAAGTTTTTCTCCAGTCTCACCAACCGTTTGCATCATCGCGGTGTATTCTTTGTCCGTGAATGTATGCGTTAAATGACTATAGTCAGATGCCTTTATGCAAGAGAAACCTAATGGAGACGCATTCTTCTAGACTGTAAAGACAACGTTTCTCTAAACGCCCAGAAATATGACAAAATTATATAGAAATAAGTAGGTATTATAGGTTTAAAAAGCATATGGGGAGCGGTAATCTAACGTGTGAGCTCTCCCCCTACCCTATTTGTATACAAAACACAGCTGCGGATATATAGGTCAATGTCGCTACTTAATACGAGGCGTGTCCGGAAAGTAAGTATCATTTCGTTTTACCACCGTTGCCACCGCAACGTTAGTGTCGCAGTACCACGCATGCGCACTTGTCTCTCTGGTTCATTGCTTGTCCACTGACGCCATTACAATCGGATCGTGTTGTGTTTACATTTGCTTGTGACCGTTCGAAATGTTTAAGACAATTTCTGATTCCGCCGACTGTGAAGTGCGTTCCGTAATACGGTTTTTGAACGCAAGGAATGTTAAGCCAGCTGAAATTCACCGTTAACTTGTAGAGATTTACGGTGAAAATGTAATGACAGATGGAATGGTGAGAAAATGGATTAGGCAATTCAATGATGGACGATCCAATGTTCATGACGAAGCACGGAGAGGGCGGTCTTCTGTTTTTTTTTGGGGGGGGGTAGTGTTTAACGCCTGTTTTTACTTCTGAGACACCACAGGCTGTGGACACTGATGATACATGAAATGAAATGATAAATTGGGAAGGATATTTTTAAAGGAAGAAAGCGTTCCAGGGCTAAATTTAGGGTACCTCCCCGGCATTTGCCAGTTATGAGGACTAAGGAAAACCTGGTAAAAACCCCAGTCAGGGAGGACGGTCCTGATGGGATTCGAACCCCAGACCTCCCGTTCACGAGTCTACGCCTTAAAGACCTCGGCCAATTGTGGCGGTATCTTCTGTTGTTTCTGATGGTTTGGTTAAACAAGTGAATGAGGCAATTCTGAAAACAGACGGTTCACAATAAGAATGCTTTATAATGTGTTTCCACAAATTTCAAAACTGTTGTGCATGAGATTGTCACAAAGCGCTTAAATTATCGCAAACCGTGTTCCCGTTGGGTTCCGAAGATGCTCCACAAAAGGAAGTGACTTGACAGAGCTTTGACATTTCTTACCCGATACTGTGATGAGGGAGATGAATTCTTAAGCAGGATAGTGACCGGTGATGAAACTTGGGTTTGTCATGTCACTTCAGAATCAATGGAATGGAGGATGGAGTGGAGGCACACAGGATCCCCCAAACGACAAAAATTCAAAACAACGTTGTCAGCACGAAAAATCATGTGCACTGTGTTCTGAAACAGACGGGCCATTCTGCTTGTTGAGTTCCTTCCCAGAGATGCAACCATCAATGCGATACGATACTGTGAAACATGGAGAAATCTTCGGCGCGCAATTCAAAACAAAAGACGTGGAATGCTCAGTCAAGGCATTGTGTTGCTTCATGACAACGTAGTTCCCATTCTGCTGGTGTCACATAAAACAATATCCAACAATTCGGTTGGGAGCAGTTCAATCGCCCGCCATACAGCCCCGATCTCGCGCCCTCTGACTACCACTTGTTCTTGAACAAGAAGCTTGAGCTCGGAGGAAGGTGCTTTGACAGCGATAACGGCGCAAAAACCGTGTTCAGCAGAAGAGGGCATTCAAAAATTTATTTCCCGCTATGACAAATGCCTGGACAATGGTGGCAACTATGTCAAAAATTAAGTTAAGAATACTCTTTCATGTACAAATAAATGTTGTTGTCAAAACAAATATTTTATGCCTTTTATCCAAACCGGTATTTACTTTCCGGATACGCCTCATAGATAATCTTGAGATTTCCTATTCATATCAAACGAGACTATTTTATGGTATATTTAATTAGTATTCATGTTATTAACATAGTAATTTACGAATCAACAATAATAAACATACGTCTGTTAGATTACTGTGACAATCAAAGATCTCTTTGATGTTAGTACATCAAATGCATATATCTTAAACACGGTGACAATGTTAGTAATGATAGAGAGCCACTTTTACATAAAAGAAACGAAGTAAGTATTTCTACTTAGTGTAGTGGTAAAATAGAAGCTTCGGTCTTCCCTCACGCCGTCATTTGGGTACATGGCGTACATTTCTTCAAGTTATACCCTCATGTAATTTCATGGCATGCCTGCCACATTGGTCACATCATCCAGGGGTGTTAGAGGTATACAACATTATACCTATATATGCGTTATATGCGTCTTTTCTTTAATTTTCTCTGTCATGTTTTCTTTACCGAATAAGCTACAGAATTAGTGTTCAGTAGCTGTACAATTATTAAAACATGTTAATTTCCTCTTCTGATCGTGCACCTATGTTAAATATACATTCTTTTAGCCGTTACTGATTCTAATCTGGTACCGTTTCAGGTAGGTAAAGTTTTTACGCAGTGATAGTGACAAAGAGAAGCATTATCAAAGAAAAGATGTATGTAACTCGTTCTCTGTAGTAAAATGTTTTCTCTTTTACCTAAACCTTACACGTGTACCACATATACCATAGTTGCAAGTTTATTATTATTCCATGTATTCAATTGCAAGTTTACGTTTTTCCACTGTAGTATGAATCACATATTGGCTCTAGGAAGATGTTTGAAGGCTGTTTTCCTGCAGGCATGCGGCTACACCCGCGCGGTCGTCAAAGTTGACCTGAGAGATATTGTCATCTCCATGAAGGATGCTCCATGAAGGAATGGTAAAGCTGTGTCAAGGAGAAACGAGTTCTTCCGCATTTGCTATATATTAGGTGAGGGACAAGTGCCATAAACCAGGGTGATGAAAACGCAAGAGAGTCGAGCAATAGCGTACAAAAAACTACCGGTAAGTGTTTATGTGTCTACGAGAGAGATAGTGTAACTTCAGTTTTATTAAGTGATGAATCTGTGTTAATGTTAAGTTTAGGCGTGACTTTACCCTGTAACGTCCATTCTCCAGGCGCTCTTGGCAGCTGAGGATAATTAATTGGTATTAGTGATTACGGACACAGCTAGCTACACATTGGACAAACAATTTAAGTACTAACTTCTGTGATAGTTGTAAAGGAACAGATTCCTAGCAAAAGAAACGCGAATATGCGAAAGTGACACACAATGCCCGTCAAATCCTTCAGGAGTAACCAGTATTATGGACTGTGAACAATAAAGAAATGTTGGTAGTGAAAAACGATAAATCGGTTGATTATAGTGTCAATAGCCTTATCATTTCCCTTACCCTGTTATATAGAATTCCAGCCAGAAGAATCTCGCCAGAGCAAACTATAAGTCAGCGGAAACATCTTCGGAGAGGAGAGAAAGAAAATCAACATCAACCCCTGAGATATACAATTACTAATCCAACCCATCAATCCTTAATCTAAACAATACATCTAACCAAATTCGAAGATTTTTCCCTCCAATCTACATATTTAATTAACACCCCCCAATATTTTCAAATACCGCTGCAAAACTCATTAATTGCTAACCTACAATGCAGAGCATTCGTACAAATTAACAATTTTTTAGATTACCAATATATTACAGACTCTATTAAAACTGCAAATATATTTTGTTGACTGATATATAACATCTTAAGAAAAAATCGGTAATTGACTCATAAATATGACATTTTATACTTATAAGTGGCTTTTAATATCGATAACATTAAGCTGTCTTGGCAATTACAAAGGAGGACGAATGTGGCGCCAAGCTTCAGAAACGAGAGGTCCCCAAGGAAATACTGAGCCATAAGTCCAGAAATACACAGGAATAACAACCTTCATTAGGAATAAATGAGATGACATGTTTCTGTGTTGACTGACGTAGTTCAAGGGTCCCTCTCAAATTCATCGTTTCACTATGTATACTTATTCTTCTATTTTGACTAGGTTTTGCTAAATAATTATTGGGGAAAATGCTTAAATCATCACTTTCACTTATTTATATACTTTAAGGTAAAATTAGACTATAAACATGCCTTAGTTTTCTCTTAACATTCGTATAGTTCTTATGTTACTTGTAAACGTTGTATTGTTAACTTTGTTTTTTTTTTATATGTATCCCCTTACAGTCATTTATCTGCAATACATCTTTTAAGCTATCTTTGGATTTAATATGAATGGTAAATGCCTGCAGAAACATTTCAAAATATAATTTAAGTCCTGTAGTACATTTCTCATTTCATTAATATTTAAAAATAAACATACATGAGTACAAAGAAGAAAGATAAAAATAAAAGGAAATAACTTTCAGTTCTCTTTAAATATTTCTTTCGTTTCTTAATCATCTGGGATTGCGAGAAAGCAAAAGAACAGCAGAGAGAGAGAGAGCGAATATTTTATTGTTTTCCTCCATGTCCTCTTTACTATTCTCAGTCTTCTTTCTTTCTCTTTCTTTCTGGAATAAGGAAAAGAAAAAATTAACAGTATGTCAGATTGTTAGAGCCTAGATATGACGTAATGCATAAACTCATTAAACCCATTAGCACCTAGCGTAATCATTGAGGGGAGTGGTTGTGTGCCACATTTGTGCACAAGGGCGCGGCAAGGTTATGTTCGGAATGATGTACATTCTGAAGCATATATAGCTAGCATTCGACACTCTTCTGACTGACCATGTCTGTAATTTAAAGGTTGATATATCGCCGTTTTACCATTCCTCATATGATTACAATGTGGTGACAAATACAAATATTTTAATTCCTTGTCTTGCCATTTCCGCGCCGCAGATTTACTAACCATGAACTCAGTGCTCCTCTAACATGTACGAGAGTAGGTCAATAAGTTTCCGGCCTCGCCAAAAAGGATTATCTGGTGTCATACCTTATCTGTTAAGTAAATAATTGCAGCTGTAACTTCCGTTCCGCTGTGTTCAATTGTTCAGACATAGTTGCAAAAAGAAGGCTATGTGTAGAAGATAGTGACATGTTCAAAATGGAGTGTCGAGCTGTTATTAAGTTCTTCACAAAAGAAGGACTTACTCCAAATGAAATTAAACAGCGATTGGACGGTGTACATGGGGAAGCATCCTCCTCATATTCTATCGTAAAAGAATGGGCCAAACATTTTCGAATGGGTAGAGAAAGCATTGAAGACGAAGAGTGTGCAGGTCGGCTCTTGGAGGTGCTCATTCCTGAAAACATCGCTCTTGTGGAGGGAGAAATTATAGAAGACCGGCATCTTAAAGTTAACAGAAATAGCAGCCATATTGGACCTTTCTAAAACAACAATCCTTCGAATTATTCATGAACATTTAAACATGAATAAGGTTAGTGCAAGATGGGTGTCTAGATTTCTTTTCTCAATCCAAATGCAGCAGCGAGTCATCTGTTGTCAGGCATTTTTGGAGCTCTGCCGTGGTAACGAGAGAGAATTTGCAAACCATTGTTACAGGAGATGAAACTATGCTCCTCTACTATAATCCCTTGCTCAAAATAGAATCAATGGAGTGGCGTAAACCTGGCGAAGCACCGCCTGTAAAGGCCAAGGTTACTCAGTCAACCAAGAAGATCATGGTCACAATCTTTTGGGACTGTGAAGGGGAATACTCTTCTTTGAATTCAAGGAGAGGAACACCACAGTAAATGGAGAGTACTATGCTGGCCTACTGCACAGATTACGTGCTTCCATCAAAGAGAAAAGGCGCGGAAAGCTGAATGATAGTGTGCGCCTTCTTCACGACAACGCGCCTGTGCACACAGCTCTTGTTCAAAGCAAAGGAAGCTGTGAATAAATGAGGCTTTAAGGGGATCGACCATCCACCCTATAGCCCAAATCTAGCGTCTAGTGACTATTTCCTCTACTCAAAACTCAAGAAGGACCTTCGAAGAAGAAAATTTAAATGTGTAAAATTTAAAAATCACGAAAAAGTGATGGATGCTGTTTATGACCATTTTGCAGACAAGACATATGACTATTATTGGGGGGGGGGGAATTGAAATGTTAATTCAAAAACGTGAGAAATGTATTGCAATAAAGGGTAACTATATTGAAAAGTGAAATACAGTTTTTGTCTTTATCATACCCTGAAAATGGTTAGGCCGGAAACTTATGGACCTACCATCGTATGCTGCCTCCATTTTAGGGGGTGGGCCGGGAATGAAAAAATGCTTGATTTTTCCATCCACCTTGAACTTTTCAATTCAAATAATGTAATAATTACCCTTTGCGCCATTATTGAAGTTCAAGGTTTAAATGATCAGTAGGAGGCCAATATTACAATGTTCTCAAGTACGTCATAGTGCTTTCCTGATGGAAAATATACGAAAATATAAAACTAAGCACTTCGAAAGCACCTGAAAGCAAACTTATGGCTATATTTCAGAGACTGGCCTATAATAAGCTGTTCTCACTTGCATCATAGATATTTGCATGATTACTTGCAGAAAATGCTCAAAAAATAACATTAACTTTATCCATAAATAATTGCTGCTCACTCAATTTTTATCTAGTGCAAAAAAATCTGAATACTACAAACAAAACGATGGCTAAACGTTCGGTGCTCTTGAGTGGAATCCGGAAGACAGCACCCAAGTACCGCCCACTCCGGGAAAAATAAAAAATGAGCGCACCCGTAACAATAGGGGAAAAGAGTCTTGATAGAATTGCAGTTGTTCATAAACAGCTTGTATTATATCAGTGCAGCACGCACACAGACACACACCGCCCTTCAAATCCTGTCCCTCTAACCTAAACCTCGAGCCAGGTGTCCCCGGTAACTGCATTTTTGCTACAGAAGCGTAAGTTCCGAATGAAATGCCTTCAAATAACCGAACATGATCATATTTTTTTACAGAGGAAATTGACTTTTTACACAACACCATTTTCGAAGCAAGCCCCTTGGGCAATGATTCATTTCTGCTGGCGTCTATATTACTTTACGGAAAAACCTTGTAGTACATTTTTATCACTTCCTGCAGGGCTCTTATCATAACCGACTTTCTCTCTCCGGCTCTCTAGCAAGTTTTTTTTTTTTTTTTTTTTTTTTTAATTTTGTAAATAGATAATGAAGATATGGAGAATCCCCAGGATGAGAAAGGACAGAGGTAGATGATGCTTTGCAAGGAATTAGCTCACCTAAAGCGGTGTGCTGGCACGTGAATCAAGTCCTACTAGCCTCAAACCCTCTAAACCTTTGTATACAGTTATTATGATCAAGTTTGTGTAATATATGTTCCATGTATGTATAATTATGTATATTTTAGATTTTATTTTGTATGAAATAGCAGAATGCAATAATACTCCAAATATTTTGTGAGAAAGACACCCCAAAGTTATTAGGGTTCATGGACAAAAGAAACACAAACATATAATATTGTTCCTTATTTATAAGAAAAACCTTCCAGTACCGTTACGGCACGAGAGATTTTAAAAGGGGATGAGGAAACAGATCCCTATTGTAGTTTCGGCGGGTTGCACTTCATCGGGAAAGCCGGCGAAGGGGCCATAAAAGTTTGTCAGGTAAGATGTAACTAGTGGCCTTGTACTCTGGAAATAAACAAACTCATAGAGTTTCTTATTCAATTAATGGATAGAAAAATCAAAAGCAGGTGACACAGCCAATAGGCCTGGAGAAAAGACAACTAAAATAATTTAATTAAGACACCTAAAATTAAAGCAGCGCCCTGATTGGTGGACGGTGGGAGTTGTGCTTTATAACGGGAATTAAGTCCCCGAGGAGAGAAGTTTTGGTAAAGGCAATTAAGCTGGAGAAGCGCAGATGACAAGGTCAGTAAAGTTCGTGAGGTTACTGTATAGTTCACGGAATAGACCTGGTTAAGTTAGGGAGTTATTGATCAGAACAGGTTAAATAAAACAAGCCACTAGAAATAATTGAAGACAATTAGAGACAGCTGTGACGTGTGAGCTTGTCAAAAGAAAGTACCGCTATCAGTCAGACACGACCGACACCATTTATCAATTGCAATAAGTCGGACCAGGGTGATGTGAGTATAATAAATGGAACTTAAGAACTCTCACAACGTAAGGGCGACTTACTATAATTATTTTGATAAACACGAAATACAATAAATCCATGTTTTAGTAACAATCTCCAGCAATTAACCGATCCTTCTCCCTTTGATCCAAAAGATCATGAAATTCAGCATAATAGTCCTGGCAACCAGACCTTCAACATAACTTCTACTGAAGGTAACGTCAGAGGTGAAGGAGAGGGCACTTTGATTATCTGTAGTCATATATTAGTCAACTTCAAATAAATCAGCAAATTAAAACTCAATCAAACGTCTCCCCCTACTAAAAACCGCCTCACACGTTGTCGTAAAGGAGAACCCAATTCATTCTTTGCCACAAATGAGGTCCTTTATGTCGCACGGCATTACGAAGATACGCCGTCATACTGACAGTTCGACCTTTAGGAATATATCTGATTGAATGCCATGTTAGTCGTAATAGATCAATCAACTACTCCTGCGCTGCCGCAGTCTGTAATTTACGCATGTGAAGACATGCTGCACTCCATGAAGGCAAGGCAGAGAATTTGCCTATATAGCACGGCGAAGTCAAGTTCGGTTTCTTTGTTACTATACTAATATATCGGTGAGTATGTGGCTTTTTTTAATAGTGTTTAACGCCCGTTTTTACTACTGACGCACCTCAGGTGGTGGACACTGGTGATATATAAAATGATATATTGGGAAAGGATTTTTTACGGAAGAAAACGTTCCAGGCCTAAGTTCAGGGTACATCCCCGGCATTTGCCATTTATGAGGACTAAGGAAAACCTGGAAAAACCGCAGTCAGGGAAATAGATCCTGGTGGGATTCGAACCCCAGTCCTACCGCTCAGGAGTTCGCGCCTTAACGACCTGGCCACCCGTGACGATTGTGCATGTGTGAATCAATCCCTGCACATTGTAAACATTTTTATTTAGACAAACAATTAGTAATACAGTAGCGTAGTAAATCCTAATTTGTTACTAAAAAGCAGCGCTTTTAGTGGAACATTTGAGAACTAACCCCAGATCCATATGAAGTCTAAAATACTCTATTGTATTTTAATTGTTGTAATGTGTTCCTTATCATACTTTTTAGGGCTACTCGTGTTTGTACATATACCTGTATTTTAATGCTGTGCTAGTTGTCGAGCACAAAACGCAACAAGAAACCTGAGAGTGGTGGCCAGCCAAATTAAAATAAATTGACTCATTTCTTCACGACCATGCAGGAATTAAGCTCAGGCGGAAACTCTTGATATTCACATTTAGGAGGTCCCGGGCTCAAGTCCCTTGGCCCGCTCATTCTGACTTTTCAATTTTTTTTCTCTGGTCACTTACGCGAATGCTGTGATGAATATTTACATTTCACGAATTTACTGTTACAAATTTCATAATGTTAGGAGAAGTGGACTACTGTGTGCGGTGTGACGGTGGCTTGCACTTTGGAAAGTCACCCTTCTGATATAGAAGCGACTCTTCTGAGGGACTCAAATTTCTTGGATGGGGATCACTGCCAGTGTCGGGGTATTCTATTTAGAATCCTTGTACCTTACCACTCCTGAATCCTGGCCGCCCGGTGTCTCCCTCACCTAATCCCTTCCTCCCGAAAGTGCGCCAACTGGGATTAGATACAAGCATCAGCCCTTTTGAAGAAACCGAAACTTCTTCTTCGTTCCTAACAATCCAAATGTAAATCCATTGCAGATATTGTTATATAAAATTATTCATTTTCAGTCTTTTTTAAAATTTAAACTGTAACTAATGATTGACTCTATCATTTATAGCTTTATGCCTACTATATTTCTAATTTGCACAATTAAATGTTTTGATTAGAAAAAGAAACACCAAGATCAATATCAACATACATATCGCGTTGGTGCGATTCTTGTTGACTCCATGGTTCACAGAAAACTTTTGTACCCTAGACCTAACCAGCTTTTATAAACTGATGGAGTAGCTTCGACGGAGTGCTTTTAGGAATGAATGACACCAAAAAGAAGACCCCTGTACTAACATGTAGATAAATCTATCACTAAAATCATCCAATCATACCCCAAAGCCAAAGGTCAATCGAAGCATGCGACGAGAGGGTGAAAATGAACATTTCTCACAGACCGATTGAGAGTGGTTCATTCCCCTGTCCCCTTTCCGCCTTTCACCATTGGGCGCATTTATTTCGAGCAATTTTTTTTTTCCTAATGCTCTAGAGCGAAGAGAAAAATTCCCACGCTGAAAGGCAAAAAGTGATGGAAATGGTAAAGGAAACTGCAACCAGCAAAAAGGATGGAAGATTTATGCTCTAGTTCTGAACAAACATGGGTGCAAAATAATCGCAATTTTTGGGAAATAAAATTTGAAGTTGTTTGAGGTGCATCTGTTATGATTCCGTTTTAAGGCAGACTTTTTTTGCATATTTACCATAAATATCGATATTCGTAAATGTATACTTTTTAAAATGTTACTAGTTTTCTCAGATAAAATATAAGCCTAATAAATCTAATGAATGAAAATAAATGCTTTTAATAATGCTAATATATACACTGGTCCCTGTGACACGTTCTCAGTAGTCCCATATTGACGGTTGTTAAATCATCTGCTGCTTTTACCCAATCCTTAGTTTGTCTATTCCGGAAAATTATAGGGTGATTCTGGGACACCGTCTAGGTACAGGGTAGGTCCATAAGTTTCCGGCTTAAGCTCTCTAGTCATATAACGTCTACATCGGCATATAATACCAGCGGCCGAGATGCCACAGCATGTTATTAAACGAAGTCCAAGCTGTGATGTCCGTCGACTGACTTACAACTTGGTGATGTTCTTGTGTTTAATGCGACGCTACAATTTCCCTATTCAGTCTCGATGACTAAGACGAGAAGGGATGTTATATTGGGATAATAGGCGTCACTTCGGGGAATCGAGCTAGGCCGACTCCTTCAGGAAAGACGAGGTGTTTCCAGACGAATGCTGAATAACTCAACCAATCTGTTAAAAGTATAAGTATTTATTAAAGGGTTTTCTTATACAGTTGGACGTGGATCCTCCAAGCACCAAGGCTTCTCTCCTGTCTCTGAATAAATTCAGGGATCTTTTATACAATTGTAATGCCCAAGGAGGGGTAATAATCACCTAGTCTAGACATAAGAGTTATTGTTAAACACTTCCCACCTTTTATATAATTGTAATGCCAAAGGAGGGGCATAGTCTAGACATAAGAGTTATTGTTAAACACTTCCCATCCCCATGAGCTCAACAGTCACCAGGTCCTGACATCATAAGTTGTAAGAGGAGCATGGCTAAGCTTAAAACTAAACAATACTTCGTCAGGACAATAGTTCTGCCTATCTATAACACGCACACGTAGACATAATATTGTGAGTGGAGTGGAAAAGAGGGTTGCTTTTGTTTATGCAAGTGTTTCTCTGAAGACCCTTTCACATCAACCTCTGGGTGGCAAGACGTCACCCTTAATATTTATTACTTCTACGTCTTACTATGTTTGGGTTTATACCGTATGTTTCACTAACGGGAATATACAGCGTGCTCTTATACAACATGTTCTTATTATATCTTGTCAACGTTACGATTCCTTAAAATACCACGCTTTCGTTACAAAACCGATAGGCAACAATCTGAACCGATGGTCGCGCGATGAGAGGCTGTGCTTGTCTATTGTATCACGTCTTACCCCTTAATTCCCAGAACGGGTTTCTGACTTTTAAATGACACTTCGTGGCAGGTTACTAGGTAATGTTGTGAACTTAATACGTAAAACTCAACGCCTTTTCCTATACGCTGTACCGCCACGGGTGGCCGAGGTCGTTAAGGCGCGGACTCGTGAGCGGGATGTCTGGGGTTCTAATCCCTCCAGGACGGTCCTCCCTGATCTGAGGTTTTTTCCAGGTTTTCCTCAGTCCTCATAACTGGCAAATGCCAGCGAGGTACCCTAAACTTAGGGAACGTTTCCTTCCTTTAAAACAATCTTTTCCCAATATATCATTTTATTTCATATATCATCAGTGTTCACCAGGCCTGTGGCGCCTTAGTAAAAACGGGCGTTAAACATCATTTAAAAACAAAACTTCTACTACGCAATTATTTCACGTTAAAGGCATGTCTTATTTAAAAAAAAAAATCCTAACTTCGTATAAACGAGGAAGACAGCAGACTGTAGAACAGAAAATAATTAAATTAAATCTAAAAATAAATTAAGTAAGGTTACCAAAAAAAAATATTGTGCTAAAACTGTAAAAATTGACCTAAAAATGTCAGAAAATGACAAAAAAAAAAAAAAAAAAAGACAATAATTTTCTCATTCTATTAATATCTAATTACCATAAAATGCTCAATTTTAATACTAAATTTATACCCTAAATGATCTAAGCCCTGCAGATAAGAAATAATATATTAGGTAGTTGTGCTGCCATATTGTACTTCAGTGACATAGCATTATAGACACATGGAAGGAAATTTCCTACGCAAACTCTAAGAATGTGTTCGGTGTTTGTTTTTGCATGAAAGTCGTAACTGAAGGGGCGGGAAAAAAACAGCAGTAAGATAGGTCAGAACCATTGTATCAATACCTGGATACTGCGTCAGTCTGTGAGCCAGGGGCGAGGGGAGCGGTTACTGGTAAGCCTGCAGCGTGGCTATTACTGGGCTTGGGAAGGCCGAATGAAGTGGTTAGTTTTGTTGCAATTTAATTTTGCTCCAGCTGACCTTGAAAGCGCCTGCTAGACGTTTATTTTAAGTTTCTGGGTTTCTGTCCACTTTACCAGGAATGCTTAAATTGCAAATTCCACTTCGGTTTTGACACGTAACATCTCAAAATTAAATTACTTCATAAAAGTTTGCAATGTTTAATAATGAAATGCTTTCTTTCCCGCCAATATAGCGGTAACAAACCATTCAGCCAGAGCTAGACCGTCTTCTCTTTATTGTTCATTCAGTAGGTGACTTTAAAATATTACCCAATAGCAGCATTATCTTTCAAGAAAACTACACAAAATGGCTAAACGCGTTGAGCTATTGCAAACAAACTATTACAGCAAACCTTATATTTTAATATACTTGTGTTGGTGTTTGGATATTTTCTACTTTTTAACTTTAAACCTATACATACTGTTGACTCGTTTGTCGTTACAAAATAAATGACAATCACTGTGTCTCTCTTGTTATTTTGTTGTATAGACCACAGTGTATACACTAGGGACGAGTTGGATATTTTGCGGGATCGAATTCTGACTGCGCATGTCAGGAAATTGTCTGTACTAATTGTATTCTCCTGCAGATGGCTCTGCATTAATAAAGGGATGGAAAAGTTATTGCTACAGTTTTTAATAAATTACTATCAGGCTATGTATCCGTCGAAACTATAATAGTAATTATTGTCCAATGTAAGTATTCTGAAATATTTACTATTGACGCTGGGGTGGTGACGGTTGGCGATTATATTGGCACTACTCGCTCTAGGGTCATTTGGTTCTGGCCAAATGACTCTAGAAGTTCCAAATTCATACTTTTTTAGTACTGGAAAATCTTAAAAGTAATGAAAAGTGTTCCATCGTGTTCGTGTTCCACTAAGTGTTCTTTTGGGAAAAACTTAATAACAGCTCGATACTCTATTTTAAACATGTGACATTCTTCTACACTTAGCTTTCTTTATGCAACTATATCTGAACAATTGCACACAGCGGAGCGGAAGTTAAAGCTGCAATTATTTACCTAACAGATAAGGCATGACACCAGATAAGGCTTTTGTGAAGGGGATAATCTTTATCGGCGAGGACGGAAACTTATGGACCTATTCTCGCATAGTAAAAATAATAAGTAATTAAATTATTTTAAATTCAAGTATAATGCAATTGGAACGTTTGAATTCACGAAGAAATATCCGCAGAACATGCAGTTTTTAAACGTATAAAAGGATTTCTGTCAGTTGAATAATAGAAAAACAAAGACTTTTATGCAATAAAAATTGAAGGTCTGTACAATTAAATTGTTCAGAGTAGTATTACAATTTCGTAAATTATTGAACTTGAAGCTCCACAGTGATCAATTCTTAGTCCACTGCTAGTTTATATAAATTATCTCTCATTGCCATTAAGAAAATATTGGTAATACTCTTCTGTTTGCTGATGATACCGGTGAAATAGTTTTAGCTATAATTTTCTTGTAGAAAACGTTAATTATGTGCTTATTACAATGTATAATTGGTTCAAAGTTAACAAATTATCATTAAATGTAGATAAAATTACCATGAAATTCATAACATAGCTCACCTGATCTCTTAAATGTAACTACTAATAATCACATACTAGACAAACATGATCGTACTAATTTTCTAGGTCTTCATGTTGGCAAACACTTAACTTGGTAAGAACATATGGAGCATATCTAGGTATTGCACTACCTATTACACTCCGCTCGTTATATTTGAAGCACTCTCAAAGCAACTTATGCATATTTCTCTTCAATTTAATATTGTGGGGAAACAGTTGAAAGCAAATATGTATTTATATTTACACAAAAAAGTAATACGTATAATCATGTAGTTTTGAGACTTCTTAGTGAGTATGAACTTTTACACTAAAAATCCAGACCAGTCATTAAAAATACCAAATACTAACATAAATACTTGAAAAAAGTGGAATTTAAAATCTATCTTGTTATTATAATGAAGTTTATTACAAATACATTAGAATTATATATATATATATATATATATATATATATATATATATATGTCAGTCCTGGTATTATAGTGGTAACCATACTTGCCTTCTAAACCCAAGATTGCGGGTTCGAACCCGGCCAGGACCGATGGATTTTTTCGGGCGTAAAAATCCTAAGTATGGCTTCCTTCGGAAGAGAAGTAAAGCCGTGGGTCCCGTGTCGTACTTTTACGATACATAAAGAACCTCAAGCCTGAAAGAAGAGGCCTCTGAGCAAAATTTGTTGGCCGTTTCACGCCCTGAATTGAATGGGACGCTGATGACCTGTGATGTTAAAGAGCGTCCGTAAATAAACAAATAAAAATTAGAATATATAAGCTCTTATTCCAATTTTTACTCTCAAATTATCATCATCCGGTAATATGGAAATGTTCAAATCTGTTCATACACAATATCTATGCAACAATATCTATTATGCAGCTGAGGAATTCACAGATGAATAATGTTTAATATTTAAATAGCGTTCAATCATAAGGCAACAGATCTAATTTGTATAGCAGTTTCAATAATTTTGTTATATGTATGAGATTATTTGAGCATATGTATTTACAGTATAAGCCCGCCAATCCGAACCCAAAAATTTGTGAGAGGAAAATAATCAAATAAATTTCAGACTATAATAGCCTTGTATTACACATTAGAACATTAAACGTACTGTAAAAATATACTAGTACGGTACATAATTATGTGCGTTACACAAATGCAGAGGGTGCCGAAAAAAATGTATGCACACTTCAAGCAAAGAAAAAACTGTTAGCATTACAAAACTGAATTCATACAAACAGAAAATGATGAGCGCTAATTATCTTAGACTTTTACAGTTACAACAGTTGCTCAAAATGCCTGCCATCGGCGTCGATACACTTCTGAGTACGTTGAGCTACTGATCGAGTAACCTTGCGAAAGTGTCCTCAGCGATTGCAGCACATGCCGTTTCAATTTCTTCCCGAAGTGCTGCCAGTGTAGCTGGTTTTCTACGGTATACAACATCCTTACGAGTTCCCCATAGGTAGAAGTCCAACAGAGTTAGATCCGGAGAACGCGGTGGAAACTCAATCGGATCTCTTCGTCCTATCCAGTGCCTTGGAAGATTGTTATGAAGGTACGCACGTACATCTCGATGGTAATGTGGTGATGCTCCATTCTGTTGCATATGATATCCTGAGTCTGAAATTTGTCTTGAATGCGTGCAATTGTTACTCGCGTTGGCGGTTCTGTACGCACGTCTCCATTGCCTTTGAACTTCAACAACATTCTCGGTTTTCCAATACCACTTAAAATTGCTTTCCGATATTCAAACGATAATCTTAACTCCATTTTGTTGTAGCAACGCTACTATAATGCATGTTAAGTCACATCTGCTTACAGAACACCATAATACTACACATTACTGTTCAACCTTGAAACATATTAAATAGATTCTACTGTGAAAGTGTGTATACGTTTTTGGCACTCTCGCTATATCAGTAACAAATATAATTGCATCAATTTTATTTCACATCTATAGAAACTTATGCTAAAGAAAAAAAAAGGACAACTAAATTTTGTATATTCCACTCTCAAATTTGCATAATAATAATAATAATAATAATAATAATAATAATAATAATAATAATAATAAACAACTTACTTGCTATCAGCACCAAATTTACACGTTTTCCACTATGGGTGTAATATTGTTCACACACTCGTGCTTTTTAATTACTTTTCTTTTATGTCGTTTATCATTTCTAATTCTTCTTCGTTTATTTATTGCATTCATTTCAGCATCGTTGCCACTTGAGCTCGACATTTTACTTACAATCTTTAGCTTAGAAAACAATCGCAAGCATTGTTGGCTGTCCACACTAAAGTATCCATGCATACCAAAGTTTGGTAAAAAAATCCCATAAATGCAGCAGTTGAGAGGCTTTTACAATAAACCAGATGTTCAATATCTAATTCATCAATGTTATGTGAAATGCAGATGTGAGATTTTCACAATTAACCATTTGTCCACAGACAAGGAATAAAACTTTTCAAAAAACAATTTATTATAAAAATGTCAGTTATGGAGTGTTTGCAATCAAAATCCCTTTCAAAGCAGTAATAAGCGAGTTAAATATAAAACAAAATGCTACCTTGTGTTAACGGGTTGTGATCCGCCCTGTTATTTAGGTTAGCTTAAGTGTTATATTTTTAAATTAAATATTATTATTTAACATTGTTTGACTGTGTAGCGTTTATAGTACCACTTTGAATAATTTCTATGTTTAATAAACAAATCCAATTTACTTCCAAATATATAAATCGCATTAATAATGTGAATGTCATTTACAAATGATCGTTATAAATTTTTTCGACATTTTCCAAGTATGCTTTTTTTTTGAGATTTAAAATATCTTTAAAATCACCGAATGAAGAACCCTAAATAAAATCACAATCACTTAAACGCACGAGCTAAAATGACTGCTTCTAGTGCAAACTATAACCAATAAGTTGGAGGAAAATAAAACGTAAACAAATGAAACAACTTTTCTATGATTTTTACATTAAAACATCACAGGCCAAGAAAATCAACGTTGTCAGAATTTTCTTCCACTTATTATTATAGCGTTTTAAAGTTAAGAAAACATTTGACAATTTGAAAATTTCTTCTTTCTATTAAGAACTCAACTGTCACTCGTACACATTAAACACTTTGCTCTACGCCTTCCGTCAGAAAAAGAGAAATGACAATCGCCACAGATTGGCAAGTACAAACGCTTCTCTGAAGGTGCCGCAGTACGAAAGGGGCTATCGGCTTGAATAGACTCACGTCGCCGGGAAGTTGGGCGTCGGAACGTCTGGCGTCTCTCTCTCTCACTCTCATTCTCCCAGTCTAGCAGCTCATGTCGCATTCCCAAATTAATAATCTCTCTGACCTATATAGCCTGAAGAGAAATGGAGCAGGAGCGTGGAGAAAACGTGTCATTAAGGAAACATCTTTTCCAAAATTATTATCATTATATATAAATCTAACCATATTTAAGAATTTGTAAATACTTTCTCCATGTTTGGCTGAAACCTCTTAATAGGCAAATTAATAAATTGTATGATGTGAAAATATTAATGAAAGGATAAGAAGCTGAACTTCCATACACAGTCTTTTCGACATAATTTCTAATGCAAACATTTTTAACATAAAAAGAATTAACAGACGCAACAAATGTTTGGAAAATATAAAACTGTCAACTGATCAATTAGAAATACGCGGTCCTCATTCCGCTACGCAATTGTAAACGAATTTTGCCTGTGGGAAATTACTGCGTAACAGCCTTTCCATCTACCGAGGAAAATCATGACGCTTGATCGGAACTAATAGCGCTCATTTTTTTTTTGTTTTCGTTATTTTTGTAGTAAATAGACATTAATATTATACTCACCATCACAGCAAATGCTTAATGTGCTTGCCCTCCGCTGTGAGGTATGTTAAATCTTTTTAAAAAGAGAGAGAAAGAGAGCAATTTATTCTTTCGAATATTATAAAGTGCCTACCAGAAATTTTATTAGTTCTTCCACAGGTTTTATTTCAGATAAGATAAATAGCAACTGAATGACTTTAGACGCACTATCTACAAATACACCAATTTGCTGGTAAAGACCTTTAAGGAAATTTTCTAATCAACAGCCTACTTTATCAAGCTTCTCCTCTGTTAAAACCCGATTTTTTGGTCTTGAGTTCTTGACAACGAAAATGCCTTGGGTTCTAACTTTGCTCACCAATCTGAAAATGGCACTTCCTGATGAAAATGTTTGTTACTCCTGGAAATTAAGCTCAAAAGTTTCTCCTGCAGTACTTTACACAAAGCAATCTTTCTTTCTCTCTCTCTCTCTCTCTCTCTCTCTGTGTCTCTCTCTATCTATCTCACTCATAGTTCTTACTGCTGAGGCACCACAAGTGAATAACTATTCTTTGTTCTAACCTATATTTCATTCTCAGTATTTTCCACAACATACAAGTACACGTATAAAGTCTAACTCGCACTGCCTACAAAAAATGAAACTGTTGGTGTATAAACACGACTGAGCAAACTCAACTATTACCTCCAGTCTTACCGGGAACCGTGCTTCCACTGGAGGTCAACCGGTTTCCACTGTTCTATGCACACTCCGATTGCGTGATGGAATAAGGGCATTGTGGAATGAACGGTTGCAAAAGTCGTCCGTAGTTACAATAATATAGCTTGGATGCTGAGTAAAAAATAATAAAATAAATGTTGCATTTAGTTCTCATGAGAGTTTTATGAGGTCTTACTTGAATTGCTAAATTAGAAAAATAAAAGAAAAAAAATTACAGAAAAAGGGAAAGAGAATGGAACGAAAAGTAAATAACGTTAAAGAAGACAACAAGCTAATTCAACAAATCTTATTATAAGACAAGATGCGACGGTCCTCAACATTATCTCAGATACATCTCGGAGAGTAAGCGATGAGCAACAGGTACCTAGATCAGTAACAGGTAAGAAATCATTTAAAAATTTCCATAAATTGTCATGGAATTTCATATTCATCACCAACATCTTCGCTGAGTGTAGTGGCGTCCCGGCCTGAGAAATCTGCTATAAAATTTATAAGAATGGGCTAGCATTGTAAAGAAAAAATTAGTTATTATATAAAAACGTCTAGTATCAATAAATAGGATTTTTTTCAAATTTAATTGTATTAAAACTATTTACAAATGTTCATGTTCCTCTGGATAAAAATGTATCAAATTAGGTCCATCAGTGCAGAACGGTGGTTTCTTAAGAGGTACACAGATTCTGTGTCGTACAAAATGTTACAGCGTCTTACGTAAGAAAAGTAATTACAAAGTTAATATATTTTACTTGTAGTATCCAAGTTTTAAGAAGGTCCAGTGTTCATGCACCGTTGGGTTCGCGAGAGGGAAAGCGTTAAGCGGCCGACTTGTGAATGGGCAGTTTTGATTGTACCTTACACTATTAACTTTCATCACAGGTGGATCCCCCACAGAGGGTATTGTTTATTTCCTTGAGTATTTTAATATTGAATTTTAATTTTTCCATTTGTTAACATCTGTAATAACACTAGCCTTTATTGTTCCGAATTATTTGAATCCTTAGTTCGTTCCGTTCCCGATAGTTGCTACCCGCTTTTTTTGTGGGTAGCGGTTCCCTCAATGATAGAACACCGTTTTACTATAGACTTCACACTTGCAGCTCTGACAAATAAACATTGAAAATAACAAGTCACATGTTTTACTATAGGTAATTTACATTTAGATTAACCGTGTCGGTTCTGGTGGTGTAGTGGTAACCATACTTCCCTCCTAAACCCAAGATCGCAGGTTCGATCCCGGCCATGACCGATGGATTTTTTCGGGCGTAAAAATCCTAAGTATGGCTTCCTTCGGAAGGGAAGTAAAGCCGTGGATCCCATGTCGTAGATTTACGACACGATAAAGAACCTCAAGCCTGAAAGAGAGGCCTCTGAGCAAAATTTGTCGGCCATTTCACGCCCTGATTTGAATGGAACGCTGATGACCTGAGATGTTAAAGATCGTCCGTAAATAAACATAAGAAAAAGAAGAAAAAAAGAATCACCGCCACGGGTAACCGAAGTCGTTAAGGCGCGGATTCGTGACCGGGAGGTCTGGGGTTTGCAGTGGTATTAAATGAGGTAACTGTGTTTTAATTGAATAAGTTATTTTTATGGATGGAAGGGAAGATTTTGGAAAAGGAGATTTGATTTGATAGGTTTTGGATTTAATCTCAGGGGTAATGTTATTTCCGACGACTGCTACCGCTGACTTATGTTTTGCCACGGCTGTTGAGACTCTGCTGCTGGGTGCTTTTATGGTTCTGTGACCATAGGGGAAGGAGTCCTGGAGGTTAATAATATTTTCCGTTATGGAAGATGGAACACAATTTATTGTTCATATACTATTGCACATAAGATGTATGCACTCAAATAATAAAGCTCATCCACTTAATACTCTTCCAATACTAACTACCGCTTTCCACTAACTGAAGTGAACTGAGAAAGCCCTTCCACTGATATTGCCCCGCTGAATACTCTTTCAAAACTAACTGCTCGCCTCAAGACTAAATAAACATGGCCTACGTGACTTTTTCCATGTAGAATCAACTCAAGCGGTTGGCTTCTTCCCTTGAAGAAATTATCAGCCTGTCTTTTCATCCCTGCAGTCACCAAATATTTTATGGTGCCTATCCTGCTTAAGAAATTCTCTAACAAAATACCAATAAACATCTTGCTCAAGGATTCTTTACAAATATTGTTACAACAGACTACAGAAATCCACAGATCAGATTTTATGGCTGGGGTAGCTTTCTGCACACTTGCGAGAAAATAACATTTTAAACACAATAACTCAACACTTGTACAGGAAGATGGGGCACTACACTCATGGCTGTAATGATAAAGTTACATAAAATGATTTGCTACAATCAATCTAATTAAATATGGGGGTGGCAGCTCATAAATACTGTCCCAGGTTCGAATTCCACCAGAATCGTTCTACCTGACTAAGGTTTTTTCCGGGTTCATCTCAGTCCTCATAAATAACAAATACCAGGGAGGTACCCTAAACTTAGACCTGGATCCTTTCCTAATATATCATTTCATGTATTATCAATGTCCACCGCCTGTGGTACCTCAGTAGTAAAAAACGGGCGTTAAACAACATTAAAAAAATTAAATTTCTATGTCGTAAGAAACTATCGTACTTTTCATTATTATCACTGTCATCGTCAACGACAGAGTCGGCCCTGGTTGTCTAGTGCAGCGGTTTCCAAAATGTGTTTCCCGCAACATCTCCCAGTGATCCCAAATTCAACCAGATATAGCTATATAAATCAATTTATTCTCTTCTCTATCATTAGAATATTTCTTTTACGGTCCCAAGCAGTACTTTTGGTTTTGCAACATTGAAAAAGGTGTTATGTATCATATCTATAATATATTGTGGATTTACAACGCTTGCTTTTAGTTCCTAGCTAGGAGTAGTGATTAACGCCCGTTTTTACTACTGAGACTCCACAGGCGGTGGACACTGATGATACGTGAGATGAAATGATAAACAGGGAAGGATGTATTTTTTTTAAAGGAAGGAAGCGTTCCATAAGTTTAGGGTACCTCCCCGGCCTTTGCAAGTTATGAGGACTGAGGAAAACCTGGAAAAAACCCCAGTCAGGGAGGACGGTCCTGGTGGGATTCGAACCCCAGACTTCCCGCTCCTTAAAGACCTCAGCCACCCGTGGCGGTCTCTTAATTCGTTTTAAAATGTGTTGCCTTAATATGTTGTTTCTGTTTGTTTTGTAATGTATGTAGTTAAATTAGAGTAGAAAACATTTTGTAATGAAATATATTAATAAAGTATGCTGTATAAAGGTCTTAGACAAACGATCTAAGATAGTGGAATTGAAGTCAAAGGTTTCAAACTTACATACGTGTTAAAGTTTTGAAAAAGGTACGCACGCCACTGACTTTTACTTACTTCCATCTTAAAGCACTCCAGTTCACATATGCTTGGAGTACTAAATTCTGAAGTTTTACCTTTTCTTCTCTAAATGCATGGTCATATAAGTGCTAGTGAAAATTTTGCTCCTTGATGAACTTTTCCATTGAAAAGTGCTCCATTATCTAAAAGGGAACCACTGGCCCAATGGTGACCTCGTAGGACAAAGATAGCGGGCTCTATTCCGGCCAGGGTAGATGGACTTTTTCTAAGTATGGCTTCCTTTGGAAGGGAAGTAAAGCCGTGAGTCCCGTATTGTAGATTTACGGCACGTAAAATAACCTCAAAGCTGAAAGAAGAGCAAAATTTATCGGCCGTTTTACGCCCTAAATTGAATAGGACGTTGTTAGCCTGAGATGCTAAAAAGCCCATAAATAAGCTAAATAAATAAAAAAAAAAACAAATGAACAACAGTAATCAATCCTAATGGTCTTTAAAGTGATTATTTCTGCATGAAAATTAATATTTATATAATACTTTAAATAAGAAGGTTGAAAGTTGTTTTTTTTTTCAAAATAATAAATACCAATAATTACCCGGGACTTCGTTAGTAAAGTTATTTGTGTCATCAGCTATCACCTAGCAATTTGTATAGTTCCCTACCCCAAATACTAAAAACTATGGGCGTATTACACGTTTTTTCCCATCCGTCTTCTACCTTAGCCTTTTTCATTTTTATTTTCTTTAGTAACTGATTTTAAGTGACCGGCACTCCGAAATTTATGCCATATACTTTTCTTATTGCTTCAATTGTAACCTTTTATTGGCACAGTTATACAAACTATCTGTATATAGAAGAATTGGTACTCAAATATTATAACTTTATAAAGAAGCCGACAAGAGGACGTAATAATTGTTGCTAACTGCTTTGGAACAAAGCCTTGTGCATTAGATACGGTTGAAATATAAGATATCAATATGAAAAGAAGGTAATACTATATTATTTACTTCCAAACTGAACATGAGGGTAATGTTTGAGAAAAAATATAGCTTTAGTCGTTTGTTTTTATTTCCCCGAGCGGTTGCTAAAGGCGCACAGATTGAAGGTGGGCTAGCAAGAGTAAAACCATCGCACCGGAGTCAACTATAAGTTCAGGTCTATGTAAGTGTAAGGTCATGTTTAAGGTTGCGCGAAATTAACTGTTTGCGGCGTCATAGGAAAATGACATCATTCTTCACTATGCAAAGGTGGATGCAAAAAGAACAATCTTGGAGGTATTTATTTTCGTTTGTGTTGAAGGTAATGGGTTTATTTTCACTCGCAGTAGCTGCCCCTACGGTTTCTATATTGTCTGGCGTAGGATATGCTCCAGAAAGTCCTATTTGTTTTAAAAGAAATTGAAAAATTACGGCCACATTCCATACACTTCAGCGAAATACCATCTTGCAAATGAACAAAAGCGCAATAATATCATGTTTATACTCTTGCTGCTTATCTTTTTGTGATTTTAGTGCTTGTGCATTGTTGTAAGAGCTCGGAGCTATTAGCCGCAATCACGGCTTCAACGGCTCCTTTAGGAGCCACCAACTACATTACAAAAGAGCAATTATTACTTTCAGTGCTTATGTGTTACTGATTTATTCATAGTATTCTGCTATAATATGAGAATAGCGTGTTTTGATTTCGATGGTTATCCGCACGCACTCCCCGTATACCCAAGTGACAGCTCTGTAAAACAAAAACAAGTGAATAAAGGGACCTATTCTCCAACTTTACGAACCTTATAACTTCCGTCTTTTGCTTGGAAGTACGAGGGTGGGTCTATAAGTTTTCGGCCTAACCATTTTCTAAGTATGATAAAGACAAAAACTATGCTTCACTTTTCAATAAAGTTACCCTTTATTACAATATACTTCTCATATCTTTCAATTAACATTTTAATCCCTTCCCCCAAAACAACCAAAAGCTTTGTCTGCAAAATGGGCATAAACAGCATCCATCACTTCTTCGTCAAACTTAAATTTCCTTCCTCGAAGGTCTTTCGTGAGTTTTGAGAACAGGAAATAGTCACTGGGAGCTAGATCTAGGCTGTAGGGTGGATTGTCGATCTTCTTGAAACCACATTTCTTCACAGCTTCCTTTGCAACAAGAGCTGTGAGCATAGGCGCGTTGACGTGAAGAAGGCGCACACCACCACTGAGCTTTCCTCGCCTTTTCCCTTTGATGGAAGCACGTAGTCTATGCAGTAGGCCAGCATGGTACTCGCCATTTACTGTGGTGTTCCTCTCCTTGAAATCAATGAAGAGTATTCCTTCACAGTGCCAAAAGATTGTAGCCATAATCTTCTTGGTTCAGTGAGTGACCTTGGCCTTTACAGGCGATGCTTCGCCAGATTTACGCCATTCCATATATTCTGATTTGGACAAGGGATCACAGAATAGGATCATAGTTTCATCTCCTGTAACAATGGTTTGCAGAACTTCTCTCTCGTTGCCACGGCAGAGCTCCAAAAATACCTGACAACAGATGACTCGCTGCCGCTTTTGGACTGAGGAAAGAAGTCTAAACTGTAACCTTATTCATGTTTAAATGTTCATGAATAATTCGAAGGACTGTTGTTTTAGAAAGGCTCAACCTTGTTACTATTTCTTCAACTTTCAGCCACCGGTCTTCCATAATTTCTCCTTCCACAAGAACGATGTTTTCAGGAGGTGAGCACTTCCAAGGGCCGACCGTACGCTCTTCGTTTTCAACACTTTCTCGATCCATTCGAAAAAGTTTGGCCCATTCTTTTACGGTAGAATATGAGGTGGATGCTTCCCCATATATACCGTTCAATCGCTGTTTAATTTCATTTGGAGAAGCCCTTCTTTTGTGAAGAACTTAATAACAGCTAGATATTCCATTTTGAACATGTCCCAGTCCTCTACAGAGAGCCTTTTTATGCAACTATATCTGAACAATTGAACAATGGAGCGGCATTTACAGCTGCAATTATTTACTTAAAAGATGAGGTTTTTGTGAAGGCCATAATCTTTATCACGAGGCCGGAATCTTATGGACCTACCCTCATAAGTCCATCGAATAATAGAAGAGGTGCAAAACATTCCTAAAGTCTAGTTAAGTCATTTCTTAAATGGCTCTATGATCGACTGGCACATTGTAAAGCAGTGAGGGCTACCTGTTTGAACACAGAATTTAGACGTTGAGCTTTGTTTTATTTTGGTTAAAGAGGGCGCGTTTTATTATTCGCTACACTTTCTTTTTTCTTGATTTGGTAACAACAAATTTGTACACAAGTGTCTAGGGTGATTCTTTTTTGAAAAGCTCTTAACGAGCATTATTTGAAAATGTAAAAATGTATTTGGTATTCCATTTAAAATAAAATAGTAGGATTTACTTCCGGTTAAATTTTGGGACTTTTATTTAGAGTTTAAGTATCAGAAAATGACATTACTAACCGTGGAAGCAAGGTTTGGAATCAAGAACTTCTCGCTTTGTGAATCTAATAGTGATTATATAAAAAATAACAGGAAAGAGTTCTTATCAAAAGCAAAAGATCGCCCACCCATTGTTACCAACCCTAGCCGGATCACTGGTAGAATTTTCCGTAATTGATTTTACCTACTGCCAAGAAACAGCATCCAAAATAATAATTAATTTAAGAATTAATTACATATATAGTAGCTTTTTTTTTTTTTTTTTTTTTTTTTTTTTGCAGAAACGATTTTCTACTGTCAGCATTGTTTACATGGTGTTGCGACATAGTAACGCACACTGCAATGATGTCATCTTAGCTCTTTTAAGGCTAAATATAGCCTTTCTTACTTCCTCTTTAGCCCCATTTTTGTTTGCTTTTAATAACAATAAAACTTACTAGGTACTCCTAGAGGATACACTGAACAGTACACCTGTAGAATTATTTAATGGATATATGATAATTCTGACATAAACATTGTTAATTCCCGATTGTCGGCACAAAAATTTTATTCGGTGCACAGTTTTGCAGAGCAGTGTAATGTGGATCGACCTAGGTGTAAAACATCTTGTTTACAACCAACATTTTAGAACTGCAAATCTCACACGGCACAGTTTTGCGAATATATTTTCTGTCAGCTTGCAAAATTTTGAGTAATCGAAAATTTTAGCGAAGAATTTCAATATTTCACAAGACGAAGCACTTAAACATTGAAATATATTTAAACTGCAGTAATGATGAATTTTCAATAAAATCTACTGAGTATTTCTAACTAAAAGCAGAGGCTAGTTTCACTTAATATCAAAGAGGAGATAACATAGATACGAAGTGATATCCAAAAGTTCCAAAGCTGGTTCTGATACATAAAAAAGTACTTCACTGATCTAATTTTAACACGATCTCCTTCTAAATAATCTCCTTGGGCAGCAAGGATTTCCCAGGGCTCGAAATCCTTGTAGGGGACTCGTCTACGCCCTTCTTTTGCCGCCCGTAGATCTAGCCGCTCGGTATCTCTCTCTTACTGATCCCTTCCTCCCGGAGGTGGCTTCACTGGGGGCATAGGTACACAAGGCCAGCCCTTGAGCATGGCTAAAGTACCGAAATAACTTCTTCCGACCCGAAAAATCCAATTTGATCCAAGTCAGACAGGGATGAACATGCTGACGAGCATTGTGGCGTAAGTTTCCGAAACACTGAAGGAACATCTAAAAAATACCTAAGAACAACTCAGTCGGGAATAGGACCGGGTTCCCCGCGTGGGCAGAACGAATGTTACCACTGAGCCGTAGCGATAATCAAATGCCAGATTAAGCTTTATTAGGTTCCAATACAATTCTTACTTTAATAAGAGCTCAATATTACTTCTTTTAAGTAAATATATTTATGGCTTTGTTAATTACTGAGAAAGATTTTATACTTAAACACTTCATTTCTTCTTCATCTTCTTTAACTCTTTGCCGTCCTCCAGTATTAGAAATTACACTCCCTGGGACTTAATAACCCAATGCCCGGCCTGTTGGAGAATTAATTATCTCTGATACACATACACACTGAGGGACTCTCTGAATGGATGGTTAGTCCAATGCAAGACCCGCCTCGAAGAAATTACAAGCACAGATAGACGCATAGAGATAGACTGAAGATGAAATATAAAATGGAAGATTAATCCGTGGCAGAGAAATCCTAACCCGGCGTTTTCCCTTTCTGCAAATGGACTGAGGAAATCCACAGAAAACTTCAGACATATTAGTCGGCAGCACAATTTTAACCTGTAACCTGCTGAATAGAGTCCCGCCTGAGCCAACCGGCTCGATCGTTTTAATTCTACCTTTTCTGAATATATATTGTTAATAATTGGTATTTCATATGCGTATTGATCTTGGTATAAATGTGGTACATTTTCTTTTTGCAAAGGTGAGCCATGAATATATTCTTTGGTTTCCTTTTCCATTTTTAATTTTTCTCCATCTAAAGGTTATCTATATCTTTAAAGTTAGTTAAAACTTGTCGGTATTCATGTCGTACCTTCTATATCTTTTATAAACTCTTGTAACATCCACTTTTTAGACTTTTCACAGCTCGTGGCAGCATACATCCCGGGTTGCACACTTTTACTCTTGCTACTGCTGAATATAGGTTGCAAGCTTCTAGAATGTTAATAACTAGAATTAACACTTATATGTGCATAACTAAACATACACAATACAGAGAGAGAGAGAGAGAGAGAGAGAGAGAGAGAGAGAGAGAGAGAGTACTTAATAAAAATATCCTGTAACGTTTGTCCTGATTTTCATGCAACAAACTAATCAATGACCTTGTGATTAAAATCGGCAATCTGCAGGATGAAGTTTGTCTTTACAGAAAACATTATAGACTTCCTATGTTTACAAGACACACTTGACTGAAATTAATACCTGGAGTTGGTCTATCCGATTTTCTCTTACAACAGTCACAAAGAAAATGACTTAATATGTAAGCTTTATACAGCGATTATTTCTTTTGCATTCAGTTGACAACGAAATAAAGCAATTATTTCATGAATTCACAGGAAACTTCACTGGCCATTCACCAACAACCTACTAATTAAACCACATTGTAAGTAGCAATAATGCGATCAAATGACCGATTACTTCTGCTGTAGAATGTCTACATGAGAGTATAGCTACTTCAAAGGTATTGTTTGATATTGAAATAACTGCAAGTTTTCCACATTTAATATACAGAGGTTGCCAAAAAATGTACACACATTTTCGCAGTGGATATCTATTTAATATATTTCAAAGTTGAACCGAAAAAAACAACAGTAATGTGTAGTATGATGTTCTGTAAACAGATGTGACTTACATACATTATGATAGCATTCCTACGTGACAGGTAAATCAACAATGAACAAATGAAGTCAAGATTATCATTTGAACAGCGGAAAGCTATTTTGAAGTGGCATTGGAAAACCGAGAATGTTGTTGGAAGTTTAAAGGCAATGGAGACGTGTGTACAAAACAGAACCGTTTCCGGGATCTAACTCCGTTGGACTTCTACCTATGGGGAACTCTTAAGGATGTTGTATACCGTAGAAAACCAGCTACACTGACAGCACTTCGGGAAGAAATTGAAACAACATGTGCTGCAATCGCTGAGGACACTTTCGCAAACGTTGATCAGTAAGTAGTTCAACGAACTCAGAAGTGTAGTGACACCGATAGTGGGCATTTTGAGCAACTGTTATAACTGTAAAAGTCTAAGGTGATTAGTGCTCATGATTTTCTGTTTGTGTGAATTTTGTTATGTTATGTTAACAGTTTTTTCTTTGCTTGAAGTGTGTATACATTTTTGGCACCATCTGTATATGACTTTGTTACCACTTATGTGCTGTTTCACAATAATTACCTCTCACCTCCCTAAATTAAGATACTCCGCAAGCTCACGAACACATTGGTTTGCAACGCATCTGCAAAGCAACTCCCCTACAAAGTCCGCAACAGACATTGCTGCTGTTGTTTCCTTTACACATAAAAAGTAATTAAGCAATGGTTATAGGAAATTAACCGTAGACAATTTGGAGATAGCGCAAACCAGAAACCTTCTAGAAGAGCATTTTAATTTACAACATACCTAATACGTTATTTTTTGGTATTCCATGTAATTTATGTACATATACCAGTTGGCAAAAAAATGTATTTGCTATCTTAAGGGCAAAGTTTCCTAACATACCTATTATCATGTGTGTTGGTTGCGGGCTCTATTAATGGCAAATGTCGCTGGATACGAACGCTGAGTAAAGTGTGTTGTTAGTTAAAAAGTTTGGAATCGCTGTAGAAAAACATTTTCCCTCTGTAGATTCTAAAGATAGAATGGTGTGTCATTTGGAAATGTTATCGATGGCATTACACCTCACACAATGGTCGCCGTAGAGACTTTTGGTTTTCATTAAGCATATCTTACAGAATGTTCCACCCCACCCCCCTTACTTTCCGCAGAAACCTTTTACTTGAATGAAAGTATGTCTTAATTATGAAAAATGCTGTATATGATTCTGGTACGAAACAAATTGAGACTAAAAGCAAAGCCGCACGTATGTTTATCTGCATGCGTGACCATTCGGTAATTAACTTAGAGCGCAAAATGTTAACAATTTATTGAAACATTTGCCCTAAAGCGTGCTGCATTAAATGCCGTAAGAGGCTGTTGATGAGTTACACTGCGGTGCTGCCAATCGTGGACGCTATGTAGACAAGAACAAAGAAATCGAAAGCAAGTTTGAAATACAGCTGTACGCAGTACTCGAACCGGCAATCCTGAAGTTCCCAGTCACTCGCTTTTGCAACGAACTAGAGCAATCGATACGTCATTTAATTTAACAAATGGGATTCACGGCAACCTGCAGAGCTCTTCAATCATATGCAGTCATAAAATGAACGACCTGGAAAAGGAGGTATAAGCATACAAAACAAAATGCTGCAATAAATGAAATGCCACTAGAGCATATCGGATAAAACAGGGCACGAATCACGATGAATGCTTAGCCTGCATTTTTTTTTCAAACGATGGAGCTAATAGGTTATTTTGCTACTCTCTTGTTAATAACCTCCAGTATAATTTTTTTCTTTTTCTATTTTCTTTCAGTCTTTTCCTTAGTTGCAAAAATATGAGTCTAAAAATATAGATTTCAAGTACCATACAACAGCAGGAGCATAAATTTATATGGACCAAATAAGTTTTATACAGAGAGTTATTTTTGGCTTGCATCTGTAGCTGAAGGCAAGCATGCGGGAACAATATCACACCAGTTGCTGGCTCTGACAATGCACACATTTCCCTCGCATTTCTAGTTGAATAACTTTGAGCAATGATAGCATATATAGAACAATAATTTTATTACTTTTATTTCATAATTAATGCTAACCTATATTATAGGAGTTGCTTTTTTGCATTGCTTGCAAGACTGCCCAATTCAAGGAAGTTAGGAAAAATTCTACCAAATAACAACCAATGTATTCACTGCAGTAGCCAATATGTTTAAATTAATGTTATTATATATAACATGAGGCTTTTCTCATGTTTCAAAATCTTAAGAGACTGTGAATCTCTTGCAAAGTTGGAATGCCACCAATGACTGAATTAATCTGCAAAAGTCTAACAATGAGCATATTTATTCAATTTAATATATTTGTTATAGACAGGGGCATACATTTTTCCTTTGGCTGTAGGAAGCTAGCTGCTGGAGCCACAGAGCCTAAAAGCTTAATTTTCATTGCCTGAATCAATTAACAACCTTTGTTTAGGTTCAAGCTTTGAGTCTGTGAGGTGGATTCAACCATAATCTAGTCATTTAATTGAGTTTTTACACCTTGATGTTCTAATAACTACCACGTATTATGGGCTGCACCTTAATATTTTTCTTTATATCATTGTAGTGTTTGATATTAGATATTCTAAGTAACTGCAACATTTACTTATTCTATTATTTTATTCTTTCCAAAAGAAACTCTTAATACTATGAACATTTAAAAATTCTTTAGTTGTGATTAGAGAAATTTTTTTAAGTTATAATTAAGATATATTATGAGACTAAATTTGCTAAATTTAACTTAGAAGAATACTCTACTTAATGTTGATGTAGTTGGTTTGATGACACTTACTTGGTTTTTTTAATAGGACATAGAGAACATCACTCCCACCATCAGCAGAAGACCAACATTATTTTACTACTTCATTATTATAGGTTCAAGGGTATAAGTTCATATTTCTGCTGTATATTATTTTACTCCATAGTTTATTCTTTTCAACACTTCTGAAAAAAACTTAAGTTAACGTGAATTATAAAGTTTTGAAAACCTTGTCTTTCATATCCAAAAATGACTCACATCTGCAATGATGTATCATCAGTAGAACAGTGAATACCAACAATTTTCTTTTCCAGATGTGGCAGCTGGTTAGATATCGTTACATAATCTTATGACCATAGCCATGGATTATTGCCATTGCAACCACTGATTTATGAGCAGCTGCATTGTACTGATGAAGGCCCATCACCTTTATGTAGTTTTATTCACAAAGTTTCCCTTATTGATTAAAAAAGCTTAGCACCTGGTCTAGTTATGGTGTGTCACTTCTGAAGAAAGGGGGAAAAGGGGGGGGGGGCACTATTAAGGTCCCTTGCAAACTTCTTAAATAATAGTTGTTGTCTACTAGAGTGTATTCATCTTCCAGTTTGAATTTCCCAAATTGACTTTTTAATCGTCGCTTAAGCAGCAGCATCATTCCCTAATGTTCCACTTTCACTGAATTTCTCTGGGATCAGGTTATTTTTAAAAGACACTGAGTTAACACACAATATTTTCAAAAATATACTTGAGCTGTTGTATTTAAAAACTCGAGAAAGTACATATATTATCTCAAATGACAACAGCTTCCAAAGAATATTTAAAGTTAGACACTACTGGTTTTGGGTGGCACATATGTGCAGACTGCAGATACCAGTTCTTATGGCAGTTGTATTAAGCATTGTAAAACCACCCTATTTGCTTGGAGGGCTGCACTTGCCAATCAATGATCAGGTCTTTTGATTGTACCAAGGAAGTAAATCTTTCTATGCCATAGTAGGACATACGTACCTATGTAAGAACTTATAAAAACTCAGAAATTGGATTTAGTTTATGTTTATTAATGCTGTGAATTGTATATGGCTTCCATCTAAACAGTATTTTGTTTGTAGTTTTGCATAGCGGAAATTTTCATAGTGAAATACAGCAAATTGAACTTTTTTCAGTGATTTCCTCATACATAATTTTCCACACTTATTTTAATTAAGTTAGTACACCACTTTGAATATTGGTTATTGTTTGAAACTCATGTGTTATCTAATAATAATAATAATAATAATAATAATAACAATTATCATCATCATCATCATCATCAATTCTGTACATTGATGGGAGGTGTACCTGTATGTTCAATCTTTGAAGGTGTGCAGCAGAGCTGGATCTATAATTTATTGAACTATGCCCCATTTAAGAAGTTGAGAGCGCCACATCACTGATAAACTACAAAGAACAGTCAGAAAATGTATAGTATGGAGAAGAATATCTTCACTACCAAATTCAAAATGTTATGTATGTATCAGTGTGCAAGTGTGTATAATGTTTATATGTGTTCATACATTTTACTTTAAGCAGTAGTGGCATGTATTGTTCTTAGATTACTGTAGACATAAGCAAGAGAATTTTCATGTATGGTCAGCTGTGGATGCAAAAATTGAGAGATGTGGTTCTCATAAAGAGCAGTTCTAAGTTTTTTAAAGATAATTTCTATTTATAACAGTCTTAATTCAGATATTTGGTTGAATTTTTGACACTGGAACTTCACTAAATTTTTTATTTTTGAACTTATTTCCAATGCATTTGCATTAATCTTCAGCGACTTTCTCCAAGTCATCGTCAAAAATCCAACCCAAATAATGTAATTTAAAATAATTTCACTGTTAATGTTATATTAACTATCTATTGTATTACATTTTTAAAATAATTATTAAAGACAAAAACTGGTTATGTTGGAAATGGATTTCTTTTCCATTAAAATCTGGTACCTAATTCTGAATAAATTAGGGGTCTTTGTTTTTGTTTTTCCCCACATCAGACTGGGTCCAAAGCTGCACATATGACAGCCCAGGATGCATATTGCTGCTGATAAAGTTGACTAGTGCATGTTTAGGTTTAGAACAAGAATTACTGTGTTATATTTCTTTGTTTGCCATGGTTAAAAAACAATGAATTTTCATTTGCTGTAACTTTTATGAAGCGAGTCAGTGGTTCACTTAATGACAATATTTCAAGCCTGTTTTCTGGGCATTCATCCATTTGACAGATCTACAGTTCATAAAATAGTGCCTAAAGTTAAAGCAATATGATCAATGTTGGACATGAAAATAAAGGACAGACATCATGTGTTAAAGAGAGGAGAAACTAGATGATATTGTACTCAATTAGAACAATCATTAAAAACTCTCTTGCAAAGTTACTACAAGTGAGCCTTAACATATAACATACTCTACTATAAAATTCTAAAATATCATCCCTACAAGGTTATGAAGTTGCATGCCTTACAGCACACAAACTCGGGAAGGAGAAACTTCATCTCCTGTAGATGATGATGACGACGACGATGATGATGATGATGATGATGATAATAATAATAATAATAATAATAATAATAATAATAATAATAAATGAACACTTCATGCAAACAGAGCATCAATATTATTATATTTTTTTATTTGTATTTAGGTAACAATGCTTTTACTGATTTGCCAGTCATGTGGCAGACTGGGCATGGGCAGTTGTGCTGTGTGCTCCCTGCTGCTCACCTGTTCTGTATATAGGTTAAAACAAAATGAATATCCGATATATGGTAAAGTGGTTAATAAGTTTCAAGATATATAATTATAGGTATATTGAGCAATGTACAGAACTTCTTGGTTAATGATGAAATATTATTCCTTAATGCTGCTAACAATAAGCACATGGCCTGCTATAAAGTGGTGATTATATGTGATAAAAGTTCATTAGAAATAATAAAAGTATTCAGTTATTATATAAATCTTTATTAACTTTTTTAGTAATAAATTTAAAATTACATGTATAATTTTAAGTGGGTAGTTCTTTTATGTGAAAATAGGAATCCACTCATACTTTTGTGATTGATTTTTTGTAATTGAATATTTCATAATAGAAAGTAAAAAAATAAAAAACAACAGGTACTGAAGACAATCACAGAGAAAATAATAAATATAATTCTGCTTATATTCAAATCCAATCTTACAAACAATTTACAAATTTCTCTCCTTTACTGCATACAAACTTTAACCCTTTGTGCCGCATATGGTATTAGCTGTTTGCTCTCTAAGCAGGCTTTTGGGCATTTAAATTCTGAGCGGTTGCCTTGAGCTGTTGAAGCAGGACTGTTTGTAATGTCACACAATATAAACTATTTAAAACACTCACTACGAAATAAAACAAGTATTTCCACCATAATATGCCCTCCTTTGGTCCCTGATGTCAACTCCTTCCATTACTGCACGAGGACAGGGTATCTTTTATTTTTTCTTTTCTTCTGCCACTCTTCCTTTCTACTTCCACATCTGTTCTTGGATCAGGATTAGTGGATAACAAAAGAACGTCTCTATTATCATGCCACACAACTGCAGTCAAGTTCTTGTTTTGCAATTTGCGAGATTCGCCTCGTTTTAGTTTGTTGTTTCGGCTTTGAAAATTCTTTCGGTCAGTCTTTCTTACCTGCACGAGCTGTACCACACGCGTATATTTTCCTGTTCAAAAGCAAGTTCATGAGCTTTGTAGACGTAAAAAAATGATCAAAATACACGTGATGCCACAACCCCGTGTATTTTTCACATAAGTCTAGAACCGCTTGTTCTCCAAGTAGAAGATTGCTGTTTCTCGCCTCTTTCTTCCCCAGGTAGATTTTTACAGTCTAATAAATATTTATTGTTACTATCTGCAATACCCCATGTCTTTAAACCCTATTTTGTTGGTTTAGCAGTCAATTATCGTTTTATAAAGAAGCGACCTTTGAAGCCTATCATCGCTTCATCAGCAGAGATTTCGCGACCAGGTTTATTGACATCGGCAAACTTCCTGATTGTGTGTAAAGCACGCCGTACCTTATAAAAGTAATCGTAAGAATCTTCCCCTAATTTTGGCTTTGCAGATTCGCCATTCAGATGAAGGTATTGTGGTATCTTTTGAAATCGAGACAAGGTCATTGCTTGTCTTATATTTGGGCACACACAAAAATCCCCGAAAAAGTAATCTCTGGTTTCAGGCAAATCTACCAACCCCATTTATACCAAAACAGGCCTGAATTTCCTTTGAATTTGTGTCCTCCCATTTTGAATCGTTCGTTTTAGTTTGTATTTGAGGGGCATATCTGTTGGTTTCCTCCGCGATAAAGCAACAAAAATCTGAATTTATAAAAAGTTCGAAATAAGCTATATCTGGACTCCCTGGAGGGATATCATATTTGGCTCCTGTGGGAGATGAAAATTGTTTTAACACATGAAAATAAAATTGGAGCTCATTGTACAGGAACTTCTTTGGTTTTAGTCCGCCTTTGAGATGTTTCTGTTCCGTGCTCTATGTGTTCAATACATTCACCGTCTTTTGTTCCTTATCACTGTCTTCCGCTAACTCGCTAAACAAGACGCATCGGAACTACTTTCGCGATTTAATTCCCCGTAAACTTCTGCAAGTATTTCCCCTTGTGTTACCAATCTTTTGTTTACAACAGCGTTTTCTAGCCCGTGGTGTGCTTGATACTACGTTCTACTACGCTGTGCGCAAGCCATTTATCGTTTCAATACGTTTTACTACGATATGCGCAGCATAGGGTTAACTAGTTATTTTACTGAATGTACCCTGAAATGCGCAAATATTGGCTTGTGAGGCAGCATCTTTTAATAGTCACAACTTTGTTTTAAGTATTATATTACTATCTTCTTAAACAGTCACTTACGTGCTGCAATTCCTGCAGCAGCCCAAAGCACCAACAATGGTTTGGCTGAGGTTCTGCAGATTTTAAACGCAAAAATGTTTTCATATAAAAGTGAGAAATAAGCTGTTTTGCACCTATCTTGCAGATTATATCATGCTTATGATAAATGAACCTTTAAATAGCAAATAAGTTTGGGAATGATTTTCCTTCCACAGAAGGGCCATTACTGGTCAGCTATGTGAAAATTCAGTAACCCTGAGAAATGCTTTGCATTACAGCATCCAGCAATAGATAAACTTTCTGATCTAATCTGATCTAACAGAGATAGTCAACAAGAAGAGTATGTTGCAATCTATATATGCGTTTACCAGCAGGCAGCTTTTTTGATGTAATTCTTAGAGGCAGCAACTACTTCATAATTTTTTTAAGAAATACATTGAGCATCTCTGTAACAAGATAATCACAGGCAGATTCGTGATTGGAAAGGGCATGGTAGCTCAAATGGAAGAGCACTAGCACATGGTCATGACTTCATATTTTTTCTATCTAATGCTGATTCCAAACCATAGCCTAACACAGTTTGTATATAAAAAATAGACTTAAAATCCATTGAATAGTTTGGAATGAGTAAGCCCATTCAATTAAGATGTGGTTAGAGGGTAAAAATTATAATTTTAGTTACAGTTATAGTTCTCCAAAATGAGACAAAGGATATGTTAGGGAGATACACATTAATGTGCTTACAGAAACCATTGACTGTACTGATAGTAATAAAACATTTTCTACTTTAATACTCCAATAATACTGCTAAGATACAGAACAGTTTTTTTTTCCTTTTCAGTGTTAAGAATTATCTGAAGCCTAATATCTTAAAGCTTCAATCAATTACCAGAAATTCAAGGAACTTTCAACTGACCTAGTCCTCCTTCCATAATCAATAAAGACAAAAGGCAGTACTGGATGTAACATTTTTGTATTTTGTGGTGAACTATGAGATGTTTGAAATCATCAAAATATTTTTAAATGGCAATGCTGTTTCTATTTCAGATGGAAATAAATATTCAGTGAAATGAAAATTCAAACAATCTTGCCTCCATTGCTGCTTGGAGCTGGAGAGATGGCTATCTCTCAGTCAGAGGAATGTGCTGACAACAATTAATGTTCTTATTTCATTAACACAATGAGAATGGACAGAATCTTAAGTATTTGAATAGATGATACACATGAAGTGTGTAATGTTTTACTAAAGACTCCTCTCCCCTCATACTTTGCCAACCATCTCTCCAACTCACAGCAGTATATTTTCAATAGTAATTACATTTGAAATCTAATACAGTGAAGCACATATTAATAACCTATCATGAATCAAACTCTTTGAAATAATACTTTAGTTTCGCTTACTCAAGGATTTATCCAGATATGTTTCATTAGTTGGTGTCTAAGGTGAAAAGTCGCCAGAGTCACCACAGATACCAACTAACTCGTTCCAACTAATAATCCAGTCATATAGCAGGAGGATGTGGCCAAAGATCAATGAAAGTGGGAAGAGTGTTATTTCAAACAGTTTCTCTTACAATTGATTATTAAACAATCACATTTTGAAGAATGGAAATTTGAGCAAATTTCAAGGTTGTTTCAGGCAAGATAGACAGTGCAGTAAGTATTAAATGCTATACAGTTATGTCTTAATCAAGACATAAAGTAGAAAATGAGTGATATCTTGAACAAGGCCCGACTGATTATTGTTTATTTCAAGTACACTTTCTTATTGCAGAAGATGCTGAATATAATCACACTGCTAACTTAGAATACCACAAGTTGCAAATCATATAAATTATAATATAGAAACTTCTGAAATACTTCAGAATGTTTTACATCTTATCTACCATTTCCACATATTAGTTATTAAAAATAACAATTTATGCACTATAAGTATAAAAGCAAAAACAGCTAACAAATGTTCAAGAAAAATTAATATTGATTAACACTATCAAGGTGGCATATAGAGATGCCAGTGCACTATGTAACAGCTTAATAGTTGATTTCTTCACAACCTAAAAAGGACATATGATGGTTGGTTGATAGTGGCCATTAGGGATGCTAATATTTATAATTTTTCCCTAGCTTCAATAAAGAACTTTCAGATTATTTTTCATTTGGATCAAAACTCCATCTATGAAGTGTGGTTTGAGTAGTTCATCACTGCCACTTTTATGAAAATGTAACACTATATCAGTTCCAATATGAATGTGGTATGTCAGGCTAGGTTTTAAATGACTTTAAAGATAACAGTCTTGAAATACTCCATTTTTTCTTTCATTTACAGAAAGTAATTCCAAGTAATGAAGTCCATTGTAAGACTGAGTTGATCTACACACTCTAATTAACTTCATTTACTTGTTTAAATGTACATGTTTTGCAGACCATTGTCTGTATCATCAGTTAGCCCTTGACTGCTGGATAATTGGTTATGCTTTGGGTATGTACATTCTGCTCTGGTGGAGATGTGACGATCACATGACCACTGATCAGACACTCATACACTTTTTCTGCTGGAGTCACATGAAAAGCCTAGTGTATGTGACTCTTGTTGAAACTATTATGGACTGGTTGCTAGGATTATAGCAGCCGCTGACGATGTGCGCCAATATCCTGGGATGCTAGAGAGCATATGCGACAGTCCATGAGACATCACTATTAAGTTTATCACGATCATGGTGGCCCATGTATTGAACATTTACATTAAACAGTAAACAGGTTTTGGGTTTTTTCATGTCATTTTTTGTAATGTTTGGTCATCTATCCTTTTTAAGTAGATAAAAAGTAGATAATTGCAATTGTCAGGTGATGCATAGCAGTATTAATTGATGATAGACTATAATGTAAACATGCTGTACAGCAGTCAAATGTTGTGTTTTGTTTGAAAACAATCATATTTCAAGTAAGCGGATACCAAGTTGGTTGAGTTAAACAAAACGAAAACAATGAAATTACCCAATAACAAACCACTGAAAACCATAGGTTCCTTACATCAAAACACTCAGAAAATATCCCTGAACAACTTGTTAAAGTTTGGATTCACCCTGTATATTACGGCACATAAGTCTTGTAATATTAAATAAATATGTATTTGTCAAGACTTTTAATTCCAATGGATGGTACTAATTTCTAAACTGTTATACCAATATCTGTACTTTTCCTGAATAAAGTGTATTCTTTTGAACTTAAAAAACCTAATCTAACAACCCTTCAGAAAAAGTTTTCTGACTCTGAGTTTGACTGGACTTGAAAAAGAACTTCATGGATATTTTTCTCAGAGGATTAACTTTAAGTGAATAAGATAAATACAACAAGACAATATATTGCTTTTCAAGTCAAATATTTTTCCCTTCAACAGACATTGCAGGATCAAAAGGAAAATTAATCAAATTCCCTAGTATAAAGGGTACTTAAAAATTAAATATAAATTGTAATAATCTTCAACTACCACTTGATGTTCTCAATCTTAGCTGCTGGCATTTTCAAGTCAAGTCAAGTTTTGTAATTCTTAGACAAATCTCCCATTCTAGATCATTTCTGTGGGTGCATGAAGATATGTGATAGTATATTAAAACTCTTTAGCAGAGGGCTTAAAATTGCACAGTAAAGTCATTGCAGTGACAAGCTAATAAAATGAATTATTTTTATAAAAATTACTGCTGAGTACATTAGGACATTTAAATAATTGACAGTGCTTTTTTCAGAATTTAAACTATTACCTATGAAATTTATATTAAGACTTGTGTATGGTTGACTAATGAAACACAATGCTATGATAGTGAAGCACATAACTTCATTTAAACTCTAAAAATTTATAAATTTTCTACAGAGAATATAGAAAGAAAAAAGAAAATTAGACTTTTGAGAGTTACACTCATATACAATTGAACTCTTTATTGACTCATATACAACTGAACTCTTGAAGGGTTTAAGTGTATGAGCCATTTTTACAGGTTTTTGCTTCTTACTCAATTTAAGAGGATAAAGCACTCATAATGTTACATATTTTACATTAGCTATTACATTTTAAAATTTCTCAAAATGTTTACAGTGCATATAATGTGAGGTAATTATTTAACCTATAATAGCTTTTTATAGCTAAAGTATATACAGATTAATTTTTAACAAAATATTTAGCTGTGACAATTTTTGAAAATATTTCAGGAAAGAGAAGCATTTCTCAGAAACTATGGTCAGTATACAATGACCAGTTTATTTGATTCGTTTTTAAGATACTCATTAAGGAATAATATTATAATGAATATAAGCTTTAATATGTAGCAGGGAAAAAATGAACATTGGAAAGAAAGTGTTCACTTTTTGCATAGCTTTTTCAATGTTCAATGATGTATAAACTATATTTTCTGAAAAAAGTACACGAAAAATTTGCTTTTTACTTCATTATTTTCAGATTGGTTCACCAAATATTTTTTTTAAAAAATAGTTTATATATAATGTAAGAGAAATCAAATGATTTAGTAATGTCAGCACATTCTTGTACATATCCCAAAAACTGTAAGAAATTTCACTTAATGTAACAAATTATTGAGGAAATCACTCAAGTTTCACTAATTTTGCTCCACTTACTTGGACATGTTTCAAAGGCTGTTGCCTTCATCCTCAGCATGGTTCTCTGCTTCAGCTTGATATTAAGATATCACTCTGTGGATTTTACAAACTTAGTGATGAGTTTACTGTTGTTTGGGAGATCAAAATTAACCAAATTTTCCTTGTTTTTGTTTATGAATATATTTTCCTATACCGTTAATTCTATGGGTTTTTAAAGAGTTTTTGTTCATTTTGGAATTTGTGGTTCTTCTGCCAGAAATGGTTTGCTATTGCTGATTTTTCCATGTGTTTATATTTTACATTTCTCACCATTCTTTAAATCGTATGGTAATAGTTCTTTTGTTTTGCCTACATATTTTATATTGCAGTCTTTGCAAGCGATTTTGTAAATGCCTGATAGTTTTCCTGGCACAATTTTGTCTTTTGTATTGGTTTTTAGGAGGTTGTTTAACCTACATTTGTTTACTGGGGCAAAGACTGTAATATGATATATATATATATATATAAGCAAAACAAAAAGAAATATTACCATACGGTTTAAGGAACACATGAGAAAAAGTAAAATATAAATATACACAGAAAAATCAGCAATAGCAGGCCATTTCTGGCAAAAGAACCATGAATTGCAAAAGGAACCAAAATTCTTAAAAGCTCTTAAAAGCTCATAGAATTAACAGTGTAGGAAAATGTATTCATAAACAAATTAGGAAAATTTGGTTAATTTTGATCTCCCAAACAATAGCAACCTCATCATTAAGTTTGCAAAATCTACTGAGTGATATCTAAATACCATGCTGGGAAGCAGACAGTGGTACCATGCTGAAGATGAAGGCAACAGCCTTTGAAACATATCCAAGTAAGTGGAACAAAATTAGTGAAATTTGAGTGATTCCCCAAATAATAATTTGTTATATTATACTATATTTCACCGTGAAAATTCCTGCTAATCAAAACTATTCACTTAATAGATTTGAGATATTTAAAAAATGTAATATATAATGAGAATATGAATACATCAAGAGTACACTATTACCTTAATTTACTTAGTTACAAATAATGTAAGTACTTAACAGCAATAAACCAATGAGAAAACATGAACAAAGAGACTTCAATTTCATATGCAGGAACACTTAAAGTATCATTTAATGTCCCATCAGAGACCAAATATATCAAAAATTAAAAAATGAACATTTCACCACTTGCATTACTCATATTGCAAGAAATATGTCAAAAAGCAGTAATGCACACACCAGTATGTGACACATATAAAAGAAACAATTTTTTACTGCATTAGTGCATAAACAAACATGCAGTCATTTCAAATATTGCTTGTTAAATGTGTACATTATTATCAATCTCATACAAATTAAATTCTAATTTTTAATATTTGGCAATTTTGTTTGGTACAATTTGAGAATCACTGCTTTAAGACAAATATTTATATAATTTACAAACAATTATAAATGTATGTTAAACCATTTTATATATAGTTTAAAACAAAAATGAACTAATTCATTTAATAACTTTCAAAAAATAAGACATTTTCAAAAATTTCTGTTGGAACTCACACAGTGAAGCTTGTTAAATGTAAATTATATCCAATCTGTCGTCTAACACACTCTTATGCTTCACTTACTTTAAATACGGTGGGACTGGCTTTGAAGAGACATCCTCTCCCTCTTCAACCAACTTGACGACAAGACAGGATGTTTCTTTGAAACCAGTCCCACCGTATTTAAAAGTAAGTTAAGCATAAGAGGGTGTTAGATGACAGATAGATATAATTTACAAAAATGAAAATCTTGCATTAAAATTGGTAACCTAGGTGGTCAGACAATGCCAGTTTTTCCTATGGAATCACTTAGAGAAATTTAAGTACAAATACAGAACAAGACTTTTGATGAGTTTAATAAATTGAGTTAGAGAAACTAAAATCTTGAAAGATATGTTTAAGACATAAAACAAAGTTAGATATTCTTTTAATGATAATAGATTTAATGTACAGAGTACTACTTCAATTAACAGCATATAAGTTTTAGAACAAAACTTCAACATATCTGAAACTGCTGCACCTTAATGCAATCTTCAGCACTAGAAATTATTTAATCTTAATTACCACATGTTTATGCACATGCACACTTAAAGGTAGCTAAATAAAAAGCAGAACTGCAGCTATTAAGCCCCATTTTTTATTTCATTATAATGTGGAACTTAAAGAGTTTATACCATGCATTCCATTTAACTATTTGCCAGCAAATTTGGTAATTTTTTTTAATAGTGTTTATTGCCCATATTTACTGTTGAGGCATCACAGGCTGTAAATTTGATAATGCCAACATTTGATTGATTAATGGCTAGTCTGCCAGCATTGTGTGCATAGCTTGCAGTTGGTTTAAGTGGAACACATGGTAGCAGAAATTACATATGAGAAAGTTACATTTTATCAGATTCATGCATGTGTTACAAGCAATACAAGAACAAAAAAAAAAAAAATAAGCCATTGAAATAGCCTATATAATACAATGCTTTTTAATGTACTAAATCATATTATTAACAGTAATGGATATTATTTGCCTGATTTCCAACTAAAAAAGGTGATGGGGAACTTAGTGATAATACAAAATAGAAGTCAGGCATTTTCATTCCATCCAATAAAGCAAATTAAAGAAATGAATGAAATCTGACTAAAGAAAAAATCTGCAGTTATAATAGATAAGTAACAGATCATGAACGTTTCTCATGAATCTAAAATCTCTCTGTATTCCAAGTACAATAATACAGAAATTAATTTGAAACATGTGAGAAATTAATGAAGTATAATAGAAAATACTTTAGTGAAGAAATACTGGGATGTAAGAAATGTAATGACTTTTCTAAATTTCTAGGTTGTATTAGATACACATATAATAAATAAACAGCATAGTGCAGAAAGAATAACTACATAATACCATTACCACTATTCAATAATAATATATTAGATAATATCACAGACTCCACCAATCATTTAATGATTAAGTATACAAAATAGCACTTTCATATATATCCCAACAATATGTACATATAAAAAGGAAGAGCAATTATTTTACTTTGTTTACATGTATTTCTACATATATTCATAAACTTAGTGCTTTCTTTTTGTTGAACAATACAGGTCCTGTTTCACTTACATGTTTCTTGGAGGATTTTTGTTTTAGTTGAACACTTTTACATATATATTTGATTGGGTCTTGATTTCCAAGGCAGGGTGGTTTCAGCAGTTGATGGATTCAACTCAATCAAAATCATTTATAATAAAATGAGAGTTGGTAGATACTTCTACTGCTATTAAGTGTAATGCTCTGTTTCCCTTTCTCCCTGGGTGTGTGCGCGTGCATGTGCATGTGCATGTGCTGTTTGAGTTATGGTTAAAATATGAGTATTTAATAAAGTACAACAAATATGCATTTAAATTTAAAACTAATTTTGTGTCCGAACTAATACAGTGAAGCAATTAATATGTTTTTAATTAGCTGGTGATTCAATTTATACTTTTATGTTCCAATTACAACTGATTTATAAAGAACAGGTTTCACAGGCCATTGTCCACATCATCAGCTGTGAATCAACTGTTGCAATTTGAATTTGTTGTAATATTATAATCAATTGCTGAGTCTCATACAGAATTTTAGAATCTATAAATCAAATACATGAATATAAGATGAACTGCAAAACAACATACAAGATGAAGCAGCTAAAATGCATAAATAAACATGTCTCTTAGTTATATAATACCTGCAGCATTGCAGCAAACAGTGAATGTGCTTGATCTTTCTTTGATAAGGGAAGCACTTTTCGGCATGTTCACCATTTTTAAATTGCAAAAAATACACTTTAGGCCTTTGTTCTTGTCCATTGAGAGCAACACTGCAGTAGTATGGCCAATTCAAACAATAGAAAAAAGAAAAGCAAAACAAAGAGTCTGAAATGCAAGTGAAAGGGTCACATTGATGAAAATGATCTTGCACATATGGCAGAATAGGACTGAGAAAGTGAGACAGAGATAGATAGAATGAAGTTGCCCTGATGGCTGGATAGCTTTTGGGCTTGAAGAAGAAATGTTCATCCATTAAGTTATTTAGTTTATCATAGATGATACAGAGATAAAATGACAGAACTCCAGACATTCTTCCAGACTTTTAAGTTTAGGATACTTTCCTGACATTGATGAAAGCTGAGGAAAACCTGGAGAGGGGGAGAGAATGGCTCTAGTGGGATTTGAAACATAAACCTCCCATTGATGAGTCAGTTGCCTCATCAATAAATGTGATATATTTTTGAGCGTTTATAATGTACACTGATAGCCACTAAAATTACAACACATTGTGTTTATTCATAATAGTTATGTGGAAAAAACGTTTTCTCTTTCAGTTGTTTGTCATAGTTGTTGTAATGCTTAATGTCTTTGTGTTCATCCTACTTAGATCCATTGATTTCATATTTTTTTTCACTAAGGACACATTTAATCCAACACGAGCACCAATTTCTCAGTATGCCACAGTTTTCCTGTTATCAAATTCAAACACACCTGCTGTTGCATTTTTGACAAGTCATACTCATTCCTTCTGAGAATATTTGGGATTGGTTTAATGCATTTCTGATGGGTGTTGCAATTTTAATGGCCAGCAAAGTATGCTGTATCTGTATATCTACTCTTTTTTGCCTGAATTGACTTTGAGTATGGCATTGCAAAACATGCTGGCTGCCAAATGCTGGGATCACTCTGCTGTATAAAGTAAGACCCAAACAAAAACATGGTATGGCATAACTCCATTGCAAAAAGAATAAGCAGAATCTAAAATAAAAATAAAGCATGGTATGGCATAACTCCATTGCAAAAAGAATAAGCAGAATCTAAAATAAAAATATGTGCCATATTTTTTAAATAAGGACAGCAAAGCAGACAAATAAAATTAATCATTCTCAGTAATACTAAAGTTACATCTTAACCAGAGGAAAAATTATGTCAGTGTTTATAATAGGAGCAGGGTTAGGCATAAAGAAGCTATGAGGTAGTTTGAAAGCAACTTAAAATTTTATTCATGAACAAAAACATCAGTCATTGGCCCTCAATTGGCAGTAATGCATTCTTAATTTGGCTTGGCACTAAGTTATAAAGGTTTCTGCCTTCTCCTTAAGTTCTTCCTTCTATGTATTTTGCACCTATTCTTCTCTTTTTATTGAATTAGGAAGGAATTGAACCTGTGTCCTTCCATATCTCTAAAATATTCTATGGATGACAAATTTGGGGAATTAGTTGACTATTTCAGGAGAGTGACATGAAACAGACTTTCCTGTACAACAAGTACTGACCGCCACGGGTGGCCGAGGTCGTTAAGGTATGGACTCGTGAGCGAAAGGTCTGCGGTTCGAATCCCGCCAGGACCGTCCTCCCTGACTGGGGTTTTTTCCAGGGTTTTCCTCAGTCTTCATAACTGGCAAATGCCGGAGAGGTACCTAAACTTAGGCCTGGAACGCTTCCTTCCTTAAAAAAAAAAAAATCCTTTCCCAATATTTCATTTCATCTCATGTATCATCAGTGTCCACCACCTGTGGTGCCTCAGTAGTAAAAACGGGCGTTAAACACTATTCAAAAAAAAAAAAAAAAAAAAAAAAAAAAACAAGTACTGAATGAGGATAAGCAATTTGTTGCTGCAAAATATTTCAGGAATTGTAAGAACATTTAACATCTTCTCTACATATCAGCAAGCCGCTGAACCCATATGATGGTAATTTTTTCTGAACAAAGTTTAATACCTATTTTTACTATTGTGAAAGAAATTTTGGTACAGAAACATTAAGAAATTTTAGGGTATTTTTTCCCAGAATCTGCCATTTATGAGAGCTGAACAATATCAGTTTATCATTTTATTTCATGAATCCCCAGTGTCACCATCTGTACATTTAATTTTCTTATTTCTCTGAAGAACACATTTTGCATTTATAAAGCTATGGCAAATGAGTAATAAGATGCAGAACACTCTGGACATTCATTTTCTGCAAATCTGTGAAATCCCATGCAAATATTATCATGTGAAAAATGATATTTGCCCAAGGTAGTTTAGTGTGTGCATATGTGTACCCAATGTGTACATGTGTACCCAACAATTCCAATGAACAAGAAAGCAAAAGTAGAGTACTGTAGAAAGGACAATGCGATCTTCAAGGGTGTCGATGACATTAGTGACAAAACTAAGTGTGTGAGGACAGGAACTATATACATCACAGCAATTCTTGCTTGAGTTTTTGAAAAGTAGACTCTTGCTCTATACCTAGGACAAGATAATTTTTTTAAGTAGTTGTACTCTTTGTACATAATTTTTCTATTTTGATTATGCAACATTTCATGTTTATTTACAGACAAAACCACTTGTGCTATCTTCTTGTGACATTTTAAGCACAATAGAACTCAGGCACATAATTATCTAAACTCTAACATAGTTCAGGACTGTTTTGTTTACATATGCATCTTGAAAGTGCATTATATCATCCTCTTTGCTTAGTTTGTGTGTAATTTACTACTGACAAAATTCATTATGAATTGATGATGAATATCTCACTAACTATGAATCAACTGTACAGATATGAGAGTTTTAAGCCCTTTCTGGCATAAAACTTAATTGTATTTTTAATATTGCCAGTAGAAAAAATATTTTAAAATGCTTATAAACACTTCAGTGACCTCATTTCCAATGTTTAATGAGTTGTTTAACAGTTGACATTGTGAGCAAAGGTCTCACGAAACATGTTCTAAATTTTTAAATTTTGAGAGTGAAACATTGTATTTTATTATTATATCAATATTTTAAATGTTTTTAACTCAGATTGCTTTCTTGCTCATTGAAAATGAGGCCATGATTGAAAACGATAATTGGGAGAGCATTTTTTTCTAAGGAAGTGCTTCAAGCCAAAGTTTAGGGTATATCTGCTGAATTTGCCGTTTATCAGAACTAGGGAACAAACAAACAAAAAACAAAACAACTCCCAGAGGACAGTCGGTGAGAATTGAACCCCATACCTCCTGCCCACAATTTGTGTCTTAACGATTTCAGCCACCTTTGTTGGTGGAGATTATACATGATTGTATGCAGCCTGCAGCATACTCGTCTTCATATGCCATTAAGTTTTGCAACTACTTTAAATGTCAGTATATTTGTTATGATCAAGTGATGCTGTAATGCAGGCAGGATGATGGTTATTTTCTTCTCTTAAACATTCAACTTTATAAATAAAGTAATAGCCAATTGATATATAACAGTCTATTTCCCTGAGTTTTTAAAATATTTACAAATAGAAAATCAAAGTTTGTAAGGCAGGGGTTATTGCTTCACTATGAAAAACCTTCTGCTGACACTGTCTTGTAATCAATGGATTTCCTGCAAGAAAGTTCTTGTATGGCTATGAGTTACTCACCACACAATCTAAACACTGCATCTGGACTTGTCTGATTTCCTTTGGAAGTGAAGTAAAGCCATTGGCCCTCATTTATGTAAAAAGGACCTCAAGCCTGAAAGAGATATCTGAGCAAAATTTATCGGTTATTTCCTGCCCTGAATTGAATATGATGCTATGGTCTAGATGTTAAACAGCGTACTTAAGTAAAATAAACTAATGGTTTTTATTATATTCCCAGTTGTGAAGGAAATGCTGTGAGACCATTAGCCTGAAAGCTTGGAAGAAGCTGTTGCATCATGTGAGCAGGAAGTTGCAACCATCTCTAAAGGAGCATGAGTGTTGCCAGAGAATGCAATTTTGCATTGAGTTTTGGAAAAGAAATAGGTGGGTTTGAAGATGAGCTGCAATTTTTTATTTTAGAATCTGCTAATTTAATAATGAACCTCTAAGTAATTACATGTTGAGAGGTTTTTTTTCCTTATATAACAAAAATATGTGATCTTAATATTTTTTGGAATGGAATGTTAATGTTGAAACACATTTTTTCTGAAAATGCAGATCAAAAAAGACAACTTGTTTTGGCTATTGCAATTTCAGTATTACAGAGCATAGCAAAAACATGCATTTTAGAACACTCATCCCATATTTTATAGTATTAAAAATAACCCAAATTTTTGCTCCAATAAGACTGAAGAAACAACATTTTATTTGGGTGATATAACCTAATATTATCCACCTGTCATTTTTCCTCCCCATTGTCTATCCCATCCCCAAAAAATGTCATTGTTAGTTTTTGGAATTTGTTTACAAGTTCTGAATTTTCTTTTAATACTAAAGCCATCTCTCCCTGTACATTATTAATATCCTGTAAGCAATTATGAAATGCCTTTGTATCATGTCGAGCCTTTAACTTTACAGGTGCAGGAGCTGCTGCTTTTAGCCCTTCTTTTGATAATTCTTGCAAATTTTTGTGAAATATTTTATCACTCTCTGCAAGACTATGGATTGATATTACAAGTCGACGTTCATATTCATCTACATCCTTATCGAGTATCCTTGTTTGTAGGTATACGGTTTGTGCTCTCTTATACCAGTCTGCAAGGACATCCGCAAGTTGAGTCACTGCAGGCTGGCATTCTGTCTCCATTAGCGCTCTCAGTCTCCTTCCTGTTTCTCCAACCTGTATCAATAAATAATATAAATCAAGATATTAAAAATGTTGAAAAATATACCTAATTTATTTGTTAATTGCAAGGTACACTAATTACTAACATAAACCCATATAGCATTACAATAGCGTACTTATTTTTCATACCTTAAATAACAAAGTTTTGTGATTCCTTATAAGAGTTTGATTTGGAACTTTTGGAAAATGAGGATAGAGAACAAATTCATTTGTTTTTTGGATGCTTATTCTTACTAATGAGAGTGACCGGCAATGTGTACATATTATAGAGCGGTAAATCATATAAATAATCTTTAAAAAATTACAATTAAATCACCTCCATAATTAATATTACAGTAATTTTTCCATATAAGTAAAAATTATTTTAATCCATTATTTTACTTAACCATTATTGCATTTTGATATGCCCTAAATGCTAATGGACTAGCTTTTAAGCTCCAACATAAGCAATTTGATTCAACAATCTGTAGATTGGGAGGGATTATCTGGAAACGCGTCTTACTTTTATGTAAGAAGTAAATGGAGTTTTGTGTAAAAAAATGAATACCTAAGTTTAGGATAAATCTGTATTTCTGTTTAGAATGGAACTCTTATGTGCAATTTATAGAGAAATTCCACAATTGCCTAGAAAATGTGCATTACATTTATTTTCTCAGGAACCTTTTAATATCGGATTTTAAAAATAAAAGTTAAAAACAGACTGTCTCCGTATATACATTATTTTTCCATAAAATATCTGTTTATTTGTTTACTGCCCATAAAATATGGTACATATCTGCATATACCACACCCTCATTTCACTATGCAATCAGAGTTTGTTTGTTGTTAACCTTCAGTGGATGTATGATTTTCAATAAGTTAAAGTTTCCTGATCCATTCAACTAAGATTGTTATGCGCAAAAAAAAAAATCAAACACATGCTGTAGAAGGAAATTTTGTGCTAAATTTCCAGGAGTAACATCTCTATTGGGAAGTGCAATATCCATATTGATGAACAAAGATAGAATCCAAAAAGTTTTCACTGAAAAGAAACTGAGACCAAAAAACTGGGCTTTAAGAGAAAAGAAGCTTCATGAAGTTGCTAATGATTAGTAACTTTTCTATGAAAGTCATTTAAATGATTTTCCCAGTAAATTCAAACATGTACTTACGAAGCTGTTGACAATGGAATGGTAATATATCCTAAACTTAGGTATTCATTTTTTACACTATGAATCTATACAATTTACCATAGAAGAAGAAAGAAATGGGTGGCTACCATTTCTAGATTTAAAAATTATAAGAAATGGAAGCTGTTTGAATTTTGGAATTTACAGAAAAGAAACACACACAGAAAACTACATAAAAATGAGAGTTATAACCCCATTCCACATAAATATGCAGTGTTTCACAGTTTGATGAATATTCCACTCACAGAAGCAGAGTACAAAATAGAATACAAACAAATAGTAAAGACAGCTATAATCAATGGTTTCAGCAAAGACACAGTGATAAAAATTATCAATAAATCTAAGACAAAAAGGGATAAGGGAAGTTTCCACACTGAAAAACACAAAAGAAGAATACAAATTCAAAAGTTTCACCTACCATCCAATTTACCACAACAAGTTCAAGGAAATTTTCAAAGAACATGGGATAATGTTAGCCCCAAAGAAGAGATACAACATTAAGAATTTATTGCACAGTAAAAGACTCCATACCAACAGAACAAGAATCAGGAATTTACGAAATAAAATGTGCAGATTGTGAACAGAGGCAAAACAAAGAGAAATTTGGAAATTAGGAGGAAAGAATATTTTAGGAATACTCGGTTTAAGCAGGTGGATAAATCAGCAGTAGCAGCTCAGTTTTGATCCAAAAATCATGAAATAAAACTGGGAATTAAACTGCTGAAACATCTTCACAACCCAATGGAGTTATCCACTTGAGAAAAAATTTTCATATTAAATAGTAGAGAAAACCTAATGAATTTCGAGTTTCCTCCTATGGATGAACTCAGCAACTTCCTACTTCAACCAACAGAGGCCACCACAGGAACATCCGGTTGTCTAGCCATTGTTTTGAATAACAGCAGTTCAGTGAGCAATTGAAGATGGGAGAGATTCTCCCGAAAAGCGCCTTACTTTTATGTAAGTAAGTGGAGTTTAGTGTAAAAAATTGATACCTAAATTTAGGTTATATTGCCACTCCATTGTCAACAGGTTCCTAAGTACAATATTTACTAAATCATTGTTTATGTGGTTTCTAGAAGTTTTTAAAAAGCTGATATATCCTTTCAGTGTATCTTCCTATTCCCCTGTGGTGCCTCAATGGGTATTAAAACACTATTAAAAATATGCTACTCTTCAGATAGTGTGGTAGATATACTATGTGTAAATATTTTATGAGCATTTTCAAGATGTAAACTTATTTCGTATAAATGTTTGGCGAGTTCCATAACTCCTATTAAGAGTAGGTCAGCTGAACATTAAGTGTGATGGAAAGTATTAGAACAAATCTGGTAGTACTACTATCTGGGCACTATTTACATCTGCAGGAAATCCAGAATCAAATACATATGTAAAGCCATCTCAGCAGCCTATCAGATGAGTGAAACTGTTTTTGGGAAGAGAGAAATGGAGGCCAAAAACAAATTGCAGGCATTGAATGAACCCATCCTGTTGTTTGGAGGGTAGAGCCGGCCTGATGGAAGTAAAGATAAAGGTACTGAGATGCATTGCTAAGAAGACTAGATGGGATTGAGTAAAAAATGAGCATATTAGGGAGGAACTGAATTGGAAGCCGGTGACAGACAAACTGGATGAAATATAGCTAAAACAATTTGGACATGTGACTAGAATGAATGAAGAGCATAAGTAACAACAGATTTGGGATGCGAAAGGGAAGGAAGGAGAGCAAGAAGAGAACCAAGGTATATGTGGGAAGACAGATGGCATGAGTGCAAGGAAAGATGATGTGTGAGCTGAAAGCTATGCTTGTGAATAGAAACTGTTTACTGAGACTCCCCTCATGCTAAAGAAGAAAAAAATTGATGGATGACAAACAAACTTTTGCTGTTTTAAAACAAAAACTAGATTACCCAAGAAGACTTACCTTAATTCTTTCCAGAACATGAAACTGTTCATCATTATATGTGAGGCTGCGTGTAGCTCGATCCCTTAGCAGATGCTGCCAGGAGTCACGAAGACGATCCACCAGAGTACGGGCACGGGCAGGTGCACGAGATTTTGCTGGGCAGGAAAGTCCATAAGTGGTGGTGCTCCATTCTCGTCGTAATGCCCCCTCTGATACATATCGCTGATGCAGTTGCTGTACTGCTGGTGCCAACTCAGTTGTAAGCTTTCGAGTTGGTGGCAATGATACTGGACTTATAGATTCTGTTACTGCATCCATGGACTTACCCAATACATTTACGAGTTGTTTAGCCAGATGCTGCCCTCTTGTTATGGCTTCTGATAGTTCTGTAGCACATTTTGTCACATCCTGCAGTTTTGAAGTCTTTGACATAACATTCTCGAGATCTTTATTCACCAAGGCTGTAAACTGTTCCACACATGCATGGGTTAAGAGACTACATCTTGATAACTTCTCTATACGTCTCTTACAAGCATGCCCTACGCTACATGCTATTTTTGCCTGACTTGCATCTGTCTCTACTGACACAAGGTTAGGAAATGTTGGGAATCTTGGAATGTCTGGTTCAGGTGCTAAAGTCACATTATTGTTTTCTTTACTGTACAGCATTAATGGTTTATCTTCCTGTGTACTTGGATAACTACGTCCTGGAGTGGCATCTTCCACTACAGTGAGCAGAGGAGAGTCCTGGTAAAGAATTATTTGGCTTAGAGGTGATACTTCAGTCTGCTCTTTTATCAAACACTGGAGTGCATCAAATGTTTCGTCTGGAGGGAGATATACTCTGATATTTTGTACCTTATTCATGTAAAATATATGAATCAGTTTACAGGATAAAATGCATGTGACCTCTGAAAAAAACCTTTCAAAGCTCCAAATTCTCTGTGAATCTACTTCTAAAAGACCAGCAAGCAAAGGAGTAACAAGTTTCTTCAACCCAGTACTAAGCTGACAATTATTAGGAAGTTCCTTAGACCAATCAATTGGTCCGTTTTCAGTAGTTTGTGTACCTGAGATAACTCCAGATGCCTTTTTTGTTGTAATGTAGTACATTGTCTCCTTATTGCGTCGACCACCAAAGGGTCGAAATGGGAGATTTCCTGTGGCAACATGATACAGCGTTACTCCAATTGACCATAGATCCACAGTAGCACCAAAGGTCTTACCAACAGGTTTGCGTAAGACAGCACGTTCATACATATCAGGGTGAAGATACTCTTCAGTTCCATACAATGACATGAACTGCTGGTCTTCTTCCAACTCTCTAGCTGCTCCAAAATCTGTAAGTTTGTAAACTGTGCTACCATCATCAGCGATGAACTTCATGATATTCCCTGGTTTTAGGTCACGGTGTACAAGATTGTTGTCCCTAAGATGTTTCATCCCTGCTGAAAGATGTTCCAAGACTAAAAGAAATTCCTCTTCTTGGAGACCATATGTATTTTCTGGATCGTCCAAAATATTGAAGAGGCTTCCTCCTGTGCAAAGTTCCATAACAATCACCTTACCACGACTTTCTTGCTCTTCCTCAATTGCAAGCAATTTAACAATGTTTTCATGTTTAACCTTTTTGAGTACTTCAAATTCACGTACTTGCACATCATGAGGCCTCATATGACTAATCTGATTAAATGTTTTCACAGCTACAGGCTCTCCATTATTTTTATTCACACCCTGAAAAACAGCTCCTGTTGCACCTTTACCCAACACACTTGTGGTGCACCAAACATAGTTTGCGGAACCTCGTAGGAAAGACATATTTAAAAATAATTTTATGCAATCGTTTATGTAATTCTTAAATGTCGTTCTTCAATAAGTTTACAAAATTCACAAATACTTGCATTTCCTGACTTCGGTCAAGAACACTTGGCCATTCTATCTATAATTTTTAACTTTTTTCTACAGCAGTTTCGCACATCATGCTGTACAAAAAGAAACAATTATTTACTGTTTTCACTTTATCCTCTTAACTTTCACGGTAAACGATGCATGCAAAATCATAACACATGACAGCGGTAAAATTAAAGCCCGTTAACAGGAATTGCCCGTTTCGTAGGCTGTCGGGTGGAACCAGAGCGAACTTTTAATTTTAACATATTTCCTATTAGTTTAAAAAAACAGTTCATTAACTATTTAATTTAAATTAGTTACATAGATTCCAGTGGTATTTCCGAAACTTTCGTTATGAGATAGCTAAATACACAGGCTAATTGTGAACCAGGTCTGCCAAATATTATGTACTGCTTGGAACTCTGCCAATTGCAGATCATCATTGGAGCGGTTATTTTGAAAACCTTTTATGCTGAAAACTAAGCAGCTGGACTTATTTAATGCATGCTCTAAGACCTCAGTACATTCATTTTTTGAATTGTTTTCTTCTGTTCTTTATTATTTTTATGATAACTTCGGAAACCAGTGACACATAACCACAACACATAGCATTGACAGATTCAAAGAGCTGCCGAAGTCCCAAAAGCTAAGACCCCCTTCCATGACCCCTCTAAAATTTCCAGACACTTCTAGGTGTTGATGGTGGTTAAGTTTTTCAGCAAAATAGTACACTAATTATGTAGCGCACGCAGATATTCTATTTAGTCTTTCTTACGTTTATTTATGTGTTTCCATTTTCTTGCTCGATAATCACAACAAAAAAAAAATCAGGTCACTTGAAAAGTGAAGTATTAAATTCTTAATAAATGTTTCCACTTTTAACAGACATTATTTTACATTAGCTTTTTATTAGTGCTTATCTTTCACGGTGGCAGCAACCAATCAAGTTATTTCAGTAATCTCCTACAGATTTCGCTGGTGTACAAATAAGGCAACAGCGCCATTACAAGAATATGGACAATTGTTAGTGTTTTGTTTCTATATTAACCTAGCCAGGTGTGAAGGTTAGGTTAATTTTGTGTGTTGTGTGTGTAAATGTATAAGTAGTAAGGCAGAAATTATCGATATGTCTTGATAAATACTTGTAGAATCTCGTTCCTTTGTACTTATTTGCGACGAAGTGTACTTTTTCGAATAGAAGAAATAATTGTGAGTATACTAAAATTATTACATTAATATCAAGTAGCACCGGCAGTAAAGTGCTCTTTCAGGTTAGATATGAAAATTTATGTAACTCTAATAGCTAAAGTAATTTATGTTTACTTTAAGCTGCCATAATAGTATTCATTAAGGAAAGGAATCTTGTGGGTTGGTGTTTACATGTCGGAAGTGCAGGTATTTTGTACTGTAGTTTTATTTTTTTAGTTATTTTCATTAACCGTTAATCAAGAATGACTATATTTACTTTTTATTTAACGCATTTTTCACCCTTTACTGTGCATTTCTTCATTCTATGTAGGTGAATCCAGGTTTCTGATTTTTGGCAATTTGCATCGTTACTATTTAACTTATTGACCCACATATTTGACATACTACTATTTCCTTAGTCCCCCTATGGGTTTTGTTTCAGACTTCCGTGATGTTCACATATCCTCTTCCCTTATTAACTGTTATTACACTCATGCTATCTCCTCAGCTATTTTTCTACACTCTCTGCACACCTTGAAAATGTTAAATTTTCCTATTCTAATATAACTTTCTCCATTTTAGCTCTCAGCAAAAAAATATATTTAAATCTCAGTTGCACTTCAGAGAGGAATGTTGATTGTCAATGCTACACCTTAACTCACTTCTCAAGTGTTAAATGTTCTGAATAATTTGGAACTAGCAATCGAATTCTCTGTGACACATCCAAAGAAATTGACAGCAAAACCATGATATGCTACTGCAAAATTATACTTTTGTAGCCTAGACAAACTTTCACTAAATGGGCTTGTCTCCTATTTTGTTTGCCATGAGTCACTTTCAGGTATCAGAAACTCAGATCCATCGGGCCCCTTGTTCTTTCTGATTTTCATTAATGGCTTACCATATAGTCTTAACAATGACTGAAGCAATACTTTTTGCTGATGATTCTAGTTTATTTATATGTGCGAAAACTTACAAGCAGTTGTCAATTATATTCATTAAGGCATTTGAAGTACTAAAGCATGGATTAAAGCTAACAAACTAATGCTAAATTATGATAAAACGACATTTATGCAGTTCAGGAATAAAACCAATATTGTTCCAGACTTAAGCTTGAAATATTTCCTCGAAACTTAAATATATGCATCCCATTTTCAAACTTTTCTTCCATGTGTGGAACCAGTTCTAAACTTACATAATTAGCAGAGTAGGTGGAGAATTACTACAAAAGTAATAAACTCCTGGATCCTCTGGTTTCTAGAATTCACTCGAGGTTAGATCTTGGTTAGTAAGTATGTACATATGAATTGATTAGGAATTCTGTATTTGTCACTGTTGTATTTTTACTTATGAAAAGGAGGTGAGCCTGTTATTCTAGGTAAGTTTTACTTGTGGGATGCACATAAGACCAATATTTCAATAATCAATAGGGGTGGTCTCACACAAAGTTTTTAGAGGCAAGTGGTTGATGATAAAATCAATTAGAAGAAACACATAGAAACTATAATTCCAAAGCTGAACTCATCCTATTTTGCTTTACGAATCTTGTGCATATTGAAAAAGTCATTAATATACTTCCAAAAGGGGTCCTATAATTTTGCAGTGTAGCTAAATAATTGTCTTCCAGCTTATTTAAAATTGCTAGGATGACCAGCAGAATTTCACTATTTTTAATAACTGTATAAGAAATTTCTAATCACTCATTCATTTTATAATATCTTATTATTAATGCAAAATAAACTTCAATACATGCTCTTATTATTTTAGTCAATAACAAGAATTCCTTTTGTTGTATCTCATGTTCTACGTCCTGGGACCTCACTCAATATGGAATCAACAAAACAAGGCCTATCACTTATCACTGGAAAATGCTTAAGAATAATGCATGAATAATTTATATTTATTTTTTTTCCTTAATGCATAATAATTATATCAAAATAATAGCAGCATATCATTATTTATATAATGTACAGAGTATGTGGTATATTTAGTACCAAAATTGTCGGTCCTAGTGGTGTAGTGGTAACCATATTTGTCTCCCAAACCCAAGATTAAGGGTTCAATCCTGACTAGGATTCATGGATTTTTTCAGGCATAAAAATCCTCAGATGTGAAAGAAGGCCTTTGAGCAAAATTTATGGGCCATTTTATGCCCTTAATTAAATGGGATGCTGATGACCTGAGATGTTAAAGAGCGTTCACAAATAAACCAAATCAACAAAAAAGTTTCAAAATTACATTAATTAACAACTACACATATTAGAGATTTTTTTTTCTACTCATAAGGCTTGTCATTTCATAGTATATATGCATGAATGCAAAACTGGCCTCTACTAAGCATTTAATAAGCTCCACAGTTAGAATTGAAACATTTTTTATATTGAATCATGGAATTAAAGTCGTGCACTGGATAGCAGTGAAAAACATGCATACGAAAAGTATTTCAGTAGACATTATTTATTATTAAGATAATAAAAATATACTTTCCAGCAGTTACAAAAAGGAATTTTTGTTTATTTAGCCGTTACTCATAAATAAATGCAATAAACTGTCAATGGTAAAGGAGAAAGAAGTTAATTTATAAAATGTAAATATAGGATTAAATAAAAATATGGATGATAAATTATTAATTTGTATAAAAATTATGTTTAACTTAGTTTGAGAAAGTGGTTTAAAGTGTTTACATTAAGACACCAAATGCTTTAAATTGGAATTGAATATTTTTAATTGTATAAACTTCGTTCATCAAGCATGTGTAACTGTTTCTTCTTGAGTTGTAATTTAATAGTTCCTTTTTTTTTTAATGTTATTTTTTAACATAACTAGTGGAAGTCGTAAATTGCAATTCAGTAAAACTTGCTCTAATTCTTAAGAAAACCTGATTTGCAATGCATATTTAATCCAGAATTTTGGTGTTCATTAACTGAGAGAGGAAAAAAGGTAAAATTAAACAGTTATGAAAGTTTTTTAATTCTTCAGTACTTTAAGTTTTTAAAAGGTATGGTATTTGTAAAGGATTTATTATACATTTTTTAATATGTGTACCACAATTTAGCTTTGTCTTTAAATGTGCATCTAAGACCTTTACCAACTAGCAGATTTCATTCTCCAGTTGAACAATATTAAAGAAAGCAGAATTTCTTTTAATTTTTTCTTAATTTATTTTCATTTTAATAGTGGCAACAGAAAGAGACTACAGGTCAGCATTTAATTGATTGGCCATTTTTTCACTGTAGAGTCACTGTATATGCATTATGTGTTAGTTTGAACAGTTACTATGTTTATTAAAACTGCATAGATTACTTATAAGTAGTATGGAAGACTAAAAGTGCATACAAATCATGTAGTTCTATAAACTATATATGTAATATATTCTTGGTTACTATTGAAAACCAATTTTTTTTTTAATCAATTCCTAGATTTCTTATAAGCTGGGGTTGATAACACAATGAGGGTAACATGCTACAATAAAAACAGAGACTTGGAAATGGCTATTTCAGCCAATAACAGCTCCTTACAGTTTATCACTTCCTTTAGTTTTATCTAGTATTTGAATTGCATATGTTGTTGGCATTTAAAAGAATGAGTGCTTAAAACCTCATTCTGAGATGAATATGCAGTAGACAAGTGCACCTGTATATAGGCAAACCTGTGGACATTAATGCAAACCCTTTTGCCTACATACAGGCAGAGTCCTTCCAAGACTCTGCTCGTTCATTTTTAAGCTAATTGTACAAACAGAATAAAACCCTAAATTTAACTGAATTGGGACTGAAATGCTGATTTAGTTCCATAAAGCACATATTTTACATTTTCTTCACCTAAGGAATTCCATTGACATCAGCTGTCATTAAAAATTTGTTTTAGGGGTAAATGATGCCTTTATATTATTATTAAATATAACTGAAATTGATTCTTTTTTAACATATAATAAACAGGAAATAATATTTAGACAGCAGGGAACTATCATTTGAGAACTGTAAATGTATATTAGTAGTGAGAGAAAATTAGGAAATCCTATAAAGAAATGAACTGGAAATTCCTGATTACTAGCACAAATGAAGCCTTGAAGATGGATATAATTGGGAGATAGAAAAGGAAAAATAATTAATATGGTTCATGCATATGTAGAGGTTATAAGAAAACAGAGTTTAAAAAAAGGGGGAAATATAGCAACTGCAGGATACAAGAAAGAAATATCAAAAATGAATAGAAAGCTGGAATAACAAAATTGGAAACTACAGCTTGATGGAAGCATGAAGATTAGGAATTTGGCTCATTTCTTCCTCTCCAGCAAACAAAACTCCCATAAGATACTTGTGCATTCATGTGCCCCAGATTCCGTGAAGGACTTGGAAGAGCGTTATAAGGCAACAAATCAAGGACCCATGATAATAAAACATTTTCTTTTCTATGAGTTAGAACATGTTTCATAAAGTTTTATTGTATAATTTTTAAAAATGTTATATTATAATAACCATTATATTATGAAGTTTAAAAAAAGTTGCATTATGTTCCTTTTTTCGGGGGGGGGGGGTTGAATGGAGTTATGGCGTGAAACATTTTATATTATTTAGCTCACAAATGTACTCCTCAGATCTCAATTAAATTTGGCCCAGTGCTAGGCATTGTAAAAGGTAGTATTCCTATTAAATTATAGATCTCTAAGAGCTATAATTTAAATAATAAGGAAATTAAAATAATTGAAAAATTAAGAATGTATGTGCAAAATGTTATTTATGCATAAACTCAGGCATTAATTAAACTCAAAAATTGAGAATGGTGTCAATCTTAAACTAATAAAACTACCTTTCAAGTTATATTCAATACAAAACGTTTGCAATAGAGTTTAATTCCACTTCAAATTACTTGAAATAATTCACTTCAAAAATTCCTGAGCAAATATGATTCCATATTAGTTCCTAGAATATCAAATAATGTTACCACACATGTTATTAGGTATATATATATATAAATCTGCATTGGTTTGCATAGTTATGTCATGTACGAGGTGTGTATGCAGAGTGACCCATTTATCTTGCTCACCCAAAATAATTTTTATGCTGTTGTGTCAAATAAAAATTATTTTCAATAAAAAATTTTTAACATCATGGGGATATATGGCACTATATATATTTTACCCTCTTTAAGAGCTATTCAGAAATTTATCACACTCTACCATTTCAATCAAGAAATCAGTAGATATGGAAATGATAAATGCTGGACTTCTTTTATTTAATAGCACTACACTGCATTTGTTTAACTTCTTGAATAATGTAATTGAATAAATCATTATCTGCCAACTTACATTCTCTGTAAACCAGTATTATTGCTATTTTCTCTTCATGTATGTACATCTTGTAAGATAAATTGTAGTCACAAAGGCTCAGTGCAGTACTAACTTACTCTATGAATGACTACAGTACAGTATATGGAAGCTAAAGCAATGACAATTTGAGGAGTGAGGGAGGAGTTAGCTACATCCACCTCCCTCTCAGGGCACCTGTGTTTACATGAATTGGAAATCATAAACAAAGTCCAGAACTGTACTGTAGTACTACTTTGGGTAAGTAATTTGTGTTGTCCATGGTATTTAAACAGTTAGGTTTCTTCAATAACTGTACACTCCTTATGTTTGCAAATCTACTGTTTACTTGACAAAAATGGTACAATGTGATGCATTTTTGAATAGCCCTTGGAGAAGGTAAAATGTACATGTTGCCATTTAAAAAAATAAAGTTTTATGCTGCTTCTCCTATATTAATGGAATTATATAAAGTATACCTCATGATAATAAAAGGCTTTAGTATGAAACAATTTTTCATTTGATGCATCAGAAAAAAGTTATTTAAGTTGAGCAAGATAAATGGGACACCCTGTATAGGAGTTGTCAGAAATTTGCATTTAGTTCAGTAATTCTTTATTTCAAGTACATTATAGCTTTTCTGTTCCAAATGTTAATTCTTTTGGTTTGCTATAAATCACAATTTATATTTTATTCTCGTTCTTCTACTTTACATATTTCAGCTGTTTTTGCTCTTGATTAAGTAAATGTCACATTAGTAAGCAGTAAAATAACTGATTCTGAGAAAGATATAAAATGCTCGATTTATAAAAATTAAGAAATAAAAAAGGTAGTTGAATCACTCTTAAAAACCTTTTTCCCACCTGATAGTATAATTAGTGACTTAAGAGATGTTATTGTTATGAAGAGCACAGAGTCAGCGATTTTTCCCATTAGTGCATGCTTTTACATGGGCACATGAAAGAAATTATCTCAAGGCGTATAAGTAATAACTTAATAAATGGGACCTTACGAGAATAAATCACAAGGAAAATGAAACAGTATTTTTTTGTAACATTCGTTTATACAAAATCTGGAATTTATTTCGGTGCATTACAAAGCATTCGGGCTTTTTTTTTAGCAAAGTTAATCACTGATCATTAATACTGGCTTTCCGTAATTAAGGATTACTAATGCTTATAATATAAATTTGAAATGTATTATTATTATTATTATTATTATTATTATTATTATTATTATTTGGTTCGTTTTAATAGGAAAGAAAACGCCTTGAATTTGACGGTAAGATGTTTTTAGCAGTTTGTTATCAGAACAGATTTCGGAAATATTCTTCTTCCGGAATGAAGAATGCCAAGCATGTAACATTGGTATATGACGAATGGTTTATTGCTTGCACATTTGTATGCAAGACGATATCATAAATCTTTGTTTTTAACGACTTAACGCTAACAAGATAAATTGGAATAATATTGCCCAAACAAGGGGCGACTTAAGTTTGAGATATAGGCCATGGTGAAACTATCTTTCGTCGATCCTTATAAATTGACACCAGCGGTGAGTGTGATTGTAGACGAAGGACAGAAAATTGCGCCATATACCTGCAGATTGATTCAACCCCAGAAAACCTTGCACCCTACACGCTGACTGTCTGGCCTTCATGTTGCATCAGACACCGTCCTCGGACTTCAATTTGTTCATGGAGACTTGGCGAGATTTCTTCTGTTGGTACCTGTTCTTTCTTTTGTCACCCACGTAAATGACAAAAGGTATCAGACACTAGCAGTGCAAGGAGACAGTTTGAAGATATCGTAGATTCATTGCTATCGTAGGCGTATGATATTTTGTATTTTTTTTAATTAATGTACGTTAATGCCGTTATTTGTAACCCATATAACACCAGGCATTTTTATCCAAGAAATTCGAAAAAGTATTATTTATCATAAAATGTTTCTTCCATTTGCAGACTGCTTTGTAATTTTTAGATTAATAATACACAAATTAAATATTTACACGATTTGGTTCTTCCAGTATTTGTATTTTTAACGTGTTATCGTAAAATGCACAGTTCCTCGGAATGATTAACGATGGCGCAAATATGCTAGTCCATTGACGTCTTGTATACCTCGCCTTTAAAAACAAATATCTTCCAGACTATGTCCTTCGCCTGTTAAGGAAACAAGTACATAGGTTATTGCTTTTCGGTTTAATAAAATAACTTTGTAACATTTTCAAATCGTATCTTCATCATATATCAAATAATATTTTATATATTTTAATATATGAACCGATTGACATATTCCATTTAAATGCTTTTCTTTCTTATGAATGCAATTGAAAAAAAAACAAAAAACAAAAAACAAATGCGCAATAAATTTAGGCGGGACATGTATTTCCTAGACTGAAAACCAAGCAGTAAAAATTTCATACATGTACCTGTAGGGGTTACAGAGAAACGTGCATCAGAAATATGAAAAACAGAAATTTTGGGAAATTACAATTGAAGGCAAATATGTGGATATGTTCAAGATTATTTAGAACATACCTGGTACATGATGCAAATCTTTTGACCTTTCTTGACTTTCTTTGCTTCTTCTCTTAGCCCATATCTCCGGCCGGCCTCCTTAGATATCTTTTCATATGCTTTTCTTTGTCGATGACATGTCTGTTAACACACTACTGCGTCCAGCAAATTCAACTTCAATGTGATGGCTCCAACATATACATAATTTTTAGGAGGCGCTAAATTACATGGTGAAAACGTCATTGGTATTATGGGTACGACCATGCAGATGTTTTTCCAAGAGGCCATTTTTCGTCAGATCGTCGAAAACTTACTTGAAAACCGCACAAAGAAACTGAAGCCCTAAAAAAATTGACTCTAGCTTTACCTCGTGTCCTTAATAGCAAGATGAACGAAGCCTTTGGTCAGAAACATCCATTGCTCATGCATGACTGGAATACGAAATGTTACAATTAGTGAAATATGAGGGCTGTTCTATAAAGAATTATTTACTATTATTATCAACATACCTCTACTCCTCATAATTCTGATGATTTTTCTCAAAGTAGTTTCCGTTGGATGCAATGCAACTGTCCCAGGGTTTCTGCTTGTCTTCAAAGACATGCTGGAAACCATTTTTTGAGGGTCCTTAGAATCGCCTCGCACTAAGGTATTTCTTCAGTTTGAGGAAAAAAGAATGTCACACGGAATTAAATCTAGGCTGTAGGGAGGTTGAGGGACACATTCTACTTGATTTTTGTGACATGTTCAGTAATAAGATTTGCAATGCGTGGTCGTGCATTATCGTGGTGCAGCATCCAGCTTGTTGCGTGGAAGTATGACCTTGTGCATGTGATATGGCTTTGGAGAGTTTTACATGACAAATTTGTACTATTGCCAGTTACAGTGTGTGCAGGTACGATATGCTGGTATATTATTTCTTGAATGCCGTAAAATAAAATAAGCGTAATTTCCTAGCAGAAGCAGCCTTTGGGGGGGGGGGGGGGGGAGTGCTCTCAAGATAGAAATTTCCTCAACAGTTTGAAAGAAATTCCGCATTTTTCCATAACATCGACTTCAATTGCATGCAAACGTGCACGCGAACATCAGCAGTCTTGGAATCCACGGTGCACAAACACGTCTCATGGGTAACTTTTCAGTTACCAACGAGTGGGTGGCACCCAGTGAAATTTTCAAAACTGTTTAGTGTTCTTAACGTTACTCGACGATCCTCTCTCACAATGACAGCAGCGGTCAATGTTTTCTTCCGTTAAAACGCAGATTGCAGAGTCGGGTCCACCTTCCTTTGAAAATTATTGCCATCCCTTTTTAAACCATCTTCGATGAACTTTAGGGAAGAAGAAATGGGCCTCATGTAGCTTGCATAGGCCTTAACTGAAGATTTGTGTAGACAAAAGGGGAATTTAATAACAGAATATTATTGTTCTTCATGTATCATCTACATTTTGCTTTAGGCGAAACAGATGCGAACCGGAAGTGATAATAATGAAACAGTTACCACGTGTACATTATGCATTAAGCAAAAAAAATATAGTAAAGTTAAATTTTATCGTCAGGAATTGTGTGTAAAACAATTATGATAATTTTTTATTCAGCCCTCGTATTTGTATTCTTAGATTACTAGTATCGAGAGACAGTAAATGGAGGAAGGGCTTGGAGAGACCAACAGCAATGTTTTGTCGTAAATAGTTTTATCTTAAGTCTCTAGTATGAAATTACATTCTTGTATCTGTGATGAAATATCGAACCAGTGACTTATCGGCCATTTCTATCGGCAAAGCAACAAAGATCGCTGTAAACAAAGCTTGAGATGCAATATAATTGGTTATATTTTTTTACTGTTAAACGTATGGGAAATCCTGAATCATTTTCATTAAATTATTAAATAGGCATGTCTTAGAAAGTAAATAAAAGTTGATGTTAAATAAACAAATATTATGAAATTTCATGTGTTAACTTGCGCGTCATCATTAGCTTAATGTACGCCAGAAAATGTCAAGGTTTGATTGCGGATATATTTTCCCTAAAACAAAGTGTAACTGCTAGGCGGTGTCCTTGCAGATCGCTCTATTACAGATAGCAAAGCCAAGGACCAAATTCCAATCATATAATAGCTGGTTTATTTTAAATACATATTTTTCGGCACAGCATTCACTGTAGATTGCAAAGTTCGCACTGGTCGAATTGATGACTAATGAATAATATTTCGTGCTAAAGGTTAGTCAGTACGTCAAACTTTATGATTACTGGGTCATTCAGAAATAGCGCGCCTCTTCCACGCTTAGATAACCTTCCGTGGATGGAAAGCGTCTAGAGTCTAGACAAACAAAAAAGGAATGTTGGCTTATTGGCAACGAAGCATATATTGTAGCAGCAGGCACACAGAGCTTGGAAAATTGCTTCCACACATCATAAAAAGCGAAAGTTGAAAGAACCGAAGTGGAGACTCGGGAAGAGAAAGGCAGAGAAAGCAAAGTTAGCGACCGGATGTCACTTCAGCGGAAAGGGATTTTTATCAAGTGCAGGATGTTCTAAAGAACTTGCTAAACATATGTTTGTCTTGATCGTGTTCTTAAATGACAATTTCGTATCGATTTATTTTATTTAAGGGCTCTCTTTAACATCCCAGGTCATCAGCCTCCCATTCAATTCATGGTAAATTTTGCTCAGAGGCCTTTTCTTTCAGGCTTGAGGTTCTTTATCGTACAGTAAATGTACGACACTGGACAAACGGCTTTACTTCCCTTCCGAAGGAAGCCATACTTAGAACTTTTACGCCGAAAAATCCATCGATCCTGGCCGGGATTGAACCCGCTATTGGGTTTACGGACTATTTTGTGCAGGTAAATTATTGACGTTTAGTGTATCTCTGAATGGTGTCAGGAAAAGTTGATTGAAAAATGATTCACTTCAACGTGTGTGTTTGATTTTCTTCTTTCTTTACTTACTGAACTGAATAAAAGCTAAATAAACCCCTGACGTTGTTAATAGCATAAAGCTGTTCTTAGTGTTTAACTTTGTCAACTATCACATGTCATAAAAAAAGAGAAAAAACTCAATCTCTTTATGACTATATGAGCTCCTGTCGTGAAAGGCGTAGAAAAAAACACTCATTTTGTTCTTGTTTAGGAAATACCATTAATTGTAAATCAGAGATACTGGTTTTCTGCAGTAGCGGCCCATATCTGTGAATAATAATAATAATAATAATAATAATAATAATATGATATAAAATGGACATTATTAAGTATTTCAAGAATTTGTGCACCGAAAAACAAATTCATATGTAATGTCTTTATTACAAATAATTAGGTACAATTAGCAGAAAGAATAAATGCATTACAAAATTATACGTAATTTTACAATCGTATAATAATAACAAAACTAAAGCAATAGCCACGAGAATAACATATGAAGAACTAAAATATGGATAAATGTTAAGTATTCATTTATTTATTTACTTGGGACTCGACACACTATATACAGGATGGGCGAAAAATCGCCGCATCCAATATTCTTAGGTTTCATACTGTAGAGGAAAGCTACTTTTCGATCAATCTGTATATAAAATAAATCAAGATTGATAAACTAATGCAATGTATTTTATTGTTTATAAATATAGTGCTAAGTATACTTAAGGAACACAATAATAAATAAACTTAAAACATCCTAATACAGTCTAGAGCTAGTGAAGATGTAAGAAAATAATCCTAAAATTTATTATATAAAATGATAAAGAATATTGAAAAGAAAATAAATGTAGGTCTTTTATTAATTTTTTCCCTAATAATAGCTTGAATTCGTTATGAATTTTATTAGTAATATATTTCATAATAAATTGTGTTCTTGCTGTACTGAGTAACTGTTTAATTTAAGTAGAAGGCCTTAACTCTCAAACTCTGTCTTTTCGTTACAAAGTTGCATTCCCCGGATGGCACCAACCTCTTTGTAAGACACAGCAACTTCCGGACTCCCAAACTGATGGCCCACCAAATTTTCCTTCACAGCTGAAAGCAGGAGAAAGTCTTGGGAGCCATATCCATACTGTACAGAGGATGGTTCAGCAGTGTTATTCCTTATTCATGCAGAAATTCCATTATTTTCAAAGCGGTGTGTACAGAGGCATTGTCATGGTGAAGCAACAATCCTGTTAACCCAGTTTACGATCTTCTTTCTGTTAAGTGTTCTGAATATCCGAGGAGGCAACTTTTAGTGTTCCGGTTAGCAGTGACTGAAGCAGAATGGTTGCTTTGTGGTCATTTGCTGTAAAGGAACTGGCGACCACCTTCCACTGCCCTTTGATTCCGAGTCGTAGCTGGTAAATCCAGCTTTCCTCACCCGTAAAGACATTTGAAATAATAATTTTTTACATTTTTTATTTATTTGATTTATTTAAGTCCGCTCTTTAACATATCTAGTCATGAACGTCCTTTTCAATTCAGGGCGTGAAATGGCCAATACATTTTGCTTAGAGGCGTCTTCTTTCAGGCTTGAAACTGTTTTACTGTATGGGAACAACCTGCGACCTTGGGTCTAAGAGGAACGTATGGTTACCTTTGGATCGAACCATTTACTTATTGGTACCATTCACTCGTGCTGCTTTTTATTCTTCCGTGAGTTTTTTTTTTTTTTATTAATAGTGTTTAACACCGTTTTTACTCCTGAGGCACTGGTTTAGAATTAGAAATTCATAGTATTTAATATCAGTGTTTGATAGGTCAGCAAAAGCTTAATAAAGATGCTATTTGGCTTAACAATGTAAAGGAAAGACTAGACTTGGTTTTTGGGACATGTGGAGAACTAGGGGAACATTAGAAGGCGTTTTTGGAAAGGTTAAGAATCGAATACATTGAAAGGCAAGATATTTGCTAGTTTTTTAATTTCAAAACGTCATTGAGTATACACAGAGAAATAAAAGGAGTCTGGAACAGAGAAAATAATGTTGAAAAATGTGATAAAGCATCAAGAAAAGGCTTTGTATGGACGAGAACAGGGGTTGTGAAATTGAAGGGTTTAAGAGCAAGGGGGAAGATGGACAAATGCTCATTGTGAGAAAGATAATAATTGTTACGAGAAGCTGAGAATGCAGAGATGGTCCAATCTACCAAAAGAAATAGATTTTAAATTGTTAAATCAAGAAAAGACATAGTGACTATTGACATTTATTCAGGTAAAGTGAGGACAAAATAGTTGAAAAAAATTAGTAAGCAAGACAACAAAGAAAGTGTAGAGTGTGAGGGGCTAGATTGAAATAGTAGGAAGAGCCTTATAATTCGGTAACCGTAGTGTTTGGGAATATCGGACCCTAGGAAACAGCAACGTAGGCTAGTGAAGTATAGTTAGTTATAATTTAATTATAGAACAATTAATATATTTTCATGACCATGATTTGTGTTGTATGGTATTGTAATATTTATTAATACTCAATATAATCGTAGAATGGTATACAATTAAAGTTGTGTACATACAAATGTGACAGAAATGAGATTGATTTAAAAATTGTATGAAGAATTGTTAAATAAATTCTATTCTATTCTACTCCTGAACCCTCACACACGCTGGACACTTATGATACATGAATTGAATTGATGCATTGAGAAAGTAATATTTTTAAAGGAAGGAAACACATTTCCACAGCATTTGCCATTTATGAGGCCTGAGGAAACCATGGAAGAAGCCTCAGTTAGGAAGGATGGTCCTCACAATTCCCAGTCGCGAGTCAGTGCCTTAATGACCTCGGTGATTGTCGGTTTCTGTGAAGTTGCGGAATCCCCGATAACAAAGATGTTTCTGCAGAAAATCTGACATCCGCAGCGAATGAGTTTTTAGGGACTCCTCTATTATCTCCTTGTAAGTCACTCGCGGATGGAATAACTGTACGGTTTCTGCAGGAGGGACATTCTGTGACTCTCTTGCTGGATGCCTTTGTGCTCCTGGTCTAAACTGTGTAAATGAGTCGAGCCACCTCCATCTTAGAACAGGAGAGAGTGAGCGCACGACCACAATTAAAATTTTGCTGCAGCTGCAACGAGAGTTGTCACGCGTGAATTTACGCTGTGGTTACCAATCAAGACATGCACTTCCCAATGCTGCCAACAGAAAACATATTTTAATAGTTTCTTCAAAATCTGAAAATTAAATAGCGACCATAGCATGCAAGTAAACCTTGATTGTAACAGAAAAGGATATAAAGCTATAACATAAATTATACAGAGGGTGCTAACAATGTATATACACTTCAAGCAAAGAAAAAACTTTGTTAACATAACAAAACTGAATTCACACAAACAGAAAATGATGAGCAGTAATGTAGACTTTTACAGTTACAACAGTTGTTCAAAATGCATACCATCGGCGTCGATACTCTTCTGAGTACGTTGAACTACTGATTGAGCAACGTTTGTGAAAGTGTCCTCAGCGATTGCAGCACATGCCGTTTCGATTTCTTCCCGAAGTGCTGCCAGTGTAGCTGATTTTCTACGGTATACAACATCCTTAAGAGTTCCCCAAAGGTAGAAGTCCAACGGAGTTAGATCCGGAGAACGCGGTGAAAACTCAATTGGACCTCTTCGTCGTATCCAGTGCTTTGAAGAATGTCATTAAGGTATCCACATACATCTCGGCGGTAATGTGGTGGTGCACCATCCTGTTGGAAGTAAAATTCCTCATTTCCATTATGTGTATGAATGGCAAGACGGATGTGCGTAATATGTTCAGGTACACTGAGCCAGTTACTGTTCCTTCAAAAGAGAACGGTCCAATTAGACCCCTAGATGACAACCCACACCAAACATTAATTCCGTAATTAACAGCCATTTTCCAAACTAACAAGTGGATGTTTGCACACCAGTAGACACAGTTATGCTGGTTAACAGTTCCGTTCAACTTGAACTGTGTCTCATCGGTCCAAACAACTTTCCTTACGAAGGCCTCATCCCCTTGCTCTTCCGAAACCACTCACAGTACTGCATTCTCCGATCAGGATCAACTTCATTTAATGCATAAAAAATCTTGGAATGAAAACTTTCAACTTTGCTGTTTTAATAATACGACATACGCTGGTTCTGCTAAACCTAGTCTCACGTGCAAATTGCTTTGTAGATTTCTGCGATGATTGCTCAAAACGTTCCAAAACCATAGCCGGGGACGCGGGGCTTGTTGCTGTGCGAGGTCTCCCAGATCTGCCCTTGTGAACATCGCGTACTGTATCACGAGTATCAAATGCAATTTTTACCTGCGTTGGCGGTTCTGTTCTGTACACACGACTCCTTTATCTTTGAACTTCAACATTCTCGGTTTTCCCATACCACTTCAAAATTGCTTTCAGCTGTTCAACCGATAATCTTGGCTCCATTTTGTTGTAGCAACGCTGGCATAACGTAATGTGTCACATCTGTTTACAGAACATCATACGATAATCTTGGCTTCATTTGTTCATTGTTGATTTACCCGTCACGTAGCAACGTTATCATAATATAAGTGAGTCACATCTGTTTACAGAACATCATACTACACATTACTGTTGTTTTTCGGTCCAACTTTGAAATATATTAAACAGATATCAACTGTGAAAGTTTGTATGCATTTTTTAGTACCCTGGGTATTTACGAAACTACATGTGAGGAGTCAGCTTTGAGAATCAAAATTAGTATAAAAATACTTAGATATACAAATATTGTGTAGTTGAAGAATTATATTAACAGAATAAATATTATAGGATGCCATTTGTTCCACTGTCTCTGCAACAGTTTTAGGGGGGGGGGGCAGCATTTTGAACAACAGAGGAATGAGCTGTTATTTGAGGAAGGAATATAAAAAAAAATTATAAAATTTGAAGAGAATGAACGGAATAGGAGTCTACATAGCTATCGGACCAGTCTGTTTCAATACTAGCCGTAAAAATCTTTTCAGCAAGCTTTATTAAGAACTACTTTTATCATTGTTGTTGTATTGCATTCTAATAAAGGATGAACTTCTCTTTGGGTGTCTAAACATGTCTACAGAATAGATGTACGAAAGTTACCCTTACAATTTTGAGAACTAAAGGAATAAAAGTTTTAAAAAATGGATCTGATCATGGCATATTTTCATAGTATCCTCCTTTACATTCTATACAACGTATCATCCGTTCAAACTGTTTTTTTAGAAGCTGAACGCCATGCTTCTTTGAATAGGGTGCATGTACATTCTTCATACCCATCACTACTGCTTCAGGCAATTCAAATTGTTGACCACGAATTTCTTCTGTAATTTGGGGGAATAGGAAAGCAATAGCATGGGTGCAGAATCTGGACATTAAGAAGAATCGGACACATGTTTGACTATCATGACCCATTCCGTCATGATATGTGCATTGCCTTCAGTTGTGACTTGCTCATTTGTGCTGTAGCGATGTGGAAGTCTACCAGTGATCGGTTGACGTTTTGTTTCTGGGTCATAGTGGAAGATCCGTGTGAGCAAGTGCGGTTCCATGACATCAGAGCAAATGTTCTTCCGATGGTCTTTTTGTTTCTGAGAGCGTTATTCCGGAACCAGTTTTGTACAAACTTTTGTTATGTTTCATTCATCATGCACAATTTGTCTTACTGTCTCTTTGTCCATGTTGATCATGTTTGCAATCATCCGAATGCTCATACGTCGGTATTTCCGCACAATTTAATTAATTTTCTGAACATTTGCTTCAGTTCTTGAACTCACAAATCGACCGGGACGTTCTCATCTTCAACCTCTTTCAATCTTCTGATAGCAGTTTGTGCCATTCATAAACTCGCGCACGGTACATGGAATTATCACCAAACACCTTAGTTAAAACATGAAAACTTTCTGTTTGCGACTTTTGTAATTGCACGAGGAATTTGAGGTTAATGTACTGCTCGAATTTTAAGCTCACCATGCTCGCGGCTGTACTACAGAACAACGTCCTCTATAACGAAGACTCAAAGGCAAACTAAAGCAGACAGAAACACGAAACGAACGTGGCTGCTTTTGAAGGTTCAAGGTCAAATGATTCCAATACCAACCTCTCCCCATGCGGCTGCGCAATAGGAGGTGCGCAGTCTCGATATTTACTTGCCACACCTCGTACAGCAATGATCTTCCCGTAATGTACGACCTGCTTTCATCACATTTTCGCCCGTTGTTGCTGTAGCGGGCTATTCTTTGCTGAATACTCTCGCTAGAAATTCATCCTAGCGTCTGGCGCAGGAACACCCGCGTACACATACACAAAAGTGGTAACCACATTGTTGAAGATCGCTCAGATTGGCATATGTTGCTATCTAAACTTCAATCTAAAACTAGGAAAACCTGCACTGGCTTGCCACACCTCCTTGTTGTGTCCATTCTCAAAACTTTTGGCTACCTCGTATTCAATGCTATTTTTGAGATGTCTTGGATTAATGGGTTTTCTTGTATTTAATTCAACGTCTTGGATTTTTCTGCCTAAATGTGTGGAAATTAGAAGTCGATAACACTGCTACAAATAGAGGAGCCATTAAGTGTTACAAAGAGATTAATTACGATGGTTTGGGATTCAAGAGAGACAGATATTGTGAAACAGATATATTAACATGAATCCGAAGTAGAAGGAGGGGGTAATATGGCATCCCCTTTTGTTTCTGGCTTTTTAAAGAGAATCCTTACACATTATATTCCCAAAACTTACATTAATAGATAAACGATGTATTTGTGCATTGCATACATTAATGTAAAGCGTGCGCGTAAAGTAGTTATTTAAATATTTCATTTATAGTAAACAGATGTAACAATTCCCTCATAACCAGAAGTGTTGAGAATATGGCACTCCAGTGTTTTATTATATTTACTAGACAGGAAAGAAAAATAATTATATGTAATATTAAGTGGAACGAAATAAACTATATTTCGGTAAGGCACACATTTACCTAAGATTAGGTCAAAAGATAAATAGCCTATACGACGAAGACAAATTACATATAATTTGCAGTAATCGCAATTATAGTCTGCTCCTTCACATCTAGCACATCACTGTGACAGAATATTTTACACAACACATTTTACCCATTCGTCTCCTCAGTTGTCTCCCAAAATTTTTTCATTGCTGAAGAAACCTCTGCGCCCTTCCTGTTTGGTGACTGTTTTCCGCGTGTGAAGGGAAATTCGGCATCAGTGCTGTCAGTTAGAATAGACAGATGATCATCAGAAACTTCTGATGATTCATCTTTGTCAGGAAGCTTTCTTTTCTTCCTTCCTATTGCATTTTCCGCCTTACTCCGCATTTAGGAACTGATGTATGAGCAGGGCTATTTTTGTTGGTCCCACAATTTATTTTTCATGTGGGTAGGTTGTTATAGAGGCCTTCCAACTAAGGTTTGAGTCTTCACTAAGGAATAGGACATATGAAGGCAGGTCTATAAATTTCAGGCCAAACCACTTTTTAGATATGATAAAGACAAAAGTATATTTCACTTTTCAATACACTTCTCATATCTTTGAATTGATATTTCAATCCCCCCCCCCCAAAAGTAGTCAGAAGTTTTGTCTGCAAAAGGGCATAAACAGCTTCCCACACTTAAATTTCCTTCCTCAAAAATCCTTGAGTTTTGAGAAGAGTAAATACTCACTGGGAACTAGATCTGGACTTTAGGGTGGATGGTCGATCTCCTTGAAGTCACGTTTCTTCACAGCTTCCTTTACAGCAAGAGCTGTGTGCACAAGCGTGTTGTCGTGAAGAAGGCGCACACCACCATTCAGCTTTCCTCGCCTTTTCTCTTTGATGGAAGCACGTAGTCTGTGCAGTAGGCCAGCATAGTACTCCTCATTTACTGTGGTGTTCCTCTCCTTGAAGTCAATGAAGAGTATTCCTTCACAGTCCCAAAAGATTGTGGCCATGATCTTCTTGGTTGACTGAGTGACCTTGGCCTTTAGAGGCGATGCTTCAGAAGGTTTACGCCACCCCATTGATTCAGTTTTGGACAAGAGATCATAGTAGAGGACCATAGTTTCATCTCCTGTAACAATGGTTTGCAGAACTTCTCTCTCGTTGCCATGGCAGAGCTCCAAAAATGCCTGACAATAGATGACTCGTTGCTACTTTTGGACTGAGTAAAGAAGTATAGGCACTAACCTTATTCATGTTTAAATGTTCATGAATAATTGGAAGGACTGTTGTTTTAGAAAGGCCCAGCCTTGCTGCTATTTCTGTAACTTTGAGCAGCCGGTCTTCCACAAGAGCGATTTTTCAGGAGTGAGCACCTCCAAGAGCTGACCTGCACGCTCTTCGTCTTCAATGTTTTCTCGGCCCTTCGAAAGAAGTTAATAACAGTTCGATACTCCATTTTGAACATTTCACAATCTTATAGACATAGCCTTCTTTATGTAACTGTATCTGAACAACTGAACACACCGGAGCGGAAGTTACAGCTGCAATTATGTATTTTACAGATAAGGTTTTTGTGAAGGCTAACCCTTAATCAGCGAGGGCGGAAACTTATGTATCTACCCCCGTAAATATTGTGGATAAACATGGGAATGTGTAGACTGCAGCAGCACACGTTCTGTTGTAACTTAACACCAGAAGCGGAAGGAATATTAAAACTGACCTAAGTAGTTGTCTCATTTTGTTTTATGTGCTACTTCAGCAGCATTGAAGTCCGTATCGAAAAGCACCAGCCTGTTTGACGGATAAATTCCCGTGATTCGGATCCATTGACGGCTATCTCTCCAGTTTCTTACGTGTTGCATGAGGTGGCAGGATTTTCCCTTGCAAGCTCGATCACATCTAAGTTGCGTGTGTGGCACGCCTTGTGGAACATCTTTTAGCAAAGCAAATAGTTTCGCCAGGATGAACCTGAACATCTTGAAGGCAGACTTTGAAAAACACCTGTATCCTGTAGACCGCGTGTTCATATAGATGAAACTGGCCTCACAATTGTCCAAACAAAAAGTGCTTGAAGTTATTATACTTACGCAAGCGACAAATTTGTACTTTGACGTTGATTACCTCCCCAATGTCGTATTCATGAGAACAAATATGAGTAGTCAGTAGAATTGCAACACCGGGGCAGTTGGTCCATCCTTCATGATAGGTGCAAGCTCATTTGTTCACCGAATACTTTCGTCGCTTCAATTCCAAAGTCAAGCCTAGGGAGGAGTCATCTGTCTTAATTGTGCTGGATGAACTGTACACCCAAAGATAGATCATTCTTAAGCGGACTTACGAAGTGATCTAGCCAGTCATTCCATATTGGTGTTTTATTCCATTTCGTCGAGCAGACGAACTTTTCTAGTGAAACCGTAATATTAGCTTTCCACAACAAGCAGATACTTTACGAGTTCTTCCTCTAACCCTGCAAGCAAAATTGTCTTCCTACCATAACTTCTTAGATACTACACCCTCGGATATTTCCGTTTCTGCAGCCAAACGCCTTGAAGTAGTCTTAGCAATTTTAAACTCCCGAACCGCTTTTTTAAATCCCATTCTTTTCTCTCTGACGGCCTTAACACCTTTAGTCATTACGTCTGGAGCCCACTCTTTATTTTGTTAGGTTGCAGAGGTTCAAACTGCTTTCTAGGGATTTTTAAAACAGCATTTCACCACTTGGTTTTTACAAGAGCTGCATTTAATATGCCCCCCCCCCCAGCACACTATCTAATATCCTTAAAAAATAAGTTTTCTACTGGTTTTCAAGTTACATTATTAATAAATGCACAAGGTCCTCAGTAGTAAATAAACCATAGCATAATGCTCAGTTCTTTACTTACCAACAGTAACTTCAACAGTCCGTAAAACAGAAAATCACACAATGTGTGTGCGATACTTGCAGGAAGAGCTCAGCAACACAACTGACTTTGAAGTAACATTCACTACATGTCAACGTAAAGCAAGAGGCCATATTACCACCTTCTTCCGATATTAATTGCTTATGTTCGTAAGATTTTCTAAATTGTCATTTAAGCGCAAATCAGTCTAAAATTAAAGTAATGATTCTTTCATGCTTTTTGATCTTAAAGCACTACTGCTGCTGTGCTGCGTTTTAATTGGCTCAGAACTCCATTAGCGAGCTTTCTGGGACTGAATCTATATAGTTACGTTACTCCACTCTGAACCGAAAGGATATGAGCTCAGTCCCTGAGGAGGCAGATGTGCAGGAGAACGAAGGCTTTCCAGTTTTTTTTTGAAGGAAAATAATCGATATCTAACATCATGCATAGCAAGAAAGGTGGTTATGATTGTGGGTATTTTTAGCTCCTCATTGACGAGATGGCTTGCTCTATAACGTTCTGCCAGTCGAAATATGAAGAGCTCTTGGGGTTGTAGTGACCAGTCCACATACTGTTACAAGTATCATATCATTTCTATGAACTTTTTGAGGAATTATGCATTGCCGTAATGATGCAAATCACTTTTTTTAGTTTATTACATCTTTGACCCTTTCACATTTCAAACACCCTAAGCACTGCTACTTCTGTGCCAACTTCGATATGGAATGAAAAGGAAATACTACATTGTCGATTCATCACGACAGAACTACTCGCTGACTCCTCTTTTCATTAATATCCACCTAACGCGCCTCATCTTTTTATGACCCGGCGAGTCCAGGGCAATGAACCAACTTCTACAGATGCAGCTAGAGATCAGGGCCCTGTTCCACAAAAGTATGGTCTAATACATTACAAGTGTTTGTAAAATATGAACTTATAACCTTCTATTCCACGAAAGAATGTAGAAGTTACTAATGACGTCATATAAGAGCATGATGGAGGAACAGCTGTTTACCTCGTTTCCCCATATCTTGAATTTGGTTATGTCCATTCCTTAGTAATGAATGCACATTTTTTAATGTACAGAGAGGATTATTGTCATTCCTGCTAAAGTTTGTCTTTTTTCTGCAGAAATAATTATAATTTAAATACTTTATTGTGTAGTAGTCAATATCATTCAAGCTTATAGTTCACTTTGCGCATATGGATACACAGCAGCATCAATTTCAATCGTCAAGGGGTGGCAGGGGAATCGATTTTCCCAAGTATGCATGGTAATTTATTTTATTAGTCCATTTGATCATTTATATTTTTATTGTTTGGCAAGCTCATTTTAATTATAAGGAAGAAATTCGGAATGGGATGAAAAGAGATTATTTTAGTGGCATATTGCAAGAACCTTAAAAAAAATCACCATAAACTAAGATGCTGAATTGAAATATGAAGTTGAAACAGGAAAGACCAATACCAGTCAGAAACCCTACTTTAATTGCACTCAACATAACTTTGTAATTATACTCGAATACTGAATTATTATTTCTTTGTTCGCATTCCTACTCACATTTATCATCATTTTCGACAATATTTCACGTATTTACGTCAGCTGATTCCTAAAATTATTTAAAATATATTAAAACTTGTACTAGTACTTTTAGTTACCAATATTCCTACGCTTGTAGAAAAATCTGTAAAAGTCAAAAGTGCACGACTAACACTTCTGGGAACAAAACCAGAAAAAAAAAAATCACTTATACATTTGTAAGTATGTAGTTGTAAAGTACAAGTGTAGCAGAAACCTTTAGGAACAGAATTCAAGTTACCAGCCCATACGCTTGTAACTTTTGTGGGACAGCACCAAGGACAATAGCTGAAGATCAGCTGGGAAAGAAGGGCGCGTAGACCCACACTCTGCCATGCAATCATATGAATGCATTGCCATTTAGCACTTGTAGATTAGTTTATTTATGGATGTTCCTTAACACGGGACCCACAGCTTTACTTCCCTTCCGAACGAAGCCATACTTAGAATTTCTACGCCCGAAAAAATCCATCAACCCTGGCCGGGATTGAACCCGCGATCTTGAGTCTACTAGGCAAGAATGACTACCATTACATCACGAGGATAGATACCATCTAAAAGATAGCAGAATAAAATGAACGGGACGAGAAGAAGGAAATGAGTATTGATGAAACGAACCCCTAGAAAAATATTCCGAATTTGTCCACCACGAGGCTCGAAGCCGTGTCCGTAAACGTAGTGCTAGAGAATTTTTCTTAGCAGCATTTCAGTCCTAAGCAAGTACAGCCATTTTTTCCATTTTTCAGTAGGTTGACTTTCCTCGCTTTTCTAGCCTTCTGTGTTATTGCATTTTTCAGCCGTCTTTCCTGCTGTCATTTTCCTTACCGTCTCATCATCCCGGATATCCTGCAACTTTTCATATCATGCTTTTAGATTCTTGCCCTTTTCCTCAGCTCCCAAGTTTTCATTTCGTAATAAAATACTATATTCATATACACAGAAATATAATCTTAAATCTTATACGTTCTTTTCTAACTTTTCTTTGCAGTATGCTCTTACAGCAAGGAATTTCATTTTCTAGAAAATTACTTCCTTTATTCATTCTTGATGCTATTTCACAGTTACTGTTTCCTTTCTTGTTAAACGTAGTTCTAATATACCAGGTTTTTAAAAGCTATAGGGCAATAATTACAGATAGTGTAAAGCATTTTGATTTAGGGATCTATGCTTATGAAGAAAAACAAGTGTTTCCATGTTTTTTTTGTTTTTTTTTTGATTGATTTATTTACGGACGCTCTTTAACATCTCAGGTCATCAGCGTCCCATTCAACTCAGGGCGTGAAACGGCCGACAAATTTTGCTCAGAAGCCTCTTCTTTCAGGCTTGAGGCTCTTTTTTGTGCCGTAAATGTACGACACGGGACCCACGGCTTACTTCCCTTCCGAAGGAAGCCATACTTAGGATTTTTACGCCAGAAAAATTCCTGGCCGGGTTCGAACCCGCGATCTTGGGTTTAGGAGGCAAGTATGGTAACCACTACACCACCAGGACCGACTTTTCCATGGTGATAGAATAGAGTATTTATTTCAATCTTTCATTACAAAGATTATGTTTACATTTCTTACAGCCAAGATTAACCCAACTTTTCTTGAGGCCCTAACATGTAATGACACCCTGGTCGTCGACATGTTTTAGAGACCTGTTTCACCCACTTTTCCTCTTTTCACCTTTCTAATCCATTTGCTTCTTATTGTTCTAAATATATACGCATTCTCCCATTTCTTTCCCACTCTCTAGCTAACCACCACGGATGGCCGAGGTCGTTAAGGCGCGGACTCGTGAGCTGGAATCTGGGGTTCGATTCTCACCAGGACCGTCCTCCTTGACTGAGGTTTTTGCCAGGTTTTCCTAAGTCTTCATAAATGACAAATGCCGGGAAACTAGGAATGCTTCCTTCCTTAAAAAAATCCTTTCCCAATTTATCATTTCATCTCATGCATCATCAGTGTCAGCGCCTGTGATGCCTCAGCAGTATAAAACGGGCGTTAAACACTATTAAAAAACTCTAGCTTTTAACATTTTTATTGCTACAATCTTGTTTTCCATTTTATTTCATTTTGCGTCCCATATACCCTTTCTCCAATTGCCTGTTTCCTTACACTGCATCAAATAATGAAACAAACCTTATATGCTGGTAAAGAACTGTAAATTACATGCAGATAAGTCAGTGTTAAAACGAAATGGGGCAAACATTTGCCTGGAAGTAAAGAAATTCCGATTTTCAAGATTTGGTGCTATAAAAATATCTAAAACCTCTTACTAATCATATAACAGACGACAATGAACAGCGGTTAACACATCTGTTAGTATTAAAGGTTGATGCGTTTTTTTTTTCATCACAATATTGTGTTATTAGAACATTGCTTACTGTTTGTCATCTGTCATTTGTTATTTGGAGCGTTGTGCATATAAATACGCTTTGAATGTTGCAGAAAGTTGTAGAAAGTTTGGGCTATTTGTGAGCTAAAGAAGATGCAGTATCAAGTGGAAAAACCGAACATTTCCAACATACTTCTTTCCGAGTTTAACAGAGTAGCAAAGGCAGTGGAGGCGGCTCGAAACATTTGTGCCATATGGGGGGAGAATGCCATTAGAGAAAGCATGGCAAGAAAATGATTCTGTCGTTTCAAAGAGGGCCGTCACTTTGACGTAAGCGATTCGCCACATTCAGGAATATCATCGAACTTTGATAATGACCCCTCTGAACTCTTTAATCCATGATTATACACGACAATTAACCTGAGAACTAGCAGATGCGATGGATTCGTACGACATTTACATTCCATGGGCAAGGTTAAAACAGCCGGTGTAGGTACCATAAGCTTTAAGTGAAAATAACAATCAGTGGGGTGGCTGTATGTTCATCATCGGCGAACTCGTGAACAACAATGAACATTCCTATACAAAATTATTAATATTATTGGTGACGAAAAATGGTGCCTCAATGTCAACATAAAAAGAAAAAGAAAAATATGGTTCCCAACAAAAAAGCAACGAGAAAACATTTGCATTATATGTTTTTACTACAATAAAATTTAAATTAAATCTCAAAGCTACTGAAAATCGACAGATTGTGTATATTTGCTCAGCACATTGTTATTGTTTTGAAATAGTAACATGTTTTTGTTTTATTGAAACAAATGAACATCTTAAATATACACGGTAAGCCGAAACTTTCTGTTATTTCTCTATTTTAGCGAATGTAAAGATGATATGTCATGTAAGGACCAGTTGTATAGAAATTGCTAACTGTAGATTACTTTGAACTGTAATTGAAAAAGTAATTAGGGACTAGTAATCATTTCTATGACATAAAAATAACTGCTTAATGTGAATTTTAAAATAACCGTTAAACCTATGGCAACATCTCGAAATAATAGGGAAACTCTTGTTTAGAGCGAGTTGATCAACTCTTCAACCTAAGAAAAGCATTTATTATTAAGTTTTCCCGCCTCTTAGACACCCCCCCCCTTAATATCTGTTAACATGGGCAAGGAAAGGTCAAAGCGAATGCGAGCGGCAAATTTAAGCAAACGTGAGAAGGATATTACCATTGATCTGGTGCTAAAATATCCGGGAATAAGTGGGGGGAAATACATTCGATCTCAAATAAGAATAAAGAACGTAACATGGGGAAAATTGCCAAACAGTGTATTAATTCTATTCTGAATACTTCTGCATTATTAACCAGGCGATATAATGAGTATGTGTGTGTAGCCTGTAGCACCTATAACTCCAGGAAAGTTGAGAATGTTACAGGACACGTCGCTTTCTTTACACCACCCTCTTCGGTTGGGAACTGAGGTCTCCGATTGCTCTAGTGACTTTATGGATGATTCTACTGGCCGTTCGTTCCTTTCTCCACTTTGAACATAAATCTATTTGGAAGTTCCCTGTCGCATAGAACCTTAAAGTTAATAATATCATGAACATCGAACCCAAAGCATGATTTCGCTTAGTTTGTGATTGTAATCGGGGATGCAAAATCTGTTCCATTTCTTCGACATCTTTTGCTAAGCGAAATAGAATTTTTTAATTTTTGTCATTCATTTCTAGGAACGGATTATTTCTTTCATGAAATACACGAGGAGCACGGTGAAATTTATCTTCGGTTGAGATGTCAGAAATCAGATATCTGTACAATATATCGCTTGTAAGGTTAACCTAAACATAACCTACAATTGAACGTAACTCTGTTGTTATTACGCGGAAATGAAAAAGTGAAACATAGAAGAAACTTTATCTGCACGAAATTAAAATAAATGTAACTGTTTTATTTATAAATGAAGTTGTTATGCTTCTATACCATGAGAAATATTTTATTTAACAATTACTAAGCTCTAGTTAGTGCTTTAAGTTGAGAAATTTCGCAAAATTTAATTTCAGGCAGGAAAAATAGTGACTTTTCTTACTTCACATGACCCCGAAATGGGTGGTATAGATAACGCGGTCTCCGGAACAAACCTGGAAAATGAGGAAGGACAATATAAATGCAGATTAATGGGTGACGAATCCCAGCCAAGTGCTAAAGAGAAAATAATCTTAGATTAGTGTTTATGTGACCAAAACTTCCAAGTTAAGCATAACTTATGGCTAATTTTATGCCCTAAACACAAGTTAATTCATTATACAACTGACTCTTAATCTTTGATCGCTTTCTTGCTGCTAAAGTGCGTACAGGTACCTTAAGCGACATGCACGGATTCGGAAGCACGCGAGAGAGCCACGTAGACAGCAAATAGAAATCAGGTTGTTGTCGGGTAGGCTTAGCTGTGAGGCCAAATTCACTAACACAACGGAGAGGTCAGTCGCACCAAGGACATGTATTTAACTCGTGGGATGATGCGTCATCTGAACTTTCTCTCTGGTCAGCAGCCATATCTACTCCCAATACTGTTTTGGCAAGATGTGTCGAGGCGGGCGGATGCTTTTAAACGCAACTGCAATGAACGCTATGTGTTAAGGATCAAGCAGCGAGTGTAAATTTAAAATTCTATCAAGAACCCATCAATATTTTAAGAAAAAGAGCAAATTCATGCTCTGTATAAATGGAAATTTGTTCATTCTTCGTCATTTCAGCCTTTGCCACCACTAGCAGTAATCTAATCTAATATAAGCTGCTTAATCATACTTCTGTTGAATGTGAAAAGGTTATCTATACGATTTACCAGGAAATTATTGCTTCAGATTCTATACATATTAAAAATTACTAGAAAAAATATATTAGAATTAAGCCAAAACAAAGAAAATTAGAAGTAAAGTGATTAAAATTGCATAGAAAGTATTACTTCTTTTAAATATATGGAATACATTCTAAAATGTAACAAGACAAGAACTGCAGTAATAGAGAACAGAAAAAGAAAGGAGGGGGGATTTCACGTTAAACTATTAAAGAAATTGACAATAGAGGGGGGGGGGAATTGGCTATTTTTCTGGATATTTGAAAACCCTATAACTCGTTTTCGACAAGCTTGACCATGTAAACGAAACCGGCCAGGATCGATGGATTTTTTCGGGCGTAAAAATCCAAAATATGGCTTCCTTCGGAAGGGAAGTAAAGCCGTGGGTCCCGTGTCGTACATTTACGGCACGAAAAAGAACCTCAAGCCTGAAAGAGAGGCCTCTGAGCAAAATTTATCGGCCGTTTCACGTCCTGAGTTGAATGGGACGCTGATGACCTGAGATGTTAAAGAGCGTCCATAAATAAATCAATAAAAAAAAATGACCATGTAAGATCAATGGAGTTCCTATAAAATTAATTTAAATTTTAACAAACAGGTCGGGAGGGGGGGGGAGAGCAAAAACTGTTTTAACTGTTTTAATGCCCGTATATTTTTAATTTATTCTTATTAAAATTAAGTTAGAAAGGATCTGTAACTGTTTATGCAGATGGCAGCATTAATATTTAGTGGGGTCAGCTAGAACTATATTTGTTTTAGAAACGAATTCAAATAAAATCATCTCCATCCACAAGACTGTAGAATTAAAGAATGACTTCATAAAAACGTGCTGTCCCTTTATGTATTTCTCTCTGAAAAAGCGTAGTAAAGATATTTTAAATAAAAGATGCAATTCAATGTTTAGGCTTTCTCCTAGTGTTAAAAATGCAAAGTTTATGGACGACAGCTATGAGGAAATACAAGAGCATTATTCTGCGGTTTTCCTGGTGGTATTGATTCTTTCTCTCCTATGGTTCTGAGTTCTGAATCATTCCCGGATAAAATAACAGTGTAGGAGGACGCAGTTCTTCATGAAATATCGCAGAGCAAAGCGCAATGTGTTATTAGGAAATATAAATTCTAAGGCGCAGGCATTTTTAAGTTATCTATATCTAGTGAGTGAAAATAGCAGGTCTTCCTTAGGCACCGAACTGAATGGATGGAAATGTTAGCTTGAAAATGTACCAGTATGCACTACTGGATATTTATTACCGAACCTGTGTGAATGGATTTGGGGCGTTATCTATATCACACGGTAGGGGTCCAGTTCAAGACACCACCTTTCCGTAGCCTTGCTGTTGACTGTAGATGGGCCGGAAGTTAGAGGTGACAATGAACAAAGAGATATGCTTGACAAGAATGACAACGAGGACAGAAACCCTGATCCTTGACATGTTCCTGTCCTAACACCGAGCCAAAAGGCGGAGGTGGAATGTCGACTTTGCGTCTCCTGCAGAGAGAGTTTCTCTTCTCCTGGACCTACCCGTAGCAAACTGCTGCTGTCGTTGGCTACCGATAAAGAGATAGATGTAATTCGGACTTTATGTTTGGAATTCTACAAGGGTAGGTCCATAAGTTTCCGGCCTAACCATTTTCTAGGTATGATAAAGCCAAAATCTATATTTCACTTTTCAATATAGTTAACCTTATTGCAGTACACTTCTCACGTCTTTGAATTAACATCTCAACCCCCCCCCCCAATAGTCAGAAGTCCTGTCTACAAAATGGGCATAAACAGCATTCATCACTTCTTCGTCACACTTAAATTTCCTTCCTCGAAGGTCTTTCGTGAGTTTTGAGAAGAGGAAATAGTCACTGGGAGTTAGATATGGACTGCAGGGTGGATGATCGATCTCCTTAAAGCTGCATTGCTTCACAGATTTCTTTACAACAAGAGTTGTGTGCACAAGCGCGTTGTGGTGAAGAAGGCGCACAACACCACTCAGCTTTCTTTCAGCCTTTTGTCTTTGATGGAAGCACGTAGTCTGTGCATTAGGCTAGCATAGTACTTCCCATTTACTGTGGCGTTCCTCTTCTTGAAGTCAATGAAGAGTATTCTTCACAGTCCCAAGGGATTGTGGCCATGATCTTCTTGGTTGACTGAGTGACCTTGGCCCTTAGAGGCGGTGCTTCATCAGGTTTACGCCACTCCATTGATTCTCTTTTGGACAAGGGATCATAGTAGAGGACCACAGTTTCATCTCCTGTAACAATGGTTTGCAGAACTTCTCTCTCTTTACCACGGCAGAGCTCCAAAAATGCCTGACAACAGATCGCTCGTTGCTGCTTTTGGACTGAGGAAAGAAGTCTAGGACCCATCTTGCACTAACCTTATTCATGTTTAAATGTTGATGAAAGAATTCGAAGGACTGTTGTTTTAGAAAGGCCTTACCTTGCTGCTATTTCTATAACTTTGAGCTGCTATTTCTATAACGTTGAGCTTGCATAATTTCTCCTTCCACAAGAGCGATATTTTCAGGAGTGAGCACCTCCAAGGGCCGACGCTCTTCGTCTTTCAATGCTTTCCATTCCAAAGAGTTTGGCTCATTCTTTTACGGTAGAATATGAGGGGGATGCTTCCCCATATACACCGTCCAATCGCTGTTTAATTACATTGCAGTAAGTCCTTCTTTTGTGAAGAACTTAATAACAGCTCGATACTCCATTTTGAATATGTCACAATCTTCTACACATATCCTTCTTTATGCAACTATATCTGAGAAACTGAACGCAGCGGAGCGGAAGTTACAGCTCCAATTATTTACTTAACAGATAAGATATGATAACACATAAGGATTTTGTGAAGGCGATGACTATCACAGAAACACACACACACAGAAACACACACACACGCACACACACAAAAACACAAAGTGCAGCCAATGTGATGTATTTGTACACTGCAATCCTGACAAATTAATTCCATCTTAAATAAGGAAAACTGGAATAGCATGCAAACGACTGTCGCTCTTAGTATAACCAAATGTTTTAACATATTGATTTTAACTGAATGAACAAATGGGAGGGAGCAAAACGCTATTGTTCCTAAAATAACAGCAGTAACTAGAAGTAGTGTAAATACGGAGCACTTGACATTTCTTTATAACTTTCCAACAGACAGATTATTATTCTTTGCTAGTGAGTAGCATTATTGTCTCATAGCCTCATTTCCTCGCCAGTTGCAGTTCCTTTTGCGTCCTTGGCTTTTTGCGTTACACCTACTTTCCCTTTCAGCACACCTTATGGTAAAAATGACGAGATCTTCAAAGAAGGAAACAATTTCAGGTGGAGATGACACCATCTTGCTAAAAATGACCATTAAGAAGTGCCTGGTGCACCAACTGATGAGAGTCATACACTGCACCCCAATTTAAGAGGTGACCCACGCATAATAAGGGTATTCTGGGGTATGACGTGCTCACTTAAATGGAACCACGCCTCACCGGTGAAGCATTCCTGTGTGCGCGCTGATAAACTGCCGGAACCAATTACAGTAATTGAATCTCTTCTCTCCGTTGGGAGGTTTCAATTTTTGCATAGCAATAACAAGATATGCAGGTGTCTGCCTTCCCCTCCAGTCATTGGGATATGCTTGTGAACACCTGTTTTCGTTACTGGACTTAAAAGCGCTGCTGCTGGTGCTACGTGCCCTTGCTACTGATGTGATGTGCTGCTGACGGAGAGAGCTGAAGGCAGGACTGCACAGTTATTAGCTAGGTAATAACACTTCAGGATCAACGGTGCAATAGCTCAACCGGTTAGAGCGTCATGCTGCAACTGTAAAGATAGTGAGTTCTAATTGCCGAGTTAAAGGAGATTTGCTACAATACAACGAATTACTCGCTAAACAACTGGATCTACCGGTTTCTAGGAGTTGCCCGAGGTTAGCTGACAGATTAGGTTAGTGTATGTATACATGAATTAGTTGTGAATTGACCACATTTCCCATTGTTACAATATTTCACCGCCTAATAGTGCCCTGTTTACATTGATTAATCGTTACTGTCCATTTATATTTACAGAGAGAGAGAGAGAGAGAGAGAGAGAGAGAGAGAGAGACTAGCGTAAGTTAGTCCGTTCTCTCTGTCGTTCGGATTTGGCAAGCCGCTTGGGCGAATTGTACCAGCAGCCGTATGTGTAACGCCAAGTATGAAAACCCCCCAGTTTACTGCGGCAGTTTACGCAACTTCTGTGGAGAGACCTGCAGGTTTTCATCTCCTGCACCGTTTGTTTACTATTGCCAGCTTCGGAGACATCCTTTTCATCTATGGTTTCTAGTTTCATCACTAGGTACTGAATGAAAGATTTTTGCTTGTGGTTTCCAAGCCCCCAACTGTGCAATAAATGTTCGTTATAACATTTTATCCGTGCAGTTTTGCAATGCGAACGGATATAAGTTCACGCTGTTCCACTTTGTAAAGTTCATACTGTGCTCTACATATTGTACTGGTCAACGCATGGTCACTACTGACAGTCCCATTACACATAATCGGGGTTCCTTCCTTTGTTACCAGTGAGTTAAATCCGTTAGACCTTCCATAAGCCTGTACTGATAACTTTAACCTCTCGGAGAGGTAAGTTGGTACGCAACTTGCATGCGTCGAACCATCCGGTCCAACTCCCAGAAAAGGTACGTATTGATCAAGGCATAAATATTGTTACTGCACAGGCAGATGCGTCACACTACTTCCGGGGACAGCAACAGGCAATCGTGAGCGTGCGCAATACAGGGGATAGAGAGTAGCGTCATCACTCATGTCTTTCCGTAATCATACTTCTCTGCATTAACATATTTTCTTATCAAATTTCGTTTAATTACGCCAGGGAGTTTAAAAGCTGTAAGAGAAAATTAAATGCTGAAAGCAAGTGAACACCTGGTGTATCAAAATAATGTAATAGATGAATCACGATATACACATTTGTAATATTTTTTCATGAAAAAATACTTCCGAAGAGTGGGCACGAGCTTATGATTGTGAGTCGTAACTTTATTAGAACAAATAAAATAAATATAGAGTGTAAACTACAGGCAGTGGAGATGGGTGGAATTTAAAAAGTGGCTAGGGTATCTCGGTTTGAAAAAAGGATGGATGAAGATGTGAGACGATTGAAAGGCGAACTCTACACGGGAGAGAGGGGCCTAAGACTTCTTGAATAGTTTGGAAAAAGGAAGCGTGGACGGCCGAGAGCATCAGGGGAATATTTTGTAGCCCAAATAATGAAACAAGGTAAACTGCAGGACGAAGACTGGCAAAGTAGTGAAAGGTGGTAGCTGGGAATACAGAGTAACTGCTGACAAGTGGAAAAACCCTCAAAAGAAAGTGTTTCTTATGATTCAACAATTACTCTAGACTGGAACTTTATCGATTAATATAAGGAGTAATTTATTCAAATCTTTAATTTGTAAAATTTAAAGCTATTAGTAAGGAGCGTATTTTAAGGTGCAGCACCTTTGCAAAAATACAGCTGTTTTCATACCGATTGTTGAGATTTGTATTTTAGAAAATGAAATGAGAAATGGACAAATTTTATTGCACCTTTTTGCGCAGCATATTTATTTGATGCTTTAGCACGTTTTTTGAAAATGTTCTTTTATGTTTTGTTTAAAGATTGGGCGAAAAATAAATACTATTCACAATTATTGTTTTAATAATTACTCTTCGTAAGCACCAACATGGAATCATATCGTCTTATTTTATAGAACAGGTCGAGAGCTATAAAATGGTATATTTATAAGTTTTGCAGTTCTAACACTTTCCAAGATAATGTAGCGAAACCTGCAAAAGAAAACACAAATTTCAATTAAAGCTATTCGTCAGAACCACTGTTCTCTTTGCGGTCCGCGAACATTTTATACTGAAGAGGGCTCAAATCTTCAGTTGCTGCATTTGATCGTGTTTATGATGTTGCTGTCCGAGTACTCTATTATGCCAAAAGTTCAGAAGGCAAAGTTGTATGAACTTTCAGAAAAATTCAAGAGAAAATCGAAACTGATGTCTAATTTGATGTTCCGTCTGCGATGTAAATATTGCGATCGATGAGAAGCATCAAAAAGCCAGAATAAACCAGCATATTCAACACGGCAAGTATGAAGAATGTTGAACCCCACAAGTCGCAACCTAACCTTGATATCTGCCTGCTACTCAGGATCTGAAAGCAGCAGTTATCGAGTCAGTTCTGTGAAGATCTTACCATGGCAGCAGTTCAGTCAGGAATTTCAGTCTACAAGGTCAACAATCCTGCATTCAAATCATTGTCCAGAAGAACACGTAAAGGATGAGAAAACCCTGAGAAAAAATCACATAGAGTCAATTTATGAAAATGTTCTCGAGAGAAAAAAGGCTGAATTCATGTTAGATGAAATTGTTGATGCGCTACAAAATAATGTGTTTAATGTCTGGTGTTTCCATTATCTGGTGAAAGTGTGAAACCCATGCACAGAAGACAAATGCGTGCAAACTAATGTAGTAATTCAATGATTCGTGCATGAAGCTGTGGCCGGAGGGCATACAATACAAAAAGTGAAGTTTGTGGTGCCTGATCAAGCATGCTACATGCTTTCTGCTTTCCATCAACTGAAGGTCATGTACTCCAACCTCAACCACTTAACATGTAATGCATGTGGACTACACCGAATTTGTGAAAGAATCAGGAAGCAGTACATTAGGATATATGTTACTGCTCTGAAATACATTTTTGTAAGGACCCCAAATCGTCAAGTTACTAGGCTACACCTATCACAAATTCCTATCGTAGAAGTATTTGAATAAGATGCGCAATTTTCTTGTGCAAAAAATTTAAAAAAAAAAAAAAGAGTTTTCTATTTGCTCTGGGTAAAACGGATGCAACCGTCAATCTTACCCAACAACAAAGGTCTAAAATTGGAACTGTTCGCAGTCTATGGCTGCAGGTATTTGCCTGATGCGATTTAGAGTTTAGAAGAAGCTATGGAGAAGATAGGATAGTGGAAGAAAATGATGGCTGTGAGAGATAATCTTGACGAATTTGCAAAATCCAGCCATGAAAATTCATTTTGGGGAGAAATCCGGACATGGAAGTATTTGCAATTTTCACTGAACTCCCTTCGGTGTGTTACTCCATTGGTTTCAGTAGACGTTGAACGGAGTTTGTCCGCATGTAAGAATCTGAGCTCAAAGCGCTAGCGACTTGCATTCGAAAACATAAAAATATTATGCGTAATCCAGTGTAACAAATTGATAGAAACCCAGTAAATGCCATGTTTATTTCCTAAATATTAGTTACTTTATGTTATTTGCTTCATTGTTGAATACTTATTTTAGCCTCTTGTTTTGAATTAATTAGATACCTGAGTTGTGTCAAGTGTTTTATTTATTTTTGTTTTTATTAAATTAGTTTGTAAATGGTTTGAACGTAAATAAAAGCATTTTATCAGCACGTTTTTTAGCATATTATATAAATTATTAGAACCTTTATTTCTAATTATAAAATTGCACCTTAAAATCCATCTTCTGCTTATTAGTGTATGCATCTGAAAGACAGCAATAAGCGAATTTCACAAGCACGTTCTACAGTAATTAAACGACTCAGTATATCAATGTTAAACTGCCTGTAAAACTTGTAAACATATAAAATTTATTTTACTGAGTGTGTTTTATGTTATTTATGCTATAATGAAAAAAAAAAGTTATTAAAATAGCAGCACGTGCATATTCGTCTCGTAGCCTTTCATCTTTATGAAATTCTATTCGGAAAATTTTTGAAAACTTTCTTTTAACATGTAAAGAATACGTATCGTTTAAAACCAGAAAAGATCATGGCATTCACCCCCTTTTTTCAGTAATTCATAAATTATGTTGTCTTTAGTATTGTCATGACGCGTTAGATATTGTGGCACTTAGACGTTAGTAGTATATGTGTTTGCAATATACTCGTAGGATCATATTGTTAGCACATGCACTGCAATATACCCTGGGAGGAGTCATTAATATACGTTCGTTTCAAGGAGCGTGTGGGAGCATGGAGGAGAATTGTGGCACATGCGTAGAGAGACATAGCGCTAATTATCCATACAAACCAACGAAACATTGGCTGCATCGCGTCTCCTTTCATGAAGACCATCGGATAAAACAGAGCTCGATTCCAGTTAGAATGACTTTAACAAATATTGTCGGATAGTTACCACATTCAGCATATCCGCTTCATATATTAGCTGGGAAGAGTGGGTGCGTTGGGTTAATATTGGCAAGGTAGAGGATTGGTACCTAACCAGGGGATAACTTATTTTTAATGTTCATAATTTGTCTGCACTGTTCCAATATAATAAACGCTACTTTTTTTATAGTAAATTAAAACAACGCATAGGTTAGGTTAGTCTGAGTTAAAAAAAAAAAAAAAACCGGTTTAAAGCAAAAGTGTATGCTAGCTTAGCTTAGCTAAGTTTAAATATGCAAAACTTACAGTGTTAAAAACAAAAGCGTATGCCTTTTCCTATTTGAATATTATTTACTTTATGTGTTGCATTGCTGCATTAAAGTTCAACTATTGACATACATTCCAAAAAGTTAATTTTCGTCGTACGATTCCTTGTTTACGTGCATTATGACTCTTCTATCCGCCTGCACTTTTTGCACACTATCACTTGGACTCGGCTTTCTCCGTTGCCGTTCGTAGAAGGAGGCGTAACTGTAGTCATTGTTTCAACGGTCTGTACGGGCATGTCATGTCGTTATCTATTCGAGATTAAGTGACGCTTTCATCTTCTCTTGCGAGACTTGGTAGGGAACGGACGTGCCATATATCGGAAGGGCCATCTAATCAAAGGATGCCAATTACCGATCAGTATGTGTAAATAAATCAAAAGTACTATGAAATTGCATACATATCTTGGTTAGAATACTGTTTAGGTCTTAATTATTCTCCTTTTTAGCTGTTTGAGATAGAGGTGCGTTATAATAGCGGGGATTAAGAACCGAGGTTGCTCTCATGTCGCGTGAAATGAAGTAATGTAATTTAAGAAATTAGCGGGTGCCCCTTTAAATTCATTAGATTCGCGACAGTATAACATTTGCTTATTCAAAAGAATAGAAATAAAATTGATTGAATGTTTCCGATGTTAGTAGAAAGTATGGTATAACAAAATACATTTAGTACATTTTAGAACGAATGCCTGTAATATCGTTTGGATTGCATTCATTAATGTACACTTATAATAAATAGTTTTAAAAGTTTGAGAGATTCAGAGTGAAATTGTCACATGCCTAGCTATGAATTGAGCCAACCTGAGAAGCAGCATATCCCAATTGGTAAGCGCTGCGGTATCACAAATCCTTCAAGGTCGACTGATTTGCTCTGCATCTTGTATATAAATGAGAATTGCATGTTTGTGTTTGGCTTTTCTGGTCTGAAGGGCAAGGGAGAGTATGTGACCGGCATAACTTATTAATGTTAATCGCCTCTCGTCTGCCATATTTGTCAACAAATGACGCAATGTAGTGACGCTCGCTTAACCGTCTTCCGGGAATCTCTAACTGAAAACGCCCACGCTTTTCATTCGCATAGTCCGTACAATTTAATGATTAGCTAGTGTGATTCAGAAAGTATTTTAAGAACAGTAGCTATCGTTTTCGGCAGATTTTGGGACTTTGAAGATTTGGGCTAAAAGGGTTTCTCTGTACATTTTGTTAATATTTCAAAGTTATTACGTAAAACACAGGAGGGCAAAATATATTGGTATGTAAATAGTGTGTTATTGAAACAGTAGAACAAGAAAAAAAAAAATTATTAGTTACAATAGAGACGGCCAATGACCATGAACATTAGATATGCAAAATGTGCGGTACAGTCACCACAACCGGAAAAGGGAGATAGATTCCTTATGTATAAAAGTTAGTACTTTGATTTTAGTACATATTTATATTTTTACTCAAAGCATAAAACTTTATTTCAAAATAATAATAATAATAATAATAATAATAATAATAATAAGCACCATCCTGTGTTATAAGAAACGTTGAAAATGATGCTCCTCAGCGGCAATACATTGGCGGAATCTGTGTAGGAAATTCGTGTATTTCATCTAACTTTTCTGTCATAACATGATAGTTCGGAAAACGTCTCTTGTCATTGAGAGATCCAGTCTCTCTCTCTCGTAACTTTTTAACAAGTTGGAGAAAAATTTCTGTGCCTGGAACACCATTACCACGATATTTTCTTACCACATCTCTGCTGAATCCCTTTTCACATATTTTCGTACATAAAAGACTATATTTATGCAGAGACTAACTAACGAATAATAATTAGCACACGATGAATGCACCGAGTAGCGAACACCTTGGGTTCCGGACGAAAGACATGACCGAGGCCTTGAGCGTGTGTAAAATAAGAGTGAAGGTGGCGGAATGAAATAATATACTCTTTAACCATCAATTCAAATTGGGCAAACCACTAATTTAGGCGTTTGACATTGCTGGAAGTAGGGAGTTGTGTAAAAGAGTATTGGAGGAGCTGTAAGTGACCGCTTAAGTCAGCGCGCATATCCCCGATTTCGAAGCAGGTAGTGGTGAGAAATTCGTTGATGTTCTGGTGCGAAGTGATGCACAGGTTAATGAAGTTTATGTTATCTAAAGTTCTTTTCATGAAGGTATCGGCGGAGCTATATAGGTGTTAATGCTTCTTCCAGCTAGTTGAAGCGTACAGATGCCTCCTGAAGTAGACCTGATGGCGGCAGTCGCTTCCTGAATTTAGCGGGTGGTGTCTGTGTATTAATGGGCGAAACTTCGGAGATTTCACAGACTTGGGCAGCGAGGTCGTTGACTGCGGCCTGCAGCTCAGCTGTGTTGACGGAGGTGGGCGTTAGAAGTGCTAGACTGATGGTGACGAATTGCTCGGTACTGGTACTTGCTGGTGATGTGAGAAGTATGCTGGAGAATTCTGACGTGGGCACAAGGATTGGCGTGTAGTGTACCCTGCGCAGTACATACGACGACGGCTTAAATCATGCGCAGGCACTGAGTAGTGGGGCACCAGCCCCAGAACGGTGACAACTGGGATCGCCGATGCATCCTTTCGTCAAATGTTCATATTCGCAGCAACGTTGAAAGGGAGGACTTTAAACTACGACTCTTTTCTACCGAGAGCAGGCGAGGTGAATCCACGGCGAGTGGTGGAGTGAATTCGTGCAACACGGAAAACTGATGGCCTTGGGCTGTGTCGAGTAGGAAGCGTTGAGTGAGCTAGGAATTGAAGTGGCTACTGCGGTATCTGACGAGTCCTGGGGTGAAGAATTGTTGTGGGGATTGACGCTGAGCTTTCTCAGGAACATGGGCCACTGGAGCAGTAGGTTCATCGAGGCTTCCAGCAAGAATCCGGTCGCCAGACAATTTTCCCTCATTTCTCAGCTGCTTGCATTGTAGATTGGTCTGCCCCATCTTCAGTAGTGGCAGTTAAGGCCAAGCCGGGCACAGAACGGCGGGAGCTGGTGGCGAAGTATAAGGAATGATAGGCGGTCGCTGGCTTGTGGCTGTTGGTAAATGGGCTAGGGCTGATCTTTTTTCTTCGAAGGCTCTTAGAAGAGACGTTCATGGTACCATCTATCCAATTATCCTTGAGAGGTGCGTTGCTCAATTGCTCCCCACACCTTAACACCTATCTTAGGGATAACGTGGCTTCAGCATATGCGCATATCAGCAGTCGGTGCCTAATTCTGCAACTGATGTAGCGTTGCACTTCTGTTTTATGCCTCCCTGACGGTTTCCTCGTAAGATGTCCATCTTCGCAGGTACTTCCGCCAGAATCCTGGTGATGGCAAGCGGTGCTTTCCTCTTCCCGCCTATGCCACATTCTTTCATAACTGTATCGGCCATTAATAGCTGCGATATTCTGGAAAGACATTCTTCTCTCCGACCGCGATCAAACTCCGTAACCCGCTGGGAGGGAGTAGACCATGAGCAAATCCAATGATGCAGAGTGCAATAACAAAAATATTTCTTGTTCTACCTACTCCCGAAATAACAAAGGAAGAATTGTACATCTGCATTCATGGTTCCACTCACAAGTACCTCTCACATAGCTGAATTTTTTTATGGTGTTTCAGTTGTTCTGAATGATCTGTTGTGTTGGGAGTGGAATTTCTTTGACTCTGTTTTTTGGGAGATGAACTTTCTCATTTAAAAGCCGCATACCGAAGCATAATGGCTTTTGCTCTTGTTAAATACTAATCTATTTCACAATGGATATCGTTGCAACAACCATGTTGGTGGTGCCTTTGAAGGACCAGACGTTGTCAACAACACCATTTGTCGGACAGTAGTAATTCAATGCCAAAAATGTAGACATATTTAATTATATTGTCTAATACTATATGTGCAACTATAGTGTGAGCTTATCAATTATAACTCCCCAGCTAAAATGTTACACTGTATATCTGAAACCGTCTCTTGTTTGCATAAAGACTTTCACCTTTGTTGTAAGCACTGCACAAGTCATTAATTTGCACACACATTTTAGAAGGTCCCAAAGTCCCGGCAGCATGCATGGGTGCCTATCCATCTGTTCCAAGTAGTCCTATAGATTTTCTATAGGCAGCGGTTGACTTGATTGATCATTGTAAATGAAAGAGTTGCAGAGCGCTCACAATGCCGCGCGGGCACTGTGCATTAGGCCCGAACAAAATATCGAATTTATATTTTTGTTATTTAAGAGAAAATTATGTTCTGATATCATTATAAAGCATTAAAACGACGCTGATTTAGATAATTTACTATGACGGCGCAACGAAAAGGGCATTGTGAACATGCATTCATGTCAAGACTGTCAACTAACGGAAACCTTCTATCACAATAGGGAGGAATGATTTGATTTGTTTTTTATTTAAGGACGCTCTTTAACATCGCAGGTCATCAGCGTTCCATTCAACTCAGGGCGTGAAACGGCCGACAAATTTTGCTCAGAGGTCTCTTCTTTCAGGCTTGAGGTTCTTTTTCGTGCCGCAAATGTACGACGCGGGACTCACGGCTTTACTTCTCTTCCGAAGGAAGCCATACTTAGGATTTTTACGCCCCGAAAAAATCCATCGATCCTGACCGGGTTTGAACCCGCGATCTTGGGTGTTGAAGGCAAGTATGGTTACCACTACACCACCAGGACCGACAATAGGGAGGAAGAGATTGAATAACTACTTGAAACTGAGGATATGGGATTTTTTGCTTCAATAAATGCATTAAATTTTCCATGTCATACGTAAGCAGTATAGAGAGACATAAAATTAGTGACTGAAGCGGGGTAATTTCAAGGAATGACTTTGTGCAAGCAAGACTACAGAGTCATAAAATGGCGTCATCTTTCGAAGGGAACCAAATTTCAATCTGTGAATGTCATATTGTCCTACTGCCACATTTAATGTATAATTGTGTATCGTTCTGATCATAAACTAAGATGTGCTGAAAAACTACAAAAATGATTTTGTACTGTTAAATGTTAAGGAATATTATTTTTAAAGGTATCTTTACTTTAAATGTGTTTCTATCTTTAAAATTGTATCTACTATTTAATTGCAAGTTTTTTTACAACATATTTTTAATAATATTCCCAAAACATATTAAAACACTTTCTTATGCCCCAAACATTTTGTTAGATTTTAAACGAAAACAATATTTATAGCTATTTCGTCGCCATAAGATATTTTAGTGTCTTGATCAAATTTTACAAGCACTATTCAATTGATAGCACAAATTTCCGCAATATTAGGAACCTTATAGCACGAAATAAAAACGTTGGCCTGTTGTGCCTACGTGCAGCACATCTTAATGGTGAGTATCATAATATGGGCTAACGGGTAACACTTAACCATTCAATGTCGAGATAGTTTATTTGTATCATATTCCATAATTTAATATGAGTGAGAACTAACAGTGATTCATTAGGGAAATATTTATTATTTTATGATAATGCTTACATTTTTACTTCTTGTGTGACTCATCTGTGAAACTAGCGTGAAATCTGTTTGAAAATGATTTTTTCCCTCAAGAATGAACTCACCATATGTAAGAAATATTTTTAAATATATTTAATAAATATTCTTAAGAATATTTCATTTAAAATATGCACATTATAGGAGATACCATTGACTTCCTGTGATAACTCTCGGAGTTAATTGTTTATCACATATATTATCACTAGAGGGCCTCACTACATTCGTGAATTTATTTGGAAACCTCAGACCCTCGAGTGATATTTATTAGGGCTATTTCACGAATAAAATAACAATTTAAATATTCCTCTAAACTTGGCTTAAAAATTGTAATAATTGTATATTTGTACTTAACCTTTTCAAGCAGTCTTGCAACAGAAGAATGGCGTTTAAGACTATTTCATGAGTAGAATAAGAATAAAAGCGATATATATATACCAACTGAGAGAGAGAGAGAGAGAGAGAGGGGGGGGTAACATAGTGTCTCTATTATTCTGTGGTTCTGTGGTTTGGAATTCCTAATGATAAGATCAATTTGCACTATTTGACGTATCACCAAAACGCTTTGAAGAACCCTCCGTTTTGCGTTATGATTTTCGATGGTCCATGCTTTGGTAGCTATCAATTGTCCCCCACCGCCTCTAGCAAAAGCGGTCAGTACTACGTGTTCAGGAATCATTTATTGGAGGTATAGAGTTGGCTAAACTGACCGTAAGACAAATGCAAGTCCCGTGATAAAACGAATTTGATAATTTTTTCTCTCGATAATTTCACTCCTTAATCGGCTGTGATTAGTCAAAATTCAAAATTTAGTTTCGTTTCATTGATCGATTTTAAGATGACGTCAGATGAGTGAAATAGTCATTACCAATAACATATTTTCAGAATTTGGTATTTGCTTTTCATTCAAAGAAATTGTGGTGGATGCCATCACTATTCAAAGTTAAATTAAAAAGCCATAATTTTATGAACTTATGATATACTTTCTGTAAGGGTTCAAAATTTACATGCACTGATATTCTGCGAATAAAGAGGAAAATAATGGCAGGTTTTCGAATTCCGACCCATGATTGTTATAGTAAAGTGGCACTCTTTAAAATAAAATTAAAAAAAAAATCCTATGTAGGCGGACGATAAAGAATGTCTCATTTCCTTGGAAACAGTTCATTTGAGCCATTATCTTTCGATTTCCAATAACATTAGCAACGGTGAAAATTGGGTTAGCTGAAATTTCGGATTACTGGTATTCGATATAAGAGTTCAGTATCAACTACCAGAGAGAAAGACTGGGAGTGTAGTGAATGCCTGTGCACTTTCTTGACATGTACGCGACAGTATTTGAGAGCACTCTCTCCTACAATGAATGACACACAAAGCTAGTAGTAAGTAAACTTTGTACCCACATCTTTCTTTATCATTAAAGCACATAGTCCATTCACTATTTCTCCTACGGAAAAAGGGTGAAGTGCCAATGACCTTTAGCTTGACAGGGTAAGGCGGGAGAAGGCATCTTTTTGTCCTACTGTTACTTCTGTTATCGATAAAAAGCATTAGTCGCAAACATATACCAAGCATGCTGCAACATTCCTTTCTTTTAAAGGCTATCGTTATGAAATGTTTTAAGGTCTAGAGACCCGTTTACCAATTAGCTTCTGCCTTGCTGAGAGTGCAACACGACTGGGGTATAAAGTTGGTATAAAGTTGAAGTTTCAACTTTACGTTAGCTGTTTGGCACTATGACTGTCTTGAACTAGATTTGGGTGCTTGATGTTTCCCGCTTAGGGAGAAACGTATTCACCAACTTCCAAGGACTTTCCCAAATAGAACATGAATGAGCATTTATGTTATGTAGAGCAGCGGTTCTCAAACTTTTCCAAGATTTAACTCCAAGTTTAAAATTCTACATTTGCATCGTGTATATATATATAATATTAAAAGTTCGTCAATGGTTTATAAAATTTAAAGATTTAAACAAACAAATAAATTTTTTTGTTGCAGTGTATACTTGTACAATAGTAGTGGTCTTAATAGATACGTTCAAAAAGTATTTAAAAAGCTAAAACGTTAATATTAATCATCACTAACAATATACCTATAATAGCATAACATTACTCTTTAAATTTAATTGTTGAATGAGAGGATTGATGCGCTCTATAAGTTTCCGGCCCAACCTTTCTCTAGGTATGATAAAGACAAAAACTACATATTCAATGTAGTTACCCTTTGTTGCAACACACTTCTCACATCTTTGAATTAACATTTCATCCCCCAAAAATAGTCAGAAGTCTTGACTGCAAAATGGGCATAAACAGCATTCATCACATCATCGTCACACTTAAGTTTCCTTCCTCGAAGATCCTTCTTGAGTTTTAAGAAGAGGAAATAGTCACTGGGAGCTAGACATGGGCTGTAGGGTGGATGGTCGATCTCCTTAAAGCCACATTTCTTCACAGCTTCCTTTGCAACAAGAGCCGTGTGCTCAGGCGCATTGTCGTGAAGAAGGCCCACACCACCACTCAGTTTTCCTCGCATTTTCTCTTTGATGGAAACACGTACTCTGTGCCCATTTACTTTGGTGCTTCTCTCCATGAAGTTAATGAAGAGTATTCCTTCACAGTGCCAAAGATTGTGCCCATGATCTTCTTGGTTGATTGGGTGACCTTGGCCTTTAGAGGCGGTGCTTCTCCAGGTTTACGCCACTGCATTGATTCGCTTTTGGACAAGGGATCATAGTAGAGGATCATAGTTTCATCTCCTGTAACAATGCTTTGCAGTTGTTCTCTCTCTTTGACACGGCAGAACTTCAAAAATGCCTGACAACAGATGACTAGTTGCTGCTTTTGGACTGAGGAAAGAAGTCTAGGCACCCATCTTGCGCTAACCTTATTCATGTTTAAATGTTCATTAATAATTCGAATGGCTGTTGTTTTAGAAAGACCCAACCTTGCTGCTATTTCTGTAACTTTCAACCGCCGGTCTTCCATAATTTCTCCTTCCACAAGAGGGATGTTTCCAGGAGCGAGCACTTCCAAGGACCGACCTACACGCTCTTCGTTTTTTTTTTTTTTTTTTTTTTTTTGAGTAGTGTTTAACGCCCGTTTTCACTACTCAGGCACCACAGGCGGTGGACACTGATGATACATGAGATGAAATGATAAATTGGGAAATTTTATTTTTTTTTTAAGGAAGGAAGCGTTCCAGGCCTAAGTTTAGGTATCTCCCCGGCATTTGCCAGTTATGAAGACTGAGGAAAACCTGGAAAAAAACTCAGTCAGGGAGGGCGGTCCTGGCGGGATTCGAACCGCAGACCTCCCGCTCACGAGTCCGTGCCTTAACGACCTCGGCCACCCATGGCGGTGCGCTCTTCGTGTCCAATACTTTCTCGACTCATTCGAAAAAGTTTGGCCCAGTCTTTTACGGTGGAATATGAAGGGGATATTTCCCAATATGCAAGGTCCAATCGCTGTTTAATTTCATTTGGAGCATGTTGTTCTTTTATGAAGAACTTAATAACAACTCGATACTCTATTTTGAACATGTCACAATTTTGTGCACATAGGCTTCTTTATGCAACTATATCTACTCTGAACATAGCGGAACGGAAGTTACAGCTGCAATTATTTACTTAACAGATAAGGCATGACAGCAGATGAGGATTTTGTGAAGGCGATGATTCTTATCGGCGAGGCCGGAAACCTACCTTGGTATATTACAAATTTTGCGTTTTCCAAATGTTTCTATTCTGAATTTTTTTAGATAACTTGATTTAGTGATTTTTTTTTTTTTTTTTTTTTTTTTTCCCCCCATAAGTAAGTTGTTACGAAAGTTATCAATCCTTTACATGGCCTTCTTTGCTAATCTGAGGCAGGCGAGCCCTAGGCTAAACAGTTTGCTGCTGAAGGTGCGTGCTCTTGCCAGTGAAATTATAACGATACATACGAATGCTGTGCCATTTTTGTAAGCTCCCTCCGTAAAAAATTTTCATTTCTTTTTGGTTCTAACTTACTTTACCACAATAAATATACATAGTAAATTTGTTTCAACTGGAGTTTTCTCGCAATTAATTTGTTTCATCTGTACATTCAAGATCAAATGCCGTTAAAAGCACGTTTATGTTCCGCGAACTGCCCTGGGTTTTTCGTTTAATCTCTCTTAATTGTGAGACCAGTTTTAACTGCATTTCTCTTCATTCTCATCATTCCCACTCCCAGATCTTGAAATGCTTTGGGCCATTAATTTTGTGTCATTCTTAGTATAATATTTTCGAAGCAAGATTAAACAATATTGTTGGCATCATATCCCCTTGTCTTAAACCTTATTATAAAATTGTACATATAGCTCTTCTTCAACTTTATATTTTCCTTAATATTTGATAAGGATACTATTTATTTAAGCTGTTAATTTAGTGGGTATTCAACATTTTGTAGTGCTTTTAATACCTTTTTTTCTTTTCATACTGTTAATGCTTAATTGAAGTTTATTAAGAGATAGTTTACATCTGCGCAACTTAAGATTTATCTAGAATTTATCTAATTGTCAAAAGCATTTGTGCCATTTCTGAAACCATATTGCTATTTCACATAAGTTATAAGTTCAAGTTCTAAAGTCTCCGACTTTTTCTCACAAACTATTTGAACCAAAATTTTGAAACTTGTGTCACTTCTCAACATAATCTCCCTGCAGTCGCACACATTTTTCACAACGTCGATGCCAATATTCTATGGGCGATGCGAACGCTTCTTTAACAGTTTGTTTTGACTACAGCATAGGGGCCCGACCGGAGAATGTGCTACCTTGGAGATTGTCTTTCATTGCTGGGAGAGAGAGAGAAAAAAAAATCTCTCGCTAAGAGCCAGTTCAGGTGGGTAGGAAGCATGAGAAACCATTTCAAGTAATTTTCACTAAGAAAATCCTTCTGTTCCCGCCCACCTGGAGGGCACTATCCGCGTTTTCGGGTCTTCATGCACGATTTTGTGCAGAGATTTCACGGACCGTCACTGGTGGCCGAGGTCGTTAAGGCGCAGACACGTGAGTAGGAGGTCTGGGGTTGGGATTCCGACACTGACTGAAGTTTTTTCCAGATTTTCCTCAGTCCTCATAAATGGCAAATCCCGGGGAGGCACCCTAAACTTAGGCCTTGAACGTCTCCTTCCTTAAAATAACTCTTTCCCTATATATCACTTCATCTCATGTATCACCAGTGTCCACCGCCTGTGGTACCACAGAAATGCCAACTTTGGAGGCGATATCTTCCACACTTAATCGGCGATCCTGCAAAACGACTTCCTCCACTCGTGCAACCATGATGCCTGACCGGCTGGTGCGAGGCCGAGGTTGTTTCGATTCGTTGTCACACTACGTTGGACCTTCCCACGAGCGCACATTTTTCACATTCATCACACCATCACATGCCTCACTCAAATGGCTATGAATATGAATGCTTTTCACAGCACGCAAATAGAGAATCGAATGATTACTGCCTGTTCTTGTAATGAGAACGGCGCCATAATAAGTGTCAAAAACTCTCCTCATTCTAACTGCAGCCACTAGGATTCCATGTACCATATGGTGCAGGTACTGCCATCACTGTCATGCATTTACAAAGAATGCCAGCGTATTTTAAGCCAACCACATGTTTCTACCTGCTACCAATCCTGCAGGGGAATATACCGAGTGTCAAAAAACGTACACACACTTGCACAACAGATATCTATTTAGTATATTTCAAAGTTGAACCGAAAAACAACAGCAATGTGTAGTATGATGTTCTGTAAACAGATGTGACTCACATACATTATGATAGCGTTGCTAAGTGACAAGTAAATTAACAATGAACAAATGAGGCGAAGATTATCGCAGGATATTCTGTAAATAGATGTGACTCACATTACGTTATGCTTGTGTTGCTACAACAAAATGCAGCCAAGATTATCGTTTGAACAGCGGAAAGCAATTTTGAAGTGGTATTGGAAAACCGAGAATGTTGAAGTTCAAAGGAAATGGAGACGTGTGTACAGAACAGAACCGCCAACGCGAGTAACAGTTGCACGCATTCGGACAAATTTGAGATTCATGGTACCGTATGCGATGTTCACAAGGGCAGATCTGGGAGACCTCGCACAGCAACAAGCCCCGCGCATTGGATTCAAGGCACTATCCAAGGCATTGGTTAGGACGAAGAGGTCCGATTGAGTTTCCACCGCGTTCTCCGGATCTAACTCCGTAAGACTTCTGCCTATAGGGAACTCTTAAGGACGCTGTATACCGTCAGCTACACTGGCAGCACTTCGGGAAGAACGGCATGTGCTGCAATCGCTGAGGACACTTTCGCAAACGTTGCTCAATCAGTTGTTCAACACACTCAGAAATGTATCGACGCCGATAGTTGGCATTTTGAGCAACTGTTGTAACTGTAAAAGTCTAAAATGATTAGTGCTCATCGTTTTCTGTTTGTGTGAATTCAGTTATGTTATGTTAACACAGTTTTTTCTTTGCTGGAAGTGTATATATTTTTTGGCACCCTCTTTATATATCGCAGATCTTAGAACTTAAACGAAATACACGGCGTTGGTTTGAAGAAAGAAATGTTTGAACCGAGTTCTTGTGGGCAAAAAATTACAGTTTATTACAATTGCAGTTTTTTTATATGTAATGAAGGTTTTGATCATTTAAAAATAGACGAGGTAGTTTCTAAATTGTTGAGAGCTGTTGGATAGAGGGCTGGTATGTTGTATGTTGTTTCATTCTTCACATGCTTGATGTTTTATGACGATATTCAGGTGGTTACTTTTGAATTAGATTGATGAAGAATGAATTTGCTATGTTCTATGTTCATATCATACTCTAATTATAAGTATTTGATCAGTAGCTTTGTTTTTGTAATTGGAACAGTTGATGTAGGAGTTAGTTAACCAATTATTCATTCTTTTACATTTCCCTTTTCAGGTAAGTGACGGCCTCTTCCTGAATGATCGCATTGCTTAGTGGTGGTTGAGTGGTTTCGGGGGCTACAGAAGCAGCTGTTTCATGTGTGAAGGTATGCATGCAATGATAATTTGCTTTTCTGAATGTATGAGATGGTGAGAAAATTGCTGGATTTCTTGAATTAAGTTGCTGGATGCTAATCTGTAATTAAAAGATGGTATTGTATTCATTGAATGTTCGACTGTTTCAAAGAGCTTTTCCTCAGCTCTTGCAGAATTCGAACATTGGTTTATGTAGTGGCGCATACGATAATTCATAAGAACAATGAAACGTGAGCTTATAGAGATAGTTAAGTTGGGATACGCCACTAAATCTGCTTAATTCCATTTGTTGATTTTAACAAGTTCGGGATAATTTTCTAGTAGGTCTTGAAACGTTTGATATGTATTGAGATTAATTTCGTTTTTGTTCGCTGTGTTCATTTGAGTGTTAAGGGGCAGTTGCTGCTAAAGAACAGCTTTTTAGATGTTTGAACAAACAACTAATGTATTAACATCGTTATTAAAATAAGCCATGCTCTTCATAGCATAACAATACATAGGGAAAGCTAAGTATACGTCCTTATTCTAAAGGAGTAGAGATGTTTTTCAGACATGCGCCCATTTTCATCGCCTTATCTTGCTGTTTATAGGCGAAAGGGAGTGAAAAGGTCCTGCTTCCATTTAACCCCTTAAGCAGTTTTAAGAAATCTATGTCGTGATACAGCGCATGCTTAGACTTTGACGTTACCACAGAGCTGAAAGCACTCAAAAGTGCCCAAGCGGTTAGCCAGAAGCGAGCAACAGCGGAGAGAGCCCAAGGTAGGGGATTAGCACAGCTATTAGCTAGATAATAAACGCTTCACGATCAACGGTGCAATAGCTCGGGCGGTTAGATTTTTTTTTTTTTTTTGATTGATTTAATTATGGACACTCTTTAACATCTCAGGTCATCAGCGTCCCATTGACGGGGGCCGATAAATTTTACTCAGAGGCCTCTCTTTGAGGCTTGAGGTTCTTTTTCGTGCCGTAAACGCACGACACGGGACCCACAGCTTTACTTCCCTTCCGAAGGAACTATACTTAGGATTTTTACGCCCGAAAAAATCCATCGGTCCTGGCCGGGTTCGAACGCGCGATCTTGGGTTTAGGAGCGGGGGGTTAGAGCACCATGCTAACGTGTAAAGATAGGATAGTGGATTCGAATACTACCATCCCAAGTCATTATTATTATTATTATTATTATTATTATTATTATTATTATTATTATTATTATTATTATTATTATTATTATTATCATCATCATCATCATCATCATCATCCTGCCGGATTTAAAAGAGATTTGCCACAATTACAAAAATTTACTCGCTAAACCACTGGGTCCACCGGTTTGTAGGATTTGCCGAGGTTAGCCGACAGATTAGGTTAGTGCGTGTGTACATGAATTAGTTGCGAATTGGAATAAGAGTACATTTCTCATCGTTACAATATTTCACCTGCCTAATAATACTCTCATTACGGTGATTTACCCGTCCCTATCCATGTATATTTACAAAGTAAAGGAAATGTGGATAAGTTCCTCTCTCTCCCCTTTCGCTCGCTTCTGCCTAGACCCTCGGCATTTAGCAGCACTAGGGCACTTAGCAGCAGCAGCAGTTGACCGCTTTCAGCCCTGTGTGCAACGTCAAGCATGCGTGGTAGAATGGAAAGAAAGAAAAAAGAATGAATGGCTATCATTGTCATCGGAAATTGTACACACTGCAACAAAGCAAAATGTACCAAAGAAACGTTTCAGTTTTCATTGTCAGTTTCGTAGAGCGAAGTTAAATGAACAGCACCAGTATGCGGAAAATGCATTTTTAAACGCTGATCTTAAAATGTAAATTGGAAAGCCAAGTGGGGAGCCCTATCCCTGTACTAATATAGCACATTAAATGATACGGAGTAGGTCCTTAAGTTTACGACCTAACCATTTTCTAGCTATGATAAAGACAAAAACTATATTTTACTTTTCAATATGGTTATCCCTTATTGCAATACACTTCTCACATTTTTTAATTTACATTTCAACCCCCCCCCTCCAAAATAGTCAGAATTTCTGTCTGCAAAATGGGCATAAACAGCACCCATCACTTCTTCGTCACATTTAAATTTCCTTCCTCGAAAGTGCTTCTTGAGTTTTGAGAAGAGGAAATAGTCACTGGGAACTACATCTGGGCTGTAGGGTGAATGGTCGATCTCCTTGAAGCCACATTTCTTCACAGGTAGACTGTGCAGTAGGCCAGCATAGTGCTCCCCATTAACTGTGATGTTCCTATCGTTGAAGTCAATGAAGAGTATTCCTTCACAGTCCCAAAAGGGTTGTATTATTTGAATGTAGTAGTGTTACCCGTCCCTCTTAACACTGTGTGCATTTCAAATCAGAACTGTGCGAGTTGTGTATTAAAAATGTAATGAAATAAAACGAAACATGAAAAATCTAATACAAATCGTGAAACAGAACATTCCCGGTAAGTAACTTACTCCCCAAGCTGTGGGCTTCCATCTCAAATCAGAAGAGGCAATGTTTGAGTTTCAGTGTTTTGCAACTTCATGTTACATGTCCAACTTTCAACTTTCTACATAAGTACAATGCAGAGCATGGCCAGTGTACCATTCTCGATCAATGCTTGGAGATAGACCGGGTTCAACGCAATTTTTCAGTGCATCGACAATGGTCAAAGTTAAAGCGAGATAGTCGATTTTGATGAACTTTGACCGGTTGATTGCTGGCAAGCTACACAAAATGACTGTCCGTTTAAATTTTCTTGAAGATAATGAGGACGAGATAATAAATGGATTGGGCCCAGCGTCAAAACCGGTTCATTGTGGAAAGAGGTGCTTCTTTTGAAGAGTATGGGGACAGGAAATTTGAAGAAAGATTTCAGCTATCAAACGATACAGTGTGGTGACTAGTAAATGAAATGACTGAGAGGTTAGTTTCCTACAAACCGAAATCACCGTGTTTCGTCCTGATAGCATTTTGCACTTCATGACTACCTCTTATTTAACAAATAGTGATTAATTTATTTATTTAGAACTCAGCTGGTGTCGTGTTGAAATGCATGGCTAAATCATTCCATGCCTTCTTTTCCTTTAAAGAATTGGAATCACTGTTTATATTTTCCAGTTTATTAGAGTATGAGACACCAGTTTCAACAGAATGTCTATCTCACGCTGAGAAAACTTTGGAGAACTTTATTTGTTTTCCATTTTTGTTTATCTCTTATGGTGATCAAACACACAACAAAACTAAAGCGATATAGACAAGGAGATTGTAATTGCACTATAGGCTATAGAGTTACATGTTTTCTTTTGAGTTATTTTTGTAGAATCGTGATCGTTTAGCAACCTAGCTCCCGGTCAGCTGATGGCGGTTCGTTGAACGAGAATTAACTATGATGCACCGCAACTACAATTTCACACGCGGTTAAAGTTTGATCACGTTTCAGGGTTACCTCGATTAGCACGGATTTGACCGTAATTCTTAAAATAACATTGGGGATTTTGAAACTATTGTACAGAAGATTAGAGACATGGAAATTGATAAGCTGTGGGAGGAAGTGGAGGAAAGGTTTCAGCATCACTATGACCCAGAACTTGCACAAATAACTCCGCTAAAATTGCTGCCAAAGAAATATGTGACACAACTATCATCCAAAATTCGTAGGTACTAGAGGTAGGTCCGTAAGTTTCCAGCCTAACCATTTTCTAGGTATGATAAATACAAAAACTATATTTTACTTTTTAATATAGTTACCCTTTATTGCAATACACTTCTCATATCTTTGAATTAACATTTCAATCCCCCATTCCTGCCAAAATAGTTAGAAATCTTGTCAGCAAAATGGACATAAACAGCATCCATCACTTCTTCGTCATATTTAAATTTCCTTCCTTGAAAGTCCTCCTTGAGTTTTGAGAAGAGAAAATACCCGATGGTAGCTAGATCTGGACTTTAGGATGGATGGTCAATCTCCTTGAAGCCACATTTGTTCACATCTTCCTTTACAACAAGAGCTGTGAGCACATGCGCGTTGTCGTGAAGAAGCGCACTCTACTCAGCTTTACTCGCCTTTCCTCTTTGATGGACGCACGTAGTCTGTGCAGTAGGCCAGTATAGTACTCCCCAATTACTGTGGTGTTCCTCTCCTTGTGAAGAGTATTCCTTCACAGTCCCAAAAGTTTGTGGCCATGATCTTCTTGGTTGACTAAGTAACCTTGGCCTTTACAGGCGGTGCTTCGCCAGGTTTACGCCACTCCATTGATTCTCTTTTGGATAAGGGATCATAGTAGAGGACCATAGTTTCCTGTAACAATGGTTTTCAGAACTTTGCTCTAGTTACCACGGCAGAGCTCCAAATTGTCTGAACAGATGACTTGTTGCTGCTTTTGGACCGAGGAAAGAAGTGTAGGCACTAACCTTATTCGTGTTTAAATGTTCATGAATAATTCGGACTGTTGTTTTAGGAAAGGCCCAACCTTACTGCTATTTCTGTAACTTTGAGCCGCCGGTCTTCCATAATTTCTCCTTCACAAGAGCGATGTTTTCAGGAGTGAGTACCAAGGCCTGCCCGCTCTTCGTCTTCAACTCTTTATCGACCCATTCGAAAAAGTTTGACTCATTCTTTTACGGTAGAATATGAGGGAGATGCCTCCGCACATATACCGTCCAATCTCTGTTTAATTTCTTTTGGAGTAAGTTTTTCTTTTGTTAAGAACTTAAATAACAGCTCGAAACTCCATTTTAACATGTCACAATCTTCTACACATAACCTTCTTTATTTAACTATATCTGAACAACTGAACACAGCGGAGCGGAAATACAGCTGCAATTATTTACTTAACAGATGAGGTATGACACCATATAAGACTTTTGTGAAGGCGATAACCCTTATCGACGAGGCCGGAAACTTACGGACTTAGCCTCGTACCTTGCAGTGAATTTACTTATTTTACGCTTGAAGCATAAGAAAAAAAGGTTTCCTCATACTGACTGTAAATGTGTAGCCGTTCTTGGGTAAATAAAAAATGAAAACAAAACCAGAATTTCTATCTTCAGGGATGAATTTCTGTGTCTTTATTCCACTTCAAAGAACATTCGCTGAAAATGTTTGAAAGTGGTCACACACCAATGCCAACTTCAGAAGTAAGGATATACTTCTTTACTCCTGTCCGTAGAAATAAATTTCAACAATATGGCGGCTTTAGCGAATGTTATCACTTTGAAAGAGGAAAAGATGAACTTAACATACAAACATTTAAATTAGGTGTGTCTAGCAGGTGTATTTTGTCTAATGACATTTGTTGTTGAACCGGAAATGGTAGTATGGTAGAAAGTGGTTTGTGTACGTGTGATTTTTAACTATCCGTTAATTTATTCACAGCGTGTCCCATCACATTTAGTGCTACTCCAGCTTTGTTTTCCGTAAAGACAATATATTATACAATTGAATTAAAAAGAAAGATGCCCTGAAAATATAATAATCTTTGAATAGCATATTTTATTAACAGGAGGATTAACAGGAATAATCCTCGCCAACTCCGAGTTAATTATTCGCCTACTATATACAAGCTACCTTTAAATTATCACTTTTTTTTTTATTTGCTTTATTTACGGACGCTCTTTAACATCTCAGATCATCAGCGTCCCGTTCAAATCCAGGGCGTGAAACGGCCGACAAATTTTGTTCAGAGGCCTCATTTTTTTTTGACTTGAAGTTCCTTGCGTAAATGTACGACACGGGACCAAGGCTTTACTTCCCTTCCGAAGGAAGCAATACTTAGGACTGAACCCGCGATCTTGGGTTTAGGAGGCAAGTATGGTTACCACTACACCACCAAGGCCGACTTAAATCTTCACTGATGTCTCTTGACGCTATTTTTTTTTTAATTAAAAGAACTTTTCTAATATATTACAATCAAATACTAGATGTTTCATTTCCGTAATGTTCTTGTGAGCTTTTATCTAACCGGGTTTATCATTTGTTATGTTCTAATGCTCTTACTAATTAAGGATATTTTATATTTCTACTTTACAGTTTTTCAGGGTTTCTGGTACCATGCAGTGCTATATGTTTTGTTTTAAAATGTTTAGGGTTTTGATTGCGTCTAATTGTTCTGTGTGATTATTTGAGTACTGGTCATCCAGTTTAAATTTGTATTGGTGGGTCAGTGTGTTTCCTATGAAGATTGCTACTCCCGAATCTACTCCGCTCTCACTCTTACGGCTATCAGTGAAACATTTTTTACGACCGTGGTATGTTCTATTTCATTGCTGGTCTATAAGTTGAGATGAGAGCAATTCTTCTGTTGTTTTAGTGGGTGCAGATCGTGCTTTGTTTACTTTCCTTACAAAATACGAGGTTTAAGTTATAAATCATGGCAACTATTTTTTTTTCCTTGGCGAACAAAGGACAACACGAAAAATCTAATATATACGATTGAAAGTGTATGGAATGTACTTTCGAAGGAAGCTACCAGATGTTGTATGTGAGCAGCACACCCCAAAGTTCAGTAGGTGAGCTACGGTGCTCAGGAATGAAGTTCACGAAGTGTTTGTGAAAAATAGCATTTAGGAATGCACGAGAATGCCACACGGAGCAACAGGAAGCGCTGAGTGCCCTTCCCTATCGAACAGTGGGGAAGTGGAGAGAGGCCTTAAAACAGGGCAGAATGTGTCTACAGCCGATATGCCGCGCAGTGGGCATCCTGTGTTTGCGGACAAGGATGTACAGATGATGGGAGTGGAACGGTGTTTACGCGATGATAGACTCTGGACACTTGTGGAATTAGGAAAACAAACAGGATTTCCGGCAAAAACTGTGCACCACATTTTACGGGAGGAGCTGAACAAGTGTCACATCATTTAACTTATGTACAGAAGTGGACTCGCTACGAAACTTGTCGCATCATCTGGCCAGATTTCAGGTAGAAGGGGGTACCAGTTGGATAGCATCATTGCAATTGATGGGTAAGGGCGTATGACTGTCGCTCAAACGACAGTCCAGTGAATGGCGTCACCCTGGGTCACCAAGCAGACAAGCTTCGCCAAACTCCTTCACCAACAAAAGTCATGATCATTCTGGCGTATGACAGTCTTGTGTGTCTTTCAGTCAGTGCTTGTGTGTGTCTTTCATTGCGTGAGGGGACCATTGTGTTTGCCCAGTATTACAACGATGGGAATGGGAAGTTCTTCCACTACAGCCATATTCGCCCGATCTCAATCAATGATTCCATCCCCAAAGTGATGCAGTCCAGGGAACGACTTGCTAGCAAAGCGGAAAATTTGACAGCATTTCGACGCGAGGTAGCTCACGTTAACAACTCACATGCAGCTGATAGTATTCAGCGTCTTCCCCATCGCTGGCAACGAACCGTCAATGTATTTGGAGACTACTTAGAAAACTTAACACCGTGGATTACTTGGAAGACCCATCCTGTGAGGGATTTGCAAACCTGTATGAGTAGTTGTGCGTAGCTTTTTCTCGTGTCATAATAAATCAATGCTGATCCGTCTCCTTTATTTTACTTCTTCCCCACGAGGGTCGTCTATATACAGCCTTCCGTTGGGGACACCACTCAGCAGTAAATGCCATATACGGGGTGAACGAGCCTTCACGCAACCGGTTTCGCGGCGTGCGGTCGAACGGCAAGGCTGGCTGCTGTATCGGCGGTGCGGATAACACAAAGTCCGCAGTAAATATAGCACGGTATGTCGCGTAAGTAATTTCTAAAATACATAACATAAATAATTAAAATACTCACGTATATTTAGCAAGGAGATGCTGGAATTGCCTCCCTTCGTTGTTCAAGCATTTCTGACGTCGAACTGATTTCCTAGGAGACCTTTCCAGAGCATGTCCAACGTTATCCAGAGTTTCTTCTGTGAGTACTGTATATGATTGTCTATGCTCCTGTCAGAAACACTTCCCGTTTCACGAAATTTACTTACTAATCGAAGAATCGAATTCCGATTCATTGTAATCAGAAAATTCCTCTTGAAATAATCTCCTTACAGTACGCGCTGATTCTGTACATACGTATCAATCACACATGAATATTTTTTGGGAAATTGTATTGCCCCGTTTCACTTGATACACTGTATTGCTTCGTTTAGCATACACAAGCTTTCATCTCACACTGAAGCCTCTCGCAGAGAATGGAAAATATACTCCCCGCCTCTGCCGACATAGCCCTGCCGGCCGGCCCGCGTTCGCGTCAAGCATTGCTCACCCAGTACTTTCAATCGTATATCTTAGGCATTTCGTATTGTCCGTTGTTCGCGAGAGAAAGGAAAGAAATATTTGCTTAGACTTATGATTTAACCCTCTATTTTAAGTTCGACAGCTTCTTCTACCTTTATTGTTTAAGAACACACAATCTATCCCAGGATGTTGTACGAAAATCTTTATTTATTTTTTATGTTAACTAATCTTTGCACGCTTTCATATTTTATCTTGTGTTGTTTTTGCATAGTTTCTATCCTACAATGGTGCTGCATGCAATACAAGATGTAGAATTGTTTCTTTATAATATATTGTAGGAAGTGCTTCATGTGTGAATCCCCAGTTTATTGGGAATGAGTTAATTTAATGCATTTATTTGCCACAGTCTGACATGTTCTAAAAAGCCCCGAATGAAAACATCGCGAACTACACAGGTGTTAGAACCAAGTTGTGAAACTCTCCATGGCATAATAACTGACTGTTATTTCAAAGATTATCTTAGATGATATCCCAGTACTGACATATTTTTGAAAAAGAATTGCAGATGACATTTTGATCTTGCTGAAGTAGTTCAAATTCATTATCTACCGCAGGCAAGTTGTGGCAGTCCGTGTGCTTTCAGATGCATCATGACCAAGGTTGAGGCAGAGTTAATGTCTTCTCTCATAAGATATGCAGAACATGACGTCTATTCATTGCTTGCTATCGTGGTGCATGCTTGCACGGCAGGAAAACCGGTGTCCAAGGTTCAGAGAGTCACAAGTTTTCCTCGGTGATGTGTCAGATCAGTTCCGTTGCATAATGTAGGTATGCACGGTAGTCATTAGCGTCCGGTGAACAGTTGGAAGTGGACTGAATCCAAGTTTCCTGGCATCAATTTTGGCATGACTTCTGGCTAACTGTTTTGAAAAATCTTTCGTGGCAAGGTGCATCTCTGTACTGTAATAATTACATTTGTGAATTTGATTTTACTGTTCACACATACAGAAAATTATGTTAATCTATGAAGAAATTACTAATTATAAAATATTTAAATTAATTAATAACTGAAAATCGAAACCTTCATTTTTTGTATAAATATTTTTAAAACTCTGCAATTTTTATCACTAAGTTGATCAATTGCACAGGTTGATTAAATACAGAAGCACATCAGTCGCTTATCGCACAATCGCCGGCATCTGGCCCCCCTAGCAACGTTTCACATCTCTAAAACTTGGCCGCTACAAATAAAATAAATTAATTCTGTACTAACTCTTTATACACAAGTTGCTGGAAGTGTTGTCCATTTTGTACGGAAACACACAATCTGAATGTTCTTAAGAAATTACCATTTACACTCTGCGATTACGGACCAATTTTCATGTAAGAAGCGTTTTTTTTAATAGTGTTTAACGCCCGTTTTTACTACTGTGGCACCACAGGCGGTGGACAATGAAGATACATGAGGTGAAATGATATATTGGGAAAGTTGTTGTTGTTGTTGTTTTTTTTTTTTTAAGGAAGCGTTCCAGGCCTAAGTTTAGGGTACCTTCCCGGCATTTGCCATTTATGAGGAGTGAGGAAAACTTGGAAAAAAACCTCAGTCACAGAAGATGGTCCTGGTGGGATTCGAATCCCAGACATCCCGCACACGAGTCCGCGCCTTAATGACCTCACCCACCCGTGACGGTGTAAGAAGTGTGAGTACGGAATTTTAAAAAGGTGAAGTGTTGGCAATGGCAAAAGGGGTCGCAGCGGTGAGCGAATGAAAGTTTTTAAATGTGCCTCACTGTAGATACATGTCTTACAGTATCCTTCGGGGGGGGGGGGAGTTTGTTTTTAGAACAACATATTTTGCAGAAAGTCAAAATAAAATTAAAAAAAAAAAAAAAAAGGAAGACAGTTTGTTTTTAAAACAACATATTTTGCAGAAAGTCAAAAAGTCATTGCTCATTATTTTACTCTTCATTTTCTTCTAGTAACCTCATACAAATCGGTGTGAACTCCATATTGTTTTGATAATATATTTCCTTGACTATTTTTATATCGGAAAAATATACAATCTTTCGTAAAACCTCAGTTATAATCCGTAGATGCAGATAATGGAAGCTGAAGGATGCGGGAAATTTGGGATAATAATTCTCTCTTCTCTCATCATCTATATTTAGAATTAAAGTTTATTATTATTGTTATTAAAACTATTATTACTGCTTCTACAATGGCATGCCTTTCCTTTCCTCATATGCATTCTTGTCCCCACTTGTTGCTCCAAAGGGGGAGGAAGAGGGAATGAAGGAGTCGAGAAAAGGAATTCTGGAAAGACAGAAAATAATAGGCATACAGATATTCCTAAAAGTGAAACGGAAAATAAAGAACGAAAATGAAACGAAAAAATGGAGAAGGGGGAAGAAAGTGAAGCTCTTCATCTCTTCATCCTGTTGCTATTTGACTTCCAATATAATAATAATAATAATAATAATAATAATAATAATAACAATAATAACAATAATAATAATAACAATAACAACAACAACAACAATAATAATAATAATAATAATAATAATAATAATAATAATAATAATAATAATAATAATAATAATAATAATGAAGCAAAGCTTTTGCAACTGTACAAACTCATCAGAGAAGCGCGTTGTTTTTAATGACTATTGCAAAGAACCTACTAAACACTTTGCAACTTTAAATCCACGCATAGTGTAACAAGGCTCTTTCTACAAATGCAACTTTGTTGCATTGGACTGTTCCATAAAACAGACGTATAATGCACTTCCAGTGATAGCTTCGGAAGTGCTTCTTTTCGACAATACATTTTAAATGTTTCCGGGAGAGCTGCGATCGATCCATCGAACTCTCTCCTTCCATGCGGAACTCTTAGAATGCTTCGCTATTTGCAATATTGACGTCATCAAGACCACAGTGTCTCTGTTTTATCCCATTGCTAGCCTACGTTCTGCTTGAAACGATGATGTCATAGTGTGTGGACCCCATTTCTGTTCCTGGAACTACCAACTGGTCTGTACTTGACCAGACTTGTCGCACAGTTCTCAAAATTCCCATCATCCCAGCTTATTAGTACAGCTGGAAAGTGACTTCGCAACTTTCACGTTCTTGACACCTGCCGAGGCAGCAGACATTTTAAAGCAAGCAGATGCTTTCTACAACAATCTAAATCTAAATAGTGTATTTACCTCGATAAACCTTCGTTTAAAGAAATAGAAAACATTTTAAAAATAGTGTATGTATTGGAAATCGTAGTGCAAAATTTCCCAGAGAAATCTGTGTAGCAGTCATAGATAAATACCAGCTTTGTACAGAGTAATTGCTAATATCATATTTTTGTCGTCAATTCTCAGAAAGTGTTTGCATTTATGTAAACCGTAGTTAGCTATTTGTGACGGGAAAGGATTTATATTAAACGTATCTGAATTTTTGAGCTTGTGATATTGGAAATGGTTCTAGAAGTTATATAAATGTATCATTATAGTTGCTATTTGCTAGCTAAAAACAATGCCACAGTTGAAGTAAGTAAAATTTTTTATTTTAGTACCTTGGGTTGGGTCGGCCTTGGTCCCCTGGAATTCCAGTATTGCTGCTAAGAGGTGGAAATGTATTTTGATTAATTATTTAGATAAAGATGTTAGTATAAAGTTATTGTATTAAAGCTGTGTGTTGTAATTGTGAGGGGTTAGCCTAAAATTACCTGCACCAGGTAGGTAGAGACCCCTTTGTGGTTTCTATTAATATTTTTCGTAGTACTTCAATAAATTTCAATTTCAATTATGAAACTTTTAGTTTAGGATCTGTTTCCTCATTTTTTTAACATTCTCTCATTTTAATTCTTTTTATAATAAGATAAACAAGAATTATTTTTTGTTTTGTTTTTAAATAGCTGTTTTGTAAGCAATATTAATGTGTTTTTCGTATCTAACAAACTAGGTATGAAAAAACTGTTATATTGTGTGCATAACTAATTTTTCCAAACTTTTATGTAATGCATGAAAAAATATAAATATTTTGTGATAATATGCATTATCTAAGGACAGAGATAACGATATATTGCTGCTTTTTATGGGGCCCAGTAAGTTATTACTGAAAGGAAAGTTCATCATATATAATGTGCCGGCAAGGGCCGTGAATATACAGAGGGAATACAAACTGTTAGACCTTGTTCAGCGATGTTAGCTGAGTAAATACAATAAACCCTTGGTCTCAGGTAAGTCATAGCGCCCTGCATTAGTACACTGAGAAGCTCCAAGCAATCCGCAACAGTGTAACTGTGCTTGGAGTATTGCTTGGCGACAACGCAGATATTCTGTAGATAGATTAGGAGGTCCTCCACAGTAACTTGACTTTTTTGATCCATTTTTCTCTCCATTTGAAGCGACCAGAGCCAGGACTCTATCATAATTGAGTAATAGCATTTGTTTAGGTTTTTTTTTAACTTCCTTTGAGTGTGTTTAATCGGTGCAGTATAATTTGACAGACTGCATGGTTCTTGGGCGGTCGACATTTTGAACATCATCTGTAAAACCACATTGATCTGTAATTTATAAGCAAGAACGAATTTTGTCATAGATTATTCATTTCTCATGTAACGTATCGTAATGTCTTGGTTATCTATCCAATTCGTATTATTCTGTTATTCAGGATACTGTACTACATTACCAGGAGGTAATCAGTATAATTAATTTTGCTTTGTTATGTATCAGAAACCATCTGTTAAGTCCAAGGAACATAACACGTGTTTAACTATCAACATAAAAACACACTTGTCATAAGTAGAGACCAAATTTTCATGCATTGAAAAATGCGTGCGTTTATGTCATTAAAACGCTCAATATATTGCAAAATAGATATGCGCTATCAGCATACATGCGCGCGCGCGCCTATATATACATAAATATATGTATATATAATATAAAGAAAAATTAAAAATAAAGAAACGCTGATAACAATGTAACAAATTAACAGTAATAATAAAAGTAGATAAGGATAACACACTTAGATAAAGTCACACTTGAAATTGCTATATTTCGAACTACTGGAGTCCTTGCATGGCAAGAAGACAAGTGAAGGTGATAAAAGTAAATATTGAGTATCGAAGGTAAAGTTATGCATGGAAACAGATGAAACTAGAAAAGAGAGTGTGAGAGGAAAAAAATGAACACGTAAGATTTAAACCAGGTGGTATACGAGCTTTGTGTAAAACTATAGCTGCCATTTCTCTATCTCTGAGTAAACTTTCAGAGCATTGTGTAGGTAACGCATCAATAAGTGTTAGATTAAAAGTATCATCAAAATCCTTACAGTCAGATAAGGCATGTTGGGCAACCGGCAAGGGAGACTTGGTTTTAACAGAACGTCTATGATTGTTCATACGTAGCGAAACAACAGTAGAAGTTAAACCAATATAAAATGCTTTGCAAAGCTTACAAGATAACATATATATGACGTTCTTGGAAAGAATTTTGATGATACTTTTAATCTAACACTTATTGATGCGTTACCTACACAATGCTCTGAAAGTTTACTCAGAGATAGAGAAATGGCAGCTATATTTTTACATAAAGCGCGTATACCACCTGGTTTAAATCTTACGTATTAATTTTTTTCCATCCACACTCTCTTTACTAGTTTCATCTGTTTCCATGCATAACGTTACCTTCGATACTCAATATTTACTTTTATCACCGTCACTTGTCTTCTTGCCATAGGACTCCACGAGTCCGAAATATAGCGATCTCGTGTGGCATTATTTAAGTGTTTTATACTTATCTACTTTTATTATTACTGTTAATTTATATATATATATATATATATATATATAAATTCTGGCCTCACCTAAATCTTGTTCGTATCAATATTTTCTGTTGTATTTGTTTTGCAGTGTCAGTCTTCTGTTGCTTCTTGGTATGTCCGTATAAGCCAGAAACTTCAACCTCGTATGACCGAAGGAGAAAGAAAGGGGGGGGGGGGGAAGGAAAGAAAGAAAAATAAAGAAAGAAAAAAAAAGGAAAAAAAATAATTCTTACACAAAAGCTGCTACTTGTTCCGCTGTCCCCCCCCCCCCCCCCGACTCTTCCAGTATTTATTTTACTTCGCATATTTATTCATGTTTGTATTTTTGGAAATCGCCTTTTGAACTTTCTCTCTAGCAGTTATGTCGATCCTGGTGGTGTAGTGGTAGCCATACTTGCCTTCTAAACCCAAGATCGCGGGTTCAAACCCGGCCAGGATCGATGGATTTTTTCGGGCGTAAAAATCCTAAGTATGGCTTCCTTCGGAAGGGAAGTAAAGCCGTGGATCCCGTATCGTACGTTTACGGCACGATAAAGAACCTCAAGCCTGAAAGAAGAGGCCTCTGAGCAAAAATTATCGGCCGTTTTCATGCCCTGATTTGAATGGGACGCTGATGACCTTGTATGTTAAAGAGCGTCCATAAATAAATCAAATTAACAAACAATCTCTATAAGTTTTGGCAATATGAATTGAATTAATTTGGATATTTCAAAGGCTCTTGACGACTCAAACATTTGAGCACTACTTGCTTCCAATAATGAATGGCAAAAGAAAGACGAGGGAAATGGGCAACTGTGAAACAAATATTAGCCTCCATTCTAGTTTGAGAGCATATTGGTGTCAACATAATTTACATTTCTAAGTGTTTAGTGACAGGTATATCTGGTGCCAAGTCTTAGAGACTTGAGGTGCTTTCAACACCTATCGAATATATAATCTCATCAACAAGTGGAAAATATGCTCTGTCTCTGATACACAATGTAATTTATTTGCAGGAATAGTTTAATGTACAAAGGTAGGTCCACAATTTTCCGGCCTATCCATTTTCTAGGTATGATAAAGACAAAAACTATATTTCACTTTTCAATATAGTTATCCTTTATTGCAATACACTTCTCGCATCTTTGCATTAACATTTCATCCCCCCGCCCAAAATAGAAATGTTGTCTGCAGAATGGCCATAAACAGCATCCATCACTTCTTCTTTACACTTAAATTTCCTTCCTCGAAGATCCTTTTTGAGTTTTGAGAAGATGGAGAGAAGAGTCACTGGGAGCTAGATCTGAGCTGTAGGGTGGATGGTCGATATCCTTGAAGCCACATTTCTTCACAGCTTCCTTTGCAACAAGAACTGTATGCACAGGAGCGTTGTCGTGAAGAAGACGCACACCGCCAATCAGATTTTTTCGGCTTTTCACATAGTCTGTGCAGTAGGCTAGCATAGTACTCCCCATTTACAAGTCAATGAAGAGTATTCTTTCACAGTCCCAAAAGATTGTGGCCATGATCTTCTTGGTTGACTGAGTGACCTTGGCCTTTATAGGCGGTGCTTCGCCAGGTTTACGCCACGTCATTGATTCTCTTTAGGACAAAGGTTCATTATAGAGGACCATAGTTTCATCTCCTGTAACATTGGTTTGCAGAACTTTTCTCTCGTTGCCATGACAGCTCGGAAAATATCTGAACAGATGCTAACAGATATCTGATGCTACTTTTGTATTGAGGAAAGAAGTGTAGGCACCCATCTTGCACTTACCTTATTCATGTTTAAGTGATCATGAATAATTCGAAGGACTGTTGTTTTAGAAAGGTCCAACCTTGCTGCTATTTCTGTAACTTTGAGCCGCCGGTCTTCCATAATTTCTCCTTCCACAAGAGCGATGTTTTCAGGAGTGAGCACCTCCACGGGCCGACCTGCACGCTCTTCGTCTTCAATGCTTTCTCGACCCATTCGAAAAAGTTTGGCCCATTCTTTTACGGTAGAATATTAGGGAAGTGCTTCCCCATATACACCGTCCAATCGCTGTTTTATTTCACTTCTTTTGTGAAGAACTTAGTAACAAGTTGATATTTCATTTTGAACATGTCACATTCTGGTACACATAGCCTACGTAATGCAACTATATCTGAACAACTGAATACAGCCGAGCCGAATTTACGGCTGCAATTATTTACTTAACAGGTAAAGTATGACACCAGGTATTTTTAATTTGGATATTAGAATTTAACATCTAAAGGATGGGTTTCCGTAACTGGCTTTCTACTATCTTTTTAAGCTTCATTGACATTTATCTCTTTGCTTTGCAACAGGTCTTTAAGCACATCGGCAGGGAAAGAGTGACTTTCTTTAGCTTTTATATGTGTTGTTATCCCTCAGTTCTTTACAAAATATATAAAAAAATTGTCTATTACTCAGAAAATACACTATACGTAATATAAACTTATTGAAGCAAACAATTGCATGCCTAAAATAAGCAGAGTGGTCCTCAGTTACTGTTGAGGTTAAATTGCAAATGCTTGTTTTTATTCTGTATGCAGTTTCAATGTAAGAAAGCGTAAGTTAGTAAATTTCAGTTTACTTTATTGAACATTAAGAGTAATACATATGTAATATTGAACTCTACTTCTCTCTGTGTGTTCTGATTGTGTAATGGTAACCAAACTTGACTCGTATGACCTGGGCCAGATAGGTGGAGACCCCTTGTAGTTTTTTATTTTTCGTAGCATTTTCAGTCAATTTCAAATAAAATTTAAAATTTATTCTTTACACTTAACATAATACATAAGCAGGGTTAGCATTAGCAATGTTAACTTCGGCTTTTGAAACTGTTTTGGAAATTTCCATTTTCCAGCCTTCCTTATCAATTGGTAGATTTTCATGTTTCGGGAATAATATTAGAAATTATGTGATAGATGCTTTGAGCGCTTAAAATAAGGCTTTGCTTGAGGTTTCATACCATTCCATATTGTGACTTTGTGATGGAATCCTGATTCATTTCCAGGTATATAAACGTTGCTTGCATTGACAGCACACGAACTTGCAGTGCATGCTTCCTTGCAGTTCTGAATGTTAACGACGCAGCTGTCCAATTGGAAGGCCAAGCGTTGCAGACGCTCTAAACATTAGTGACCTAGTGATCGAAATGTAGGACACTGGAAAAACTATTTTGAAATTCTTTGAGCGTTCACTGCCTTATGCTCTTGATCTCAGAGCTTTCCAGTACGTCATTGTGTAGTGATTCAATTGTTGATCATTCTGAGGGACGCTGGTTTGAATCTCGGAATGATAAATTAGGCCAATTTCTGAGATATGCCCAAGACCCGCAATTGGAATAATAATTTGAATATGAGATTCCGGTTTAATTTCGTTCATAGCATTAGTGAATATGTACTATAAACAGCAATAATTTCCGTTATAATATAAAGTATGTTTAGTTCATTGTCCTAGCCTGATAGACTACAGCTGGTTGTTCGTTACGACAAGTAAACTTAATTACTTGTTTGCTTTTTAGTTATTGTAGGGGAAAAAAGGCCAATTATTAACTAGAGAACAGAAAAATATGAAGAAAAATTTGACAGAATGTGAAATTTACATCTTTAAAAAATATAGTTTTTAAAAGAATGTTTATATGTACAGATTGATAGAATAATATTAATGTTTAATATAGTTTACTTTTTTATACATTAAATGTATAAAAATAATATATAGTCAGAATTATACAATGCACTATTTTGATAGTAAATTAAAAACCATTTCTCCAAGAAAATGCTTTTGTACAATAAAAATGTGCGTTCTGATCACGTAAACGTTACAGAAGTGAACGCATATGGTACTACATTTTGTATCTTTATGTTCTCTGGAGTAGATTTTGTCATACCAAGAGCTTCAAACATTCGATGTCGTGTTGTTAAGAAACGCGTGTATGTTATACAAAAAGATGAATTCGGACAGAATCTGTTTTTATTATTTAGGCATCATCGAAATCCACTTATTTTCTTTTCGAAATTTCATAAATTGCATAGGTCCTGAAGACAAACTTGCTTTGGCACAGTAAAACTCCTATTTTCCATTAGAAGACTTTCATTGACGTGCACATAAATGAATAAATAAATGAATTTATTTCACTTCCTTGAGCACTAATCCCTTACACTTTCAGTATCTTAATGAACACAGACTGTGTGATGCAAACAACGCAGAAAGCAGGATGTGAATTGTACGTCTATGCTGGGTCCTCGCTCTGGTATTACTAACTTATCAATTAACCAGAATGTACGAAAGAGCTGTTATAGAATTACTAATGGCTCGCCCTACCACAATAGCTGTAACATTATTTGTTAAACTTTCTTTCCAGTCGGAGCTAAATTTTCCCCATATATTTAAGAAATGAAATTCAGCTGTTTCTGATTATTTCTTACACAATGGAGAAGCATATTTTCGAAAAATCAATTCAAAATACACTTATTTATGTTCTCCTCCTGTAGGTGATATTTAAAAAAAAAAAAAAAATTAAATCTCAGACCTACTGTCTCCGAGATCATTAGAAGGTCGGAACAACATTAAACGAATTACTCCAGTTACTCTTTGCTGTTGAATGTTGGCAATAGCTGCAATTGAACAGGAATAAGCAAACTGAAAGCACTTTAACCATTTCGGTTTTCACAAATGTTAGTGACTTTATTGAAAAATGTAAAATAATACCCTGAAAAAATTTAAAACATTACAAACCTGGTAAAATATGAACAAATATTAAGATGGGTTCAAAACATGACTTTTTTTTGCGAAACGTTATTAAATATGTAAATAAAATTGCGCTTTTTGGAGTCTGCACATGCTTAAACATAAAAATGAAGCTTTTCAGTACTCTAGGAATAATGTCCTCTAATAGTTACAGATGATGATAATTAAAAATATTCTATCAGACTTAAGCAAAGGCTAGTGAAAATATACTTTTTTTTAAAAGCTTAACTAAATAAAGTACCTCGATGTTTCTTACAGCAACTGGATAAACGAATATAAAATGCAAACGCTTTTTCAACGTATAATGTCAGTCGTTGTTGTTTTATTATTTTATAGAGTTCTATGTATACAATAAGGAAACAACATATTTGTCCCATTGTCTCCCTTTTCGCTAGGTAGGACCTAATGGGGGAAACTGACACACGAATATTTTCAGATCCTGCATATCTCTAATACTATTCAGTAGATAGTTTAAGAACTCTATAAAATAATAAAGCAATAACGATTGACATTATTCGTTGAAAAATGTCTTTGCATTTTATATTCGTTTATTGGGTTTCTGTAAGAAACATAGATCGTTTCTGTGCCAGCTCTATTTTCATCTTTCGTAAAAATGTGGCTTTTCCTCCATTTGTGAATATTAACTTTAATGAAAGCACATTGAGTAGTGGGAACTCGTCAAGTTAATTATAGCATTGCTACTCACTATTTGAAAGGAAGGAAATCCCAGTAAGTTATTCTGAAGCACGTGTGATAGGCTGCAGTGCGCAGGCGCGGATAGAAACGAGAGAGTGAATGGTGGCGGTGGTGTATCGTGCAAACGCGCGCAAGGCATGCATCAGTTTCTCTCCGAAAGTGGTGACTGGCAGAGACCAGTAGGCGGCTGTGGAGTTCGGCATTGGACCGCGCTATTACACTTTACAGGTAGGAGTGGCATCATATTTAAATAGCCTTTGAGAAAGTGTAGGATTTTCAACTAGTCACAAACGTGTGTTTGTTGTAGCGTCCGGTGAAGGTTTTAAGCCATGACTGAAATTACAGAGGTTTTAAAAACTGTTGCATGCGACTCAAATAACCCAAGATGTTACAGTGAAGCTATTTGATATTTTCGTTTGCTTTTTAATATTTTTACTGCGTCTAAGATTAAAAAAAATCTTCTCATCACTTGATTTTTCTCAAAATTTATAAGAATCTTAATATAAAATTCTTTGTTGGAACTAAAAGACCAATAGTATATATTAGTATGTAATTATAATTTTACTAAAACTTATCGGCGATGCTCACATTATTATAAAAACGGTGTGAATTTGACAGTAGTGGCTTATTTTCATAAATATTTCATCATTGTACTTTATCTTACACCCGTGTTTGAGAATAAATCAGTTTACATATTAGGTAATTAAAGGGAATTAATTTTCATGTCCACCAGGTGAGACTAGGCTAAGCCGGTTATAAAATACGACTTAGAGCATGTATAAAACACGTGCTATAGTGCCAACGTTATTGAATTTTAATATGCAAACAATGTTTGGAAAAGGCAAAGGTCGTGGCATTTCAAGGAAAACAGCATGTGTAGGGAAAAAGTAATATTTTAGAGCAAGAGAAATAGTGTTATATCATTAAAATAAGTAAATGTATTTAAAATTACAATCTCAATCAAATTTCTAAGACTGCACAAATATATAAAATAAGAAGGGCACAAATTAGACACAAGAAATTGGCTATTTAGTTCACCAGATTAGATTATGGGTTATAAATATGAATTGACAATATATGCGCAACGAGCCCAGAAAGATTTCCAAAAGACTTTTACAGTATAAGCCAAAGGAGAGGCTTGGCATGGTATAGTAATGTCGGGACAGTTTCTAAGTAATTGCGCATATTTCTACATGATTTAAATCGCAAAATGACTGGCGATGTGGAAGAGAATGGTTGCAGATTATGTACGGAGAGAGGGGGGGGGACAAGAAGAGTCATCCCCAGATTCTACGTGTCGATCGAAGAACTTAACGCTATATTCACATCGCGCATGCAGCGAGTGCACACTGCAGTGGGCGCTTTGGCTATAAACGCAAGGGCCACAATCATAAGCATCTGGAAAGAGGGTAGGGTAGGGTAGAGTAGAGTAACGGCGGTCGAGCAGTTTAGAAGGAATTGACTCTTCTGCATAAACTCCTGGGTTCAAATCCTACACGATTGTTTTGTGTTTATTATTGTGTATATGTAGAACACCGCATTGTCTTAATGTCATATATTTTAAGGAATCATTTGAGTTTTATGGCATTACCTATGCACGCTATAAAACATAATCACAAACGAACATATGCTTTACAAATAACTAAAAATAAATAAATAAATAAAAATAAAATAAAAAATAAAAATAAATAAAAAAAAAGAATACATGAATGGAAACCTTTATCTTCTGAGGTGAAAACACACAGAAATAAACACAAATTAAAACATGTATGAACCCTCAGCATGTATAACAGCTGTCAATCTTCGGGGTATAGGTGATATCAACTTTCTATAGTAGTGTGGAAGAGAGGCTACAATATCCCTTGAAGGAAATGTTTTATTAATTTTAAAGCTTGCTGAGTGTGGGAAAGAATATTAATGAAACGAATTTGTCGTAATATGTTACAAATGTGTATTAAAAAGAAAGTGCTTCATGCCGGGAGGCGAACCTGCTCTCTTAACCATAGCATCGTTCAGAGATCATTGAAATTGAAAGATTGAACTTGGAGTAAAATGATAATGCAATTAATGCTCAATATAGGGAGTGCTTTTTAAAACCAATAAGTAAGGATAATCTTCTACTTATTGCAAGTTAAACTTTAAGAGCTTTAGCCAAAATAATGTTAGAGATTCTCCTCCGCTTTTATATTTGTGATCTTAATTTGCTCGCTTTTTTGGGACTCGGAACAGACGAATAGCAATGAAAAATATATCGAAAAACAAGCAGCATTCTTGCACAGTTTCCAAATACTGTAATGATAATTTCCCCGTATATAAAATTATATTGTAAATATCTAGGACTATTCCGCGAAACTTACTCTTTTTCAAATAAAGTATTTATAATGACACGCGAAGCATTTCTTAATCTATTTACTCATTTTATTCTGGATTTTTATTAATTAAACGAATTTCAGCAGAATGTATAATTACAGCATTATAAGCGCCCCCCCGCAACATCCAAAGCAAAGTGAATGCACCACAATTTTGTGCAGAAGTTTTGTTTTCATTTGAATATTCTTTTACAAAAAGGTGTATATTAGCAAACATTTCAAGGCGTGTGAGGTATGGAAACTTTGGTTTGCTTGAGATGGAAGAAGATGTTTCGGTTCTTCAAGCGTTGCCCAATGATAGCCATTTGTGTCTACGTCTCCAGTGGGGATATCTCCGGGAGGAAGGGATGAGGAGAATGAGACACGAACATTGTTTCTAGATAGAACACCCTTGACACAAAAGAGTTTCAGTCCCTCAGAGTGGCCGCTTCCATACCAGACACCGGAATAGAACTCTTTCCAAAACGCAAACCACCGTCTCACCGCAGCAGCACACCTCGTTCTAGCATTCGACTCTGCAACAGAGCCAACGTGATGAAATAAGAGAGTGCAAAATTCGTGGAAATCAAAGGCATTTGGTCAAGGTACCAGGAGAAATAGCGAAAAAACTTAAGGTCAGGATGGCCGGCCCCAAGAAATTTGAACCTAGGACCTCACAAATGCGGTCTCAAGCTCATGATCGCGGGTTCGAGTCCCAATTCTGTCATTACAATCTTTCCTTGACGGTTAAGGTTCACCATGGTTTGTACTTTCAGTTCTAAGGCGTTCTCCAGCAGATATAATAATCCATTTCCAGTACATATATGTGATAACGTTGGGAGAGGGGAAACAAAGAAGAGGAGAAAACAATAAAGGAAGAAAAAGCTAAATATTTATAGTTTAAAACGTTCACAAAGCTTTTAAGTACACAGGCTTACTATTAAGAAATAGACCCTTAAACATATGCCCAGTGTAAGCACAAAAGTTTATCTGACTGTATTTCTGCAGTTAATGATGACATGAGTATTGTCACGTGACGTGATCGGTGACTAAGCAACTGGATAAACGTTGATACCTCACCTTCACTTATCACTTGTCAGTGAAAATCGTACAAAAAGCGTTGCGCCTGACTGCCACAAGGGAGTTCGAAATTATTTGAATGGAAATTACCCTGCATTGCATTTGTTTCTCAACAGACGAGAACATAGCAGTCTCAAATTCGTCTTCAAGAAGTCGATATTTGACCCAAGTTTTTTTGGAGGGGGCGGTGGAGGGCTACATAGTTTTTGCTTCTCCGCTTCATTTAAATGTATAATATAGGAGGAATAAGTCATAGCAACTATTTTCTTTTTCTCGTGAAACTATAAGATATGTGATTGAAAATGTATGATGCCACTAGATAGTCTATGTGACCGAAACTGCCTGTCACAGCATCCCCCGAAGTTCAGTTGATGAGCGAAAGTGGTCAGGACTGTAGACCACGAAGAATGAACAACGTGCATTTCTATGCGGCAGGTGGACAAACGCCTTCAAATGGGGAAGAATGTCGACTGCCAATCTGCCGCGCAGTGAACGTCCTGTGTCCGCCAACAAGGATGTACGGATGATGGTGGTGGGACAGTGCTTACGCAATGGCAGGCGCTGGGCACTAGTAGAATTCCGCCAAAAACAGTGTACCGCATTTTATGGGAGGACCTGAAATTGCGGAAAATGTTGCAGAGTGGGAGCCACATCATTTAAGTGAGGTACAGAAGTGGACTCGCTACGAAAAATTTCGCATCAATATAACGAGATTTCAGGAAGGATTTCCTTTGACTGTGGGGCATTCTCTTGCATTCCTGCCGCGGATAAATGCTATTTTCACATACGCATGTTTGTTCACTCTTCGTAACCTCCATTCCTGAGCATTGTCATTCACCAACTGAATTTCGGGGCGTGCTGAGACACGCAGCTCTGCTCACATACACAATCCGGTGGCTTCATTTGAAAGTACATTCCATGCGCTTTCAAACGCACATCTTAGAAATTTCGTGCTATCTCTTGTTTGCGGAAAAAAGAAATAGTTGCCATGGTATATGACTTATCGCTCGTAAAATAACATGGAACTGTTGCAAACTTGGCAGGAATGTTCCCCAACATGTTTCGGAAGAATTAGAGTATCTTGCGTATGACAGAGGCCATACTTTGAACATCTATAGCTACTAATGCCTGCTTGAAGACATTAAGTACAAAACGCATAACTCTTTTTGGCTTATATAACATGTTGAAAGTGTCTACTTCTTTCATAATGATCTTTAATAGCATAGGACGATCTACACAGGAAGATTTGGGCATAGAGATCGGCAGGCCAGGAGTTCGATGAGGCAATGCACGAGTCTAGGCGGGGTCCTAAGTTGATGGGGTGATAAGTCCCCAGACGAGAGCCATCCTCGATCCATCGAGGTAGCATGCGAACTGTCCCGAATTCCCCGAGAATGCCCCATGAACTTTTCCAGAAAGTAAACCATCTTCACAGAATAAGATACCAGTCCCCTGGCCTGATGCTTCCGACCCTGTAACTGATGCTGTGGGACGAAATGATAGGTAATGGGAAAGTGGAAAATTCGTGGGAAGTAAATATCCCAGCATTCGCCTAAGCGGCCAGGGGAAACCCCAACGAAAATTGCACTCGAGACCTCCCGAATGCTAGTAGCCAGTGTTACCGACAGAGCATCACTCGATAATAATCTTGTATAAAAATATGATATAATTGACACAAACATTGGATGTTATTGAAGGCCAACATGAAAGTCAGTATGCTTTATTTTATTTGTTATTTGCTTTTTCAACTCCTTTATGCAATTTTACACTTTTTTTAATCGAAAATACCGCCACGGGTGGCCGAGGTCGTTAAGTCTCGGACTCGTGAGCGGGAGGTCTGGGTTCGAATACCGCCAGGACCGTCCTTCCTGACTGAGGTTTATTTCCAAGTTTTCCTCAGTCTTCATAAATGGCAAATGCCGGGGAGGTACCCTAAACTTAGGCCTGGAACGATTCCTTCCTTAAAAATAAATCCTTTCCCAATATATCATTTCATCTCATGTATCACTAATGTCCATCGCCTGTGGTGCCTCTGTAGCAAAAACGGGCGTTAAACATTATTCATTCATTCATTTTTCATTAATCGAAAATTGTTCATATTGCATTCTGCACTCTAAAAGTTATATGTCGGGCTTATCTTCGCATTTTTTAACGATTTAAAAATAATAATTTAATAACCTGCTTCCAAAGCATGAAAATGTCGAAATGTTTGCTCTTAAGAGAATTTCGCGTTTATCCTTAAGGAAATCGGGTGGTCGAGGTGGTTAAGTCACGGACACTTGGATTCGATTCCCACCAGGACCGCCATTCCTGACTGATTTTTTCCAGGTTTTCCTTGGTCCTCATAATGGTGAATGCCGCGGGGTACCCTGAACTTAGGCCTGGAATGTTTCCTTCCTTAAACATTTCCTTTTCCAAATTATAATTTCATCTCATGTATCGCCATTGTCCACCGCATGTGATGCCTCAATGGTGAAAGCGGACGCTAAACGCTATTTAAAAAAACCACACCTTCCGTACATGTATGGACGCTAATGACCAATGCAGCAGAGCGCCCTAAATTCTCACCACCACTGCAATGCACACGCGCCCATAAAGCTGTATTATTAAAGTTGCTTCCCTGCTTCCCCCTCCATTTCATTAAAGTCCTTAAACTTTTCTATCGCAAATCAATACTCTTGATTTAAAAACTGTTCAGTGTTGTATTATTAACTACATAAGAAAAAAAAAAATTAAGTGATGAAAACAACACATGGTCTAACGATACAATAAAGCAGAAAACAACAACAAAGAAAAATAAATTTGCTTGAATACGTCAACATTTTGCAAATTAAATTGTCTCCTACAAGTCACTATTTTGTACAAATAAATTCGAAATAAGGCAGATAGATTCGCTGTCCTAAAGTTAGTATTTTCATGTTGGTTTTATATGTTTAGCTGAAAGCATTTAAAACTGACGATAGTAAGCACTAACGTGTATTATAAGAAACTGCAAAATGATGCCTCTCAGTGGCAACACATTGCCTGCATCTGTGTAGGAAATTCTTGTATTTTATCTATAACTTTCATTCCTTAAGCGGCTCGAAACACGTTTCATATCATTGAGAGTTTCTGTCTTAGTTGCCGGTTATTATAATGCATATTTCCTTGCCACTTCTTTGCAAGAATCCGTTTTCATACATATATCGTACGTAAAAACGAGTTCTTCTACACTAATGGCAGCGAATAGCACACACTGCACAAGCACTCGCAGACAAAGCTTGCTCAAACTACAAGATGCTACCTGTACATGCATTATAGGTTTTAACTGGCGCCTATCCAGTACTCAGACGCGCTTTACCGGGCCGTGACTCAAATAACAAGCGTTTATCTATGATTAATACGTACTAATGGAGTTTGGACATGACTTGAGCAGTGATTTTCCGAGTTGAACTTTCAGGTGGTCAACTGATACACAATTTAGTTAATAAATTTCGAAAACGGGAGGTCTGGAGAAGAACACAGTAGGATTTTCCCTGTATGTAACTTGAAAGAACATTCTATAAGTACTATCTAATAATTAAGACCACCTCCTTGGTCTAATGGTTAACGTCGCTGACTTCTGGCTGGGAGACTCGGATTCGATTCCCGGTACCTATTTAAAGTTATAAAGTTCTGCAATGGGGTCCGATGAGGACAATTGGGAAGCTGCCTGATCGAGAGGTGGCATTCGATCACGAAAACCGCGTGATAGGCGACCTGCGGGGTACCAGTATGCTGATCACATGTCCCCCTGCAATACTGCCCTCTATCAATAAGACAGAGGTAGAGAATAGGTCGCCGCGGTTCATCTCTATATCACTCATTATAGAATCATATTTGCATGTATGTATGCACATAAGTATTCTACATTTAGTTATAAAATAGCTCTAAAATATTGTAAGTTTATTTATGGTCTTTGCGTGAACCTCTATGGCATGTGTTTTTGGTGGTGCCTATAGGCCTTAGAATAGTTACGAATCGTATCTTTTTTGTACCTCGTTAGTTACATCTGTAGGTAGTTTTGTCAACAAATGTGTATTAAGTCAGTCCTGGTGGTGTAGGGGTAACATACTTGCCTCCTGAACCCAAGCTCGTGGGTCCCATGTATATTTACAGCACGGTAAAGAACCTAAAGCCTGAAAAAAAAAAAAAAAAAAAAAAAAAAAATGTCCGCCATTTCACGCCCTGAATAGAATGGCACGCTGATGACCTGAGATGTTAAAGAGCGTCCGTAAATAAACCAAATCAAATATGTATTAAAACACCCACGAATCTAAAAAAGTTTCACATTTTTCTCTCAAATAGAACATGCTATTTGAACAGAGTATCAGGAACAAAGGCTTTCCACTGGCCGACCATAAACTGCATGGATATTAGCTACAGAGAAGGCAAATGTATCCACTATATATTGTATCCGCTGAGAAAGTCATGATTTAGCTATAATGCAACATGCAAATTATTTGTTATGCGTAACAAATAAGGCAGGTAATTCGAAACATTTAAAATATTCTAATAAAATATAAAACTCTCACAAAATGGGAAAGTTCCCACGAGTGTGCAGGTGAAACAAGTGAAATCTTCATTGCGTCGGCCTTGCGAGGATAGACTACCGGCAATACTTTACAATACACGAAGTGCATACGGTCACTGCAGGAAGTATATAGGAAGCCGCGTTTCAGTAGTTTCATTTGAGTTTGCTGAGCTCGCTTCTTTGTTCAACACCAATCGCAAGCAGAAATTTTGCACATTATTAACTATTACTCGTTCTGGTTGAGTTCCGCATGCGCAGTTGTGAAACTTGACAGCAACATAAAATCGGTTGGAATATGACTGCAGCACGTAAGCAAATTTCCGAAATGGCGCTTTTCTATGTTTCGCTTTGATTGGTTTATTTCCTTCTGCTACAAATGACGAATGGAACGTTGCAGCTGTACTGCATCTTCACTTGTTTCACAGTACACTCGTAGTGCCTACTATCTTTTAAGTAAATACAGAGGGTCCAAAAATGTATACACACTTCAAGCAAAGAAAAAACTATGTTAACATAACAAAATTGAATTCGCACAAACAGTATATGAAGAGCACTAATCATTTTAGACTTTTACAGTTACAATAGTTGCTCAAAATGTCCACTATCGGCATCGATACACTTCTGAGTACGTTGAACTACTGATTGAGTGACATTTGCGAAGGTGTCCTCAACGATTGCAGTACATGCCGTTTCAATTTCTTCCCCAAGTGCTGCCAGTGTAGCTGGTTTTCTGCGGTATACAAGATCCTTAAGAGTTCCCCATAGGTAGAAATCCAACGGCAGCTCTGTTCTGTACACACGTCTCCATTGTCTTTGAACTTCAATAACATTCTCGGTTTTCCAGTACCACTTCATAATTGCTTTCCGCTGTTCAAATGATAATCTTGGCTTCATTTTTTTGTAGCAATGCAAGGGTAACGTAATGTGAGTCACATCTGTTTACAGAACATCATACGATAATCTTGGCTTCATTTGTTCATTGTTGATTTACCTGTCACGTAGCAACGCTATCATGATGTATGAGAGTAGCATCTGTTTACAGAACATCATACGACAATCTTGGTTTCATTTGTTTATTGTTGATTTACCTGTCAAGTGGCAACCCTATCATAATGTATGTGAGTCACATCTGTTTACAGATCATACGACAATCTTGGTTTCATTTGTTTATTGTTGATTTACCTGTCAAGTAGCAACGCTATCATAATGTATATGAGTCACATATTTTTACAGAACATCATACTACACATTACTGTTGTTTTTCAGTCCAACTTTGAAATATATTAAATAGATATCTACTATGAAAGTGTGGATACATTTTTTTGGCACCCTCGGTATTTTTCTTCAAAATATTCAGTAAAAGCACTCATATATTTGCTACTTAATCTAGAAATTAATTTATCAAGCAAAAGCCTAAAATTATGAGCAATAGAGCAAGACGGAAAAAATGACAAAATCCGACATGTATTCATGTCTGTTTTTTCCGCACCACAATGAATCAGTGCATATCTCCCGGTTTTTATATCCAGCCCTTTGTAAACAACTGCCTGCAAGAAATAAAGTCGGTCACTATGCTTTTGTTTTATATAACGCTCTCAAGTCGTTTCTTTGCATCGGAAGTAAACTGATAGCTGGTAAATGTGACGAGATTGAGCTTTCATTTAGTTTATGCATGTTTCTCATGTAGTTTGCCGTATATAATATGTGTTTTATTATTTTGTTTGATATTACTTCTACCGAGGAATGAAATGTATAACGTTGTTTACACTACATTTTGCTGTCAATAAAATTTTCATAGCGCAGGATAAGGATGATATAGAACTTTTAAAGAAAAGCACAAGATATTGCGTTTATAAACTAATCTCGCAAAAGTTAGTATATGGGTAAACATAAGCTAAATGACCGCCACGGTTGTCCGAGGTCGTTTTGGCGCGGACTCGTGAGCGGGAGGTCTGGTGTTCTAATCCCACCAGGACCGTCCTCCCTAATTGAGATTTTTTCCATGTTTTCCTCAGTCCTCATAACTGGCAAATGCCGGGGGGGGGGGGTTACCCAAACGTTTCCTTCCTTGAAAATATCCTTTCCAAATATATAATTTCATCTCATGTATCATCATTGTCCACCGCCTGTGGTGCCTCAGTAGTAACAACGGGCGTTAAACACTACTAAAAAAATAGCTAAAACACAGAAGATATGAAGGTAGATGAGACTAGATCAAAACAAAATTAGAATGGAACAAATATAAGAATGTAAAATATAAGCTAAATTTGCTAAAGTTGGCGTAGCCTATATGAATAGAACTTTTAAAGAAATATAAGAGAATGAAACTTGTAAACCAATTTAAAACAAAAGTTAACAACATGTGTTAACAGAAGATATGAAGGTAGATGACACTAGATGAAAACAAAATTAGAAGGCCAATATTTGTGAGCTGTACTAATAGGTCAGAAATTAAACAAAGAAAATAAAAATGTGCATTGGATCACGGAAATCTGTTCTCAGGAGCAAATAAATAAATAAATGTAAAAAACTAGACTTGCAAATCAGCAATTAATAATATTCTTATTTAGATAGTAACACAGAATGCATTTCTTGCCAAGAGCTGCTAGATGAATAAAGAGATAAAAGTTGGATATTACCGTCAAGAATGGTAGATATCGCTAAGGTACGTGTTGGGTTTCGGTTCTCACCAGTTATTTCCCCTCCCCAAAGGAAGTACTCTAAACTTAGGCGTACAATGCTTCCTCCCCCCAAAAAACATTTCCCATTTTTATCTCGTTTGTTGATTGGTTTATTTACGAACGCTTAGCATCTCAGGTCATCAGCGTCCTATTCAACCAGGACTTGAAATGGCCTATAATTTTTTGCTCAGAGACCTCCATTTTCAGGCTTGATGTTCTTTTATATGCTTTAAATCCACGATACGGGACCCACGGTTTTGCTTCCCTTGCGAAGGAAGCCATACTTTTATGTCCTAAAATCCATCGACCCTGCCCGGGATTGAACCCGCTCTCTTGGCGGGATTGGACCCACAATCTTGGGTCTACGAGGCAAATACGTTTACCATTAGACCGCCAGGACCGACAATTTTATCTCACAAACAGCGTCCACACCTATGATGTCTCAATATTGAAAACGAATTTTTAAAATTATTAAAAATCTGGGTACTGTATAGAAGTGGGAAAAAAAAAAAAAAAACAAAAAACAATTGATATTTGAATACATTGTTGATTTGGTTTATTTATGGACGCTCTTTAATATCTCACGTCATCAGCGTCCCATTCAATTCAGGGCGTGAAACGACGGATAAGTTTCAATCAACGGCCTCATCTTTCAGGCTTGAGGTTCTTTTTTGGGCCGTAAATGTACAACATGGTACCCTTCCAAAGGAAGCCATACTTAGACTTTTTACATCCGAATAAATCCATCAACCCTGGCCGGGATCGAACCCGCGATCTTGGGTCTACAAGGCAAGTATGGCTACCACTACACCACCAGGACCGACGTTATTGATATGATTTGGGCATATATAACATATGGAAGGAAGACTACCGAAATTGTAATGAATTGGAGACCGACAGAGAGAAGGAAAAGAAGAGAACTAAGAAAGAATTCGCTTGATGGAGTGATGGACGCAATGGAAAGACGTGGAATTAAGCCTGTACATTGGTTTGACAGATGCACTTGGAGTTCGGTAACTGGAAGACGAAGGAAATCCGTTATGCAACAGGTAGATAGATAACTCTAGACTCCGACATTGTGCCGGAAGATATTCACGTAATACAGCGTAGAAGAGCGGGTGGGGGGGGGGGGGGAGAAATGTAGCGAAAATGGTGACCGAACAAACGAATGTGGTAGAAATCAGTGCAATGGACAACAAAATAAACTTACGTGACGTAATAAGATGAGAGCGGCCGAGCGGAGTGGTTCAGTCAGTAACTCTTGGGATTCGCATACAGGAGGTCCGTGTTCAAGTCCTTTTGAGCTGGTCATCCTCGTCTTTTTTTTTTTTTTTTTTGTGTGTGTTTTCTCCTGGTGAAATGCTGTGATGAATATTTGCTATGTCAAAAACTCTTCTCTCCCATTTCATATCATTTCATTCCATTGGTTCTGTTACAAGGTCGAAAGTGCCAGAGTGCGGTGCTGGTGCGGTGTGACGTGACGGTTGCTTGCGTGGCAAAGTGTCTGTCACAAAAGTGGCTCTTCTGAGGTGCTGGAAATCCGACAGCATCGGGGTGTTTTATCTGGAAATATTCTTAGGGACAACTGCTATATCTCTTCCTCCCGGAGGTGCCCTCCACTTAGGACGTAGGCACAAATGGCCAGCCGTTGAACAAAAGTGCAGTGCTGCAATATTCTCACCCGTCCCTTATGCAATCCAATGGTGAGAGCGAGATTTAGGATGGGAGTGACGAATAGTGAATACAGAACAAAGTATAAGTATTGCTGGGAGCTGGAGAAATGGCTGGCGACGTATGCGGGGAGAGAGCTTTATCTGCCAAGTAAAACATCACGCACTGCATGTGTATCATCATCTATTCAAATACTTAAGAGTCGGTCCATCTCTTTGCGTTAGCAAAAACAGAATATTAATAGTGAATAGTTCGACATTATCAACACATTCCTCTAACCAGCCATCTCTCCAGCTCCCAGTAGCAGTAAACTCTCGCCTTCAAGACTTATTAAAGTCATATACCTTTATCCACATTGCTGGACGTTTTACTTCGTCATCATTACCGAAAAGCAGCATTTTGGTTACGTTATTTTCAGTAAAATAGCTATGCTACAGCTTCTGTAAGGGGAGTTCAAACACGAAGAATATACTTCTCACGAACGCACAAAACAATACATGCTTCTGCTTGTCGGATCTTCTCCGTTACATGGAATGAGAATGCCAGAGAGATACCATCTAGTGTAACACAGCACATTGTTATAAAAGTATTGTTTGGTGTGAAAGTTTACTGTGCTTAAAATCCCGAGATAAGATATCCTTTCCATTCAAGTGACACGATTCGAGAACGGCTCCAGTTGGTGAAAGACCTGTCATGCGTGTGACCTCTGACAATATTCAGGTTATTCAACAGTTATTATTCAATACTTCTCGCTGAAAAAGTGAGACCATCAGTGCGCTCCAAGCGCCGCCGCTTTCCCACGCCGCAGCTGTAAGGAAACCGAAGTGGGACACACTCCACCGTTAGTTTGGACGGTTCAAACACTACATGAACTGTCAGACGTATAAGACTAGCGCTGCAGTTGCAGCTAGGCTATGCACAACCAAAACTTCTCTGAAAGCGATGCTTCAGAATGTTGGGGAAAGTATATTGCAGCCGAGGGGAGTGTTAAAAACAAACATCTTGCTTTAGGTCAATATACATTTGGGTGTTTAAAATCTCAATTACTTATTGATTTACACATCTAATTAGTGGTACATGGTCTTACAGTGTATAACTAAGTGCTTTTTATTGTTATTTTTAATATGTTTTGACTTTTTTTCTAAGTATAACTGTTTAAAATCTCTGATAGTTTTATTTAATTCTTTTGTTTCTTATGTTTAACAGGTGGTATGAATTTTTATTACCTAAATATCCGAAAAAAGCGATTTTACCATAAGTTTTTTTTTTTTTAATGATTTATTTATGGACGCTCTTTAACATCTCAGGTCATCAGCGTCCCATTCAACTCAGGCCGTGAAACGGCCGACAAATTTTGCTCAGAGACCTCTCTTTCAGGCTTGAGGTTCTTTTTCGTGCCGTAAATGTACGACACGGGACCCACGGCTTTACTTCCATTCCGACGGAAGCCATACTTAGGATTTTTACGCCCCGAAAAAATCCATCGGTCCTGGCCGGGTTCGAACCCGCGATCTTGGGTTTAGGAGGCAAGTATGGTAACCACTACACCACCAGGACCGACTTTTACCATAAGTGTTATATAGAATTTTAAAATTTTAATACTTTTTTTTTTTGCCAACTACTTTTAAATGCGTTTTTGTCACCAGCATTGTTTACCGCCACGGGTGGCCGAGGTCGTTAAAGCGCGGAATCGTGATAGGAGGTCTGGGGTTCGAATCCCGCCAGGACCGTCCTCCCTGACTGTTTTTTTTTTTTTTTTTTTTTTTTTTTTTTTTTTTTTTTTTTTTTTTTTTTTTTTTTTTTCCAAGATTTCCTAGTCCTTATAAATGGCAAAAGCCAGGAGGTACCCTAAACTTAGGCCTGGGACGTTTCCTTCCTTTAAAAAAAATCCTTTCCCAATTTACATCTCATATATCATCAGTTTCCACCGCCTATGGTGCTTAAGCAGTAAAAACAGGTGTTAAACGCTATTAAAAATAATTTAGATATTTTGATGTACTTATCGAGAATTCTGCAATAATCAGTTTCTATTCTGAATGTTTTGCGCTATTCATTGATCCATTCTGTTGTTTCTCTCTAGTAAGTACTTTTAATTTAATGATAATTTTCCCTTTGGAACAAACACGTTAACGCCAACTTGGAAAAATCATATCATGAACATTTCATTACATTATGCAAGGGTATTATTTACCTTTCGAGAGCCATAACTCACCTACTGTTGTCTATTTCTTTTTGATGTGTGCTCCCCGATCCCGATACCCTTCACAACCAATCATGAAAGTAGCCATGCTTTATAAAGATGGAATTCGTAGGATGCAACAGCTTCTTCTGCACTCCCAAACGGATGTCCCCCTTAATTTTTACTCGACGGTTAGAAAAAGAAAATGACGCAGGTGACCATATCTGGACTGTACGGTAGTTGGTTCACCAGTGTTACTCCCTAGTTATATACAATTGCAATAGTTTTCAAAGCAGTGTGAACAGAGAGCGTAAAAGCAGTAACTCAGTGGGGCATTCTTGCGAATATGACTGCGAATGTGTGAAAACGAAGTTTTGAGAAAAATGACTGCCGATTATAAGAAACAGAAAATTGTCAGATTCGGAAGTACTAGGCTGAAGGTGATGATTCCTCGATCAGCACCTAATGGAATGTTAAACATGGATTCATTTGAAGTCTAGAGTATAAAAAAATCCACGGAGTGTCACCACGAAAATTCTCGGAAGTTGAAGAATGGTTCCGGCTCATCCACCCTAACAAAGGGTGACCAAAGCGCTAAACTGCACACACATGTAAGAGGGTAGGTCCGTAGGTTTTCGGTCCCGCCAATAAGGATTATCGCCTTCTGTTCAGCTGTTCAGATATAGTTGCATAAAGAAGGCTATGTGTAGAAGATTGTGACTTGTTATTAAGTTCTTCACAAAAGAAGGACTTACTTCAAATGAAATTAAACAGCGATTACACGATATGCATGGGAAAGCATCCCCCTCATATTCTACCGTAAAAGAATGGGCCAAATTTTTTCGAATGTGTCAAGAAATCATTGAAGAGGAAGAGCGTGCGGGTCGGCACTTAAAAGTGCTCACTCCTGAAAACATCGCTCTTGTGGAAGAAGAAATTATGGAAGACCGGCGGCTCAAAGTTACAGAAATAGTGCCAAGGTTGGGCCTTTCTACACCAGTCCTTCGAATTATTCATAAACATTTAAACATGAATAAGGTTAGTGCAAGATGGGGGCCTAGACTTCTTTCCTCAGTCCAAAAGCAGCAATGAGTCATCTGTAATCGGAAGCTTTCACGGCCGGAGTCAGACTTGTAACTAGAAGTTTCTTCCGGGCTTAGGAGCCGTGGTCTCTTGGAGCTAAGGAGTCCAAACTGCGGAGGACATCTTCAGTGGCGCGGTCTGAGTCTTCTGGGCTAAGATCCTGCCACGACTGATCAGTCATCTATTGTGAGGCATTTTTGGAGCTCTGCCGTGACAACGAGAGAGAAGTTCTGTAAACCATTGTTACAAGAGATGAAACTATAGTCCTCTACAATGATCCCTTGTCCAAAAGAAAATCAATGGAGTAGCTTAAATCTGGCTAAGCACCTTCTCTAAAGGCCAAGGTCACTCAGTCAACCAAGATGATCGTGGCCACAATTTTTGGAACTGTGAAGGATACTCTTCATTGACTTCACGGAGAGAAACGCCGAAGTAAATGGGAAGTACTATGCTGGCCTACTGCACAGACTACGTGCTTCCATCAAAGAGAAAAGGCGAGGAAAACTGAGTGGTGGTGTGCGCCTTCTCCACAACAACGCACCTGTACACACAGTTCTTATTTCAAAGGAAGCTGTGAAGAAATGTAACTTCAAGAAGATTGACCATTCACCCTACAGCCCAGGTCTAGCTCCCAGTGACTATTTCTCTTCTCAGAACTCAAGAAGGGCCTTCGAGGAAGGAAATTGAAGTGTGACGAAGAAGTGATGGATGCTGTTTATGCCCATTTTGCAAACTAGACTTCCTTTTTGGGGGAGGGAAATTGAAATGTTAATTCAAAGATGTGAGAAGAGCATTGCAATAAAGGGTAACTATTTTGAAAAGTGAAATATAGTTTTGTCTTTATCATACCTAGACCCTCGTATACCCACCCATGTACAGAACACTACATTTAGACTTTTTCTCATCCAACGTACCCCTCGCAGCTTGAGCCTTGTGATTCTCTCTCTTTGATCCGCTAAAAGTTGCAATTCACGATTTGTGATAGATGGCTGAGACAGAACCGCTAGTGGTGCTATAGATGGCGCTATGCTGTAGATTTGAAACAATCCAGTGCATTTGAAACCGAATAGAATATCATTTATTAAACGATCCTCGTACTATAGAAATTCGAAGTTGGCACGTTTGTCTTGATGTGGTTTCCTCTGCTTATTCTTAATTCATGGTGACCGACCTGAGAAGATGAAGGAAAAAAAAAATCCTACTTTTCGGAACCAATTCACATAATTTTTACCTTACATTAATAGCATACAATAAAAATAAAATCAGCCATGCATTCTCAGACAAATCTTTCAAATATTTCTTGAGAAAATTTTTGATTTTTATGCACATTGTAATAAAATCCTCCTTGAGGTGCAGTTATCAAATGTATGGTACTGCTTATTTGTGTACCAAACACATAATACAGACAAACTTATCTGCATAATTTTTATCTGAATAAATGTTATTTTAGGAAAATATTTCATTATTTTGTTGTAATTGTAAATATAGATGAAATATTACTAGAATAAATATTTTTTCTTTGTCTATTTAAATTTTCTTATCCATGTCTCAAGAACCTCTGTTGACAATTTCAATTTGATTGGTGGAATTTACCCCGGAAAGTAGCAATTTGAATTTCCATATGTGCAAGGGGGGGGGAAAAAAATACGGTTTTTAAAAAAAATAGTTTTAATATTTAAAATATGCTTTTTACGTAAAAAGTGAAAATAGGACGAAATAACTTCGCCGTATGAATCTAAAATTAACACACTTAATTAAAAAAATAGTTGTGGCTATTTTTTACATTTTTTACAAGTCGGTCTCAATGAGTTTCTATTTTGCACGCTTGCTTAGACTCTACTGTTGGCACGTGTTCTCTGCCAGTCGGCTATCGGTAATCTCCAACTGCTTTATATAAAAAATGTTATCACAAGGTCTATAGTACTCTGAAGAGGAAATCTTAACTGTCATTTTCCACAGTATACACCGTTAAGAAAATTATAAAAATAATCGAAGCGGTTCACCTTCACCGTCTGCTGGCAGCTATTCCGCATGCTTTCGTGAGTCGTAAAGACAATTTCCCACATAAATCAATTAAAAATGCACACTGGAAGAGGCGTCCTATACTTTGTATACTTGTACACAAATGCTTGATATTTTGTTCTCTTTCGTCAACGATTATTCGCTTTGGGGGAAAAATAACAATATTATAATAGTTCTGGATAACTAACGAAGGTCGACAGTGTGTCAGACTTATCCTGACTTAGCTAAGAGTAAAATTTGTCAGAACCATTACAGATACATTGTTGAAGATGTTGTTAATATAATGAGTAACAAAAACACAGACATTTACTAATTATTAGTTTATCTAAGTTTTGAAATTGACAGTGCGACTGCTAATTCGGAGGTCCTAGGTTCGCTTTCCGGTCATGTCTGTCTGTCTGTCTGTATAAGGTTTTTCAGGAGTTTTTACTTACCTGGAGAACATGAATGCAGATGCTTTAAGGCGCCAAACACTCTTTGATGGTATTAATTGAGTCGCCGTCGATGTTGATGCCGACACGTTGGTGGTCAAATTTGTGGTGCTATAATGGAGATGCCGTTGTCATCGTAGATGTTGACCTAACTACATCACTACAATATGCTCGGCTAGTTCACGGTTTGATTTTCACATTGGTGCTTCTTGGCGAAAGGATGTGATGTTAAGTATAACAAAATCACCGCGGATAGAGTCGGTCCTGGTGGTGTAACCATGCTTGCCTCTTAAACCCAAGATCGCGGGTTCAAACCCGGCCAGGATCGATGGATTTTTTCGGCCGTAAAAGTCCTAAGTATGGCTTCCTTCGGAAGGGAAGTAAAGCCGTGGGTTCCGTGTCGTACATTTACGGCACGAAAAAGAACCTCAAACCTGGAAAAAGAGGCCTCTGAATGAATGAATGAATGAATGAATGAATGAATGAATAGTGTTTAACGCCCGTTTTTGCTACAGAAGCACCACAGGCTATGGGCACTGAGGATACATGAGATGAAATGATATATTGGGAAAGGATTTATTTTTATGGTAGGAATCGTTCCAGGTCTAAGTTTAGGGTACCTCCCCGGCATTTGCCATTTATGAGACTGAGGAAAATTTGGAAAAAACCTCAGTCAGGGAGGGCGGTCCTGGCGGGATTCGAACCCCAGACATCCCGCTCACAAGTTCTCGTCTTAACGACCTCGTCCACCCGTGGCGATAGAGGCCTCTGAGCAAAATTTATCAGGCGTTTCACGCCCTGATTTGAATGGTAAGGTGATGACCTGAGATGTTAGAGAGCGTCCGTAAATAAACAAATAAAAACCGCGGATAGAAATCTACAGAGTTTATTAATGTTTTGTATTACCACACAACAGATCGCTTTTCTGATTTAAATATCCTCTGAGGGTATTATTATATGGAGACTGAATACGAGACAGGTGTGTTTCTCTTCCGAAAACTGTATATGGATATTAGTTCACATTAGTAATTTCTATTATTTTAGCACAAATAATTTTGTAATTTCTTCCACGAAATGTTAATTGCTATTTATCTTTATGTAATGTTAAAATTCTGTTTCTTTATACGGCGTAAGAACAACGATATCTGGTAATAGAGTTTAAAACACAGCTTCTCTCTACTGGATACAACGCATAACTAACACCTTTTAAGACGAAACCAGTCACTTATTACAATTAATGCTATACATTTCAATGCATTATATTTTCAATATACATATACTAAGCGAATGAAACTTGTTAATTTCTATTATTCGTAATAAAGTTGTCTGTCTCGTGTTTCATTCTTGGTACACATTATTAATGTTGTTACGCTTGCCATTGGTTGATTCACTTAGTATTACACTTTTCCTATTTGTAGTTTTAATCTTTTCGTGTTGTTTACTATGTATGTGTTCATCTTTGAAAAATTACAAATTTATTTTATAAATATTGTCAAAAAGGCCAACAAACAAACATTAAGACATACATTGTAATAGTCCTTATCTGATGCATGAAATGTATACAAATGAACTTATTAAATATATATGAATTAAGACAATTATCAATGCATGTTTGGAGCTTTAAACTGAATATTATGGCCTTTATCTTACGTAATAATATACGTAAACGAACTTCTTAAATTACTATTAAATGTTCGTAGCTTTATATTGAGCATTATAGCCTTTACATAATATACAAACATGTGATAATGAACTTATTAATATTATATTGTTAAACAACTTTTATTAATGAGTGTTTAGGGCCTTAAATCAGATATTTTCCGTTTCAACTGCTAGCTCATTTGAGCCATCATTATTTCATTTATACAAATTACGTTGAGGCACCCATAGGTTTAAGGATTCCCCTTGTGCATCATGACCAGAGCCAAATTCGGGCATTTATTTTGGTTAAAATAGGTAGGCAAAATAACACTTAAAATATTTAAGATAGGATTAAAATGGGCAATTATTAAAAGTAAAAACAGAGAGCAATAGCAATGAAAATAAGTATTTATAATGCACAATACTTTTTTATCACTTAATTAAAGTACAAACGCCTGGTTACAAGCAACAAGTAGATTGGTTTTCAAGGTATCAACTGTCGTATTTAGCTGCTTGTTAAAGAGAGCATCTTTCATCATGGAAAAAGAACGTTCTACTTCCACTGAAGTGATTGGAGCATATTTGAAACAAACTATTTCGGAAGGGCTTGTCACAACAAAACATTCACCTTTCAGGGCATCATGGAAATGTTGATCAAGACAAATTAAAATAATTTTAAATAGTCCTGGCGAATGAGCAAAATATGTGTAATGGTTTCTGGTCGAATTTATTTTCCGTTTGTGCGTTTATAGGAGAATCAGGTTAGTACATCTTTTACTTCCCTACTGAACACATTGAAGTACGGTTTATTGCAGGGCTGTATTGCTCTCATCTTTCTCGCCTGCAATTGTTTATTACATATATGCAGATGAGAAGTTACCCCTACCACAAATTTCCTAGAATTGTCTCTCGCATATTAGCACAAGTTCATTTACCAGGACTATTCAAAGCCACAGTTTCCCTTATCTTCTCTATTTTCTGATATTCATATGCCCGAGGTGACCGTGCGTATCTTTCACTAATGAAGATTATGCCATTTAAAGAGCTTAAGTGAATGGGTTGAAAACATTTTTGACTATTTAAAACGAAATAAGTGTATGACAATATTCATTCTCAATACATTTTTCTGTGAGGTGAACACGCCATTTAATTTTTATATTTTTTTTTCACTTTGATATATTGAAAATCTTTATGTGCTTCTTACAATGTATAAATAATCGCACAAAAACAGGCAAAAAAAAAAAAAGGGGGGTGAGTTAAACCTTAAAATAGACAACAAAAGCCCCCTACCTCCCCAGAAATGACTTAAATATATCCACCCAGATAAAAAAGGTATTTGGCTAACTTCTTCTGTAATCATAGCCATATCACTCTTACCATTTCCACTACACAGCGTGGCAGCCTATTCGGAGAATGCCCGCAAGTTCATAAGACACTGGGGTGGCGCTGAACAAAAAGTTTTGAAATTATCAGGGTAAGGTTCTACTTAAATTCCATCGGTACTTCTGTTTCAGAACACTCCAAGAGCACAGTAATTGCTTTTTGTCAACCTTTATTTCATAAGCAATAGCCGCACGCGCTTTCATTTACAACTTTGTTCATATTCATTGATTTTCTAAAACTTATTTTCTTACAATATTATGTCATGACTAGCTTTTATAAAACATTATATGAGTTTTAAAATAAACTATTGTTCAAATTTCAATTTCAGAAAGTTCAAGAACTGTTTCTAGATACTTTTAATAATATATGGTAAGTTATTGCGTAAATATTATTAGACTTAAGAATACCATATTTTACAAAAACATTCGTCTTTGTATTTTGCAGTAGTACAAAAATATATTGCAATTTAAAAATGTAACCTCATCCGGTTTCGCATGGAAATCGCAAGTATGGAAATTGGTGTTAGTAAAATAAAATTACAAAATTGGTGTTTATATTTAATTATGAAATTGTGAAACGAGCTGTTATTCTTCTATCGAGTTAACAAAGAGAACTTTTCATTGTCTGATAGATTGAGATAAATAGAAAGCATAGCATTCTTGTATGGTGAGCATGTGAATGCATGACCACATTGTTTCTGTGGGAATTGCAAAAGGCGGAAGTGTCTCTCTGAGCTGAAAACGGATACTTTCTAGAGCATTAATGATGACACATGAGAATGGAGCAATATCAAACTTCAAATTCATTAGATGTCTTCCAAAATTATTGCCTGCAGTAATTGGAGATTGTGGTTCCAAACCACCGTAGGATAAAAGAATAAAGTAGTTATAATTATTAGTTTGATCTTTTACTCTGTGCTACAACTTCTGGGGTGGGTTATAGTTTCACCATGCCTGATCATGACAGTATGACACCGGCACGGGTGGCCCAGGTCGTTAAGGCGCGGACTGGTGAACTAGAGATCTGTGGTTCGAATGCCGCCAGGACCGTCCTCCCTGACTGAGGGTTTTCCAGGTTTTCCTCAGTGCTCATAACTGGCAAATGTCGGGGAGGTACCCTAAACCTAGACCTGGAACGTTTCCTTGCTTAAAAAATCTTTTCCCAATATGTCATTTCATCTCATGTATCACCAGTATTCACCGACTGTGGTGCCTCAGTAGTAAAAACGGGCGTTAAACACCATTCAGAAAAAAAAAAAAAAATAACAGTATGACAAAGATTTTTTGTTTATTAACTTTGTTACATACTAAAGAGAGAAGGATCAGTTTTGCAACATATTTTATTTTTCGATGTTCAACGTACCTGTTCAAAAGTTGCTCCAAGTCCGTGATTCCCTTATGAAAATAGGTTTCTTTGAGGCTCTCAAAATACCGTTTACTATTGTATGACCTTTTCATTTTACGTAAATTTGTGTCCAGCTAGGAAAAAGCGTGTCGAGAACAGGTGGGTGGTAATCCGAGGGAGTGAAATTAGGTGAATTGGTAATTGGTGGATACGGGAGCATTTCAAATCATAGTTCGGTCAATTTCCACAGCGACGCGACTTAAACGCACCAGCGCATTGTCATGGTGAAACATTACCTTCTTTTTGGCCACTCCCAAACCTTTTTCCTCGACCGCTGTCTTCAGTCCTTCAAAAGTGATAGCATTTTCCTCTTATCCAAGTAATCAATCAAGAAAATTCATTACAAAATGCAGTAAAAATCGGTTGGGTTCTTTTTAAACATTTTCAGTCTGCCGATGTTCGCAAGCGGTTTCGCTTTTGTTCCGGAGTGAGCAGACGAAACATCCATCTTGCGCAAAGCAACGTGTAAATCAATATCAAAATAAAATCTGATGTTCATAGCCTTTGCTAACTCGTGTACTTTCATCATTTGTCTGTATCCCAAAACAATCACAGACTTTATCGATGATTCCTGGCCTCATTTTGGAGTTCTAGGACGTGGTGCGTCTTCGAAGCTTGTTCTACTACCTTAAATACATTTACCCAAAATTGAACGGTTTCATAGGAAGGGCATGCAAGGTACGCAAAATCCTTTCATAAATTCTTTGCTGTTTTCGCTTTTGGGACAAATTATATATATAAAAATTTGCCTGGTTTATAAGTATTTAATTTTAGAAGTAAGCACTTACTATATTTGAACGGTTTTTCCGCAAACAAATTTACAGACAAATGGCAAAATTGTAAACTGTAAGACATATATATAAACAAAAAAACCTCATTCCTAAGTACAATCCTTATACTTAACACGAAAGCGATAGTTTTCACACAGCCTACACTCTTAATTAAAGTCAAAGATTTCACGACCATACCTACAAACTGCCACGGGTGGCCAAGGTCGTTAAGGCGCGAACTCGTGAGCGGAAAGTATGGGGGTTCGATTCTCTCCAGGACCGTCCTCCCTGACTGAGGTTTTTCTCGGTCCTCATGAATGGCAAATGCCGGGAAGGACCCTAAACTTAGGCCTGGAAGATTCCTTATATATATATATATATATATATATATATATATATATCCTTTCTCAGTTTATAATTTCATTTCATGTATCATCAGTGTCCACCATCTGTGATGCCTCTTTATTTAAAACTGGCGTTAAACACTTACAAGAAGAAGAAGAAGAAAAAGATTAAATAAATAAAAAATTAAAAAAAGACCATACGTGCATTTAACTAGCAGGACCTGTGTGTTCCAAAAATATATTAACGAACTTCATTGTTATGAGTGTCAAAATAATGGTGATACATTTTTTTGTCAAAAGAGAGCGAAAGAGCAGTTGTACAATATTTTTGTTTATACTGTTAGACAAATATGAATTAATTGATTAATGTTGCTGTTAAATGCTCATTTATAGAACGTATGCTAAGTTCTAGTATAAATCTTTTGGGGGTTATGTCGTTCGAAATCAATGATTTTTCTCAAAAATACGATAAATTTATCGCATTTAAACAAGAAAAGTAATGAACTTACAATTTATTCATAATCATATATATCAAGCCTTTGTATATATATATATATATATATATATATATATATATATATATAATATTATTTTTTCAAGGCAGTATTAATTTCTAAGGCTCTTCGGTGGCCATTTCATATAGATTTACTTGTGGCTCCAGCGTGTAGCAGCACATATGCTTAAAGGCAGTTACATTATATATTGAGAGCTGTCACTAACGGTATGCGATACCTTCCCATATGCTTTATAAGAGCTATTAAATGTCCACAAAGAGTAATGAGCAATAAATAACTTATGTAATTGCCTATATGATTTGAAATTTTTTAGTAATTTGGTAATATTTCTTAAGATATGAACTGCTGCTGCGCGAACATAAAAAAAAAAAAAAAAAAAAAAAAAAATACATTCATCACGTTTATGAATTTTTTTCTTTTAAAAACCCCTCTTTTCAGCTGTAAAACGCAGATTTGAGTTGTATGTCTGCAGAAGAAAACATTTTCTTAAATACATTAATAAACTCGGAGACCTTGAAGTAAGGAAAGCATATCTGTAACAGGTAACCTTATAAGAACACCAAGAGTTTCAAAGAAAAAATTGGATCCCTGACCCCAAGCACCGCGGACAGAAGAGAGGAGAAGAAATCAAAGTGAAAGTATAATGGAGCACTGGGCGAAGATCAATGCCCAGGCGCAGATGAAATCAAATTAACGTGGTCCACAGCCGGTTTAAACAAAATTAAAATAAAAAACATAATGGTTGTAGGCCTGCAACATCCCTGTCAATAGCTTAATGCTATTACAATTGTTGTGTTGTCTATCTCATAACGTTTAATTGAAATAGTTTCGCCTTGCGGTTTTCGAGTCGAGTATATTTAAATGATAGGAAAAGCACAATTTACGACCATCAGCGGACTGCATAACTGGCAAACCTAAACCTTGCAGTACACACCTCAAGTTCTCGTAGAGATTGACCCATGCATACTTTGTAATAGTGATAGCTTCTGGATAGCGCGCAAGGAAGCCTACATATTTTCGAAATATAACATAAGAAAGTATGTATAGGAGAAAAATATTATAATAGGAATTTTAAAGCACAATAAACTCAATCTAAATTTTTTTTTTTTTTTTTTTTTTTTAATCATGAGGAACTTATTGTTGCACCATCCGATTAAATTTTAAAAGTAAGAATATGAGTTTCTGGAATGGTAGTAATTCAGAACGCAAGACAATGACCCCATGTCAAGTTAGAAAATAATATAACGTTTTACAAAACCATTAGGGAAGTGTAGTAACAAAAACAAGTAAATTTATTACAACTTAACAGATAAATTGTTAGTTGCAGACAGTTATACCATTTGTTAACCAATGAGTGAATTTCACAAATTTGTAACCAGTACTAAAAAATCTGCATATGTAAAATGTTTTGCAAATTAGAAAAAAACATAAAATTTCTTGAAAATGTGGAATGGTGGCATTAGTTTATTTGAAAATAAGCATGGAAAGAAACTTTAAAAAAAAAAAAAAAAAAAAAAAAAAAACTGAATACCGCTAGGAATTTTCAAGCTCTATATATGACCGCCACGGGTGGCCGAAGTCGTTAAGGCGCGGACTCGCGAGCGGAGGTCTGGGGTTAGAATCCCGCCAGTACGTCCTCCCTGACTGAGGTTTTTTCCAGGTTTTCCTCAGCCCTCATGAATGGCAAATGCCGAGGAGGCACCCTAAACTTAGGCCAAGAACATTTCCTTCCTTAAAAAAAATCCTTTCCCAATATATAATTTCATTTCATGTATCATCAATGTCCACAGCCTGTGGTGCCTCAGTAGTAAAAACGGGCATTAAACACTATTCCAAAAAAGAAAGAAAAAAAAAAGCTCTATGTGCATTGGAATGTGTGCAAGGAATAAAATGAAAGCATTAATTAGAGTTATAGGTCACAAATTGTTGCATCTAATAAAGAAGTTACCCGAAAAAGAATTCATTCCGTGATTGGAAACATGGATTTGTGGCATACTGTGCAGGTGTTACCGTGTTCTGTCCAATCACAACCGCGAGTCTATAAACAACGAAGTTCTCTAAGGTTATCTCATTGGTGACTCGAAACCTTTGAATACTTATGGTCTAGGTTTCATACGAGGGCGGATTGATAAGTCTGATAAATTTCAATGAAAATTTGGGGAAATTTTGTTAAGCGCCATCACTGTTGGTAAGCGTTATTCTTGTAACGGTTTATTTAAATTTTCCAAACAAATGCAACGCACAGTTCTTTGTGGATAGCTATCTTAAGTGACCGGTGTCACATCTTTCGTAGAACTGGGTAAAATTAGTACCATGCAATGATAAAACAGTTTTATTTAAAAAAGCGAACTGCGCCTCAGATACAACAGCCTTAAGGAAGTTCATGGGAATGGGCATTCTACTCCAACAATCAAAAACATTTATTACTGGAAAATGAGTTTAAACATGGGTATAAGAGCACTGCAGATTCTGAACCATCTGGACGCCCGGTTGAGGTTTCTTATGATCACCTTATCGGTCGATAAAATTCATGGTATCGTGATAGAAGGTCATCACATTAAGGTTTGTAAGATTGCTGAGATGGTAGTCATCTCACAAGAACGGGTAAGTAATGTTTCACAGGAAATTCAGCATATAAAGAAACTGAGTGCGCGATGGGTGCCGCATTTGTTGACTCCAGGCGAAAAACGTTCGAGGAAGGACATTTCAAAATCGTGTTTGGAAAAGTTGCAGCATAATCCATATGACTTATGGCGTCATTTTGTGACTCCAGACGAAATTTGAATCCACTATTACATTTCGGAGACAAAACGGTAGTCAAAACATGCAACACATGCCGTTTCAAATACTTCCCGAAGTGCTGCCAGTGTAGCTGGTTTTCTACGGTATACAACATCCTTAAGAGTTCCCCATAGGTAGAAGTCCAACGGAGTTATATCCGGAGATCGCGGTGCAAATCTCTTTGTCCTATTGTCTTTGAACTTTAATAACATTCTCAGTTTTCCAATATCATTTCAAAAGTGCTTTCGCTGTTCAAATAATAATCATGGCTCCATTTTGTTGTAGCAACTCTAGCACTACGTAATGGGAGTCACAGCTGTTTACAGAACATCATACGATAATCTTGGCTTCATTCGTTCATTGTTGATTTACCTGTCACATAGCAAGTTATCATAATGTATGTGAGTCACATCTGTTTACAGAACATCATACTACACATTACTGTTGTTTTTCCGTTCAACTTTGAAATATATTAAATAGATATCTACTGTGAAAGTGTGTATACATTTTTTGGCACCCTCGGTATTAGTTTGTACTATCTCTGTCCCAAAATAAAAGTAGATTTGCTTTAGAGAGGTATCAATTGATAGATTGGTCAGAAATATTAAGTATTAGCAGTACTTTCAGACTTAACGTGACTCACAGCAGCAAGGACGGAGATAACTCCTGTCACACACTGTGGTTCCCCACGTGAGGCAGTCTGTAGCAGTTCTTCCCATTAATCTTCATGTTTCAACCATGATGAGTTCTGCAATGAACAGCTGAGCCATAAGTAGGGTACCCAGTAACAAACTCAGGAGCGGTTTATTTAAAGAAATTGAAACAATCCGGCTATTTTTTGATTTCCTTTAATATATAAGTGCTGTATTGCATATATAAATTTCACTCTGAATAAATTATTTTTTAAACAGTGTTATTTTCTTGTATGCTAAAACGTATGACTAAACTGGATACAGAGTCATTTAGATAATTTATACAGATGGCTTTCAGAAACTGCCAACTCTAAGAAACATCGTGGGGAAAATAATAAAATTGATTATTTTATAAATTATGGGAAAAGAGGGACAAAGTATTTATCGTTTGCTTTTTATTTTCCCTTATATAGTGATTCCCGTGTGATCAGCATGTTTATCTATAGAATATTGTACGATTGCAATGGTGTAAAGTTTCAAAAGCATCACAGTAATATTTTAATTTGTGTGCGTGCAATTATGAATACCTCTTGCTGCCAAAAGTTCTGTATGTAATTTTCTTACTCTCTTTAATCGCATGCCATGCAGATAATTCATTCAGCAATCTAAAAGCAATACACTTGGTCGTCGTCAATTTTTGTTTTTTGTTTTTGTATTAGTGTTACATAGCCCATGTGAGGCAAAGAACGTCAGACGAAAGTTTGTGTAGCGATGTTAATTACGTGTAATACAGGACGTGACATAAGAGGTCTGAAAGGCAAACGTATTGCGGCACAGAGAGTTCGTTGTAAGTGCTCGGCCGTATTTGTGAATGCATTTTGCTGATACATTGCAGTACATTTGAGCAATGTGATGTAATTGTCAACAACGATCGGTACGATTTTTTTTTAATGTTGCGTATGGTTACGGTCGTCAGAGGGCTGATTTCTTGAGAGGATTACAGCATCTTTTTGCGGAGTTTTTGACAATTCCTCGACGTCTTCACGTGGAGCTCTCTGTTTCTCCATAGTGATAAAGATTTCCACAGAGCAGAATCTTAACCTTGAAAAAGCGTATGCAGCATTTAAACCCACTTTAGGGATAATTTGTTTAGGCTTTAAACTATTTAACGTCAAGTTTTATTGTCCAAGTATGTAGCATTTCTAAATTACAAGGTACCACAGCTGTTATTAGCTTTCTTTGCTCGTTATAGCATTTTAGTTGCCATATTCTTATTCTCGTAAAATCGCTTGTTAGATAATTAACTCATAAAATGTTTATGTTTTAATTTTTACATACTTTATCGCAGCTATGCGTTTTTAATGGCAAGGAATTATTACTAAAATAACCTTACTTTGTAGTTAGATCGTTTTCATTATTAGTTTTAAACTTGCTGTATACAAAAGATGAATTTTTAATCAAGAAATAAATCTCAGTACATAATCGATACTGGTTATGTGTTAGTGTTGTTGATTTTTAGTATCATAGCAGAAAGGAATTGAAACGTGAAAGTAACCATTTCCGTGAACGCATATACGAATTGCACACTATATAAATAAATAATTTAACGCTAAATATTTAAATTCATAAGGGGAGGTCGAATTCGTACAGGTGAACACACCTCTATACACAGCAGCCTTTTCACAACAAGGAAGGAAAGAAACGGTAAGGAAAGAGAAGTGATTGGACCAGAAAAAGGAAAGTGCCTCAGGCATGTAAACAATATAAGGTTTGCATTTGCATTTATAAGGGAAGTAAACTTTTCAGGACAAGAATAGTTGAAAACTGCTATCCAAAAAAGAAAGAACAAATTCTAGCAGTCCAAGAATGAGAGAATAAGGACTAAAAGGAAGCGAAGCTTACGAAATTTAAGACGCCCTTTACGGCTGAGTTGGGAGATATTTAAAATCCAAGGCCTTGAAATCGTATTCTTTGTGGTACCACGTAATAACATTTGAGTAGCCTTTTGGATTTCCCTGCATTTGATTCCAGGTATTTGGTGACAGAATTCTTCGACTCTGCAGAATCATTTCCGTTATTGGATAACCAGTTCGAGGTGCGCAAGTTAATATGACGGAAGAATGATGCTTTGTTGTATAGTGTTCTCGAATAAAGAGAAAAGAAAGACGCTTTAACATGTGGTTTTGCTGCGGAAAGAAAGCAGTGACGTGCTCATTGCATCATGTTTCTTTAATCCTCCCTTCAAGTACAATGTAATATAAATGAAAAATAAAATAACACAATGAAATATAACTAAAATAGCAATAACTAGTTAAGCAGAAAAAGGATAAAACACTTGGAAAGTCACAGATTTGTTTCGCAATATTTCGAACAGCTCGTGTTAAGAAGACAAGTGAACGTAGTAAAATTAAATATTAAATGTAGAAGGTAACTTAATGCTTGGAAGGAAATAGGTGGCAGCGAAATATGCTTTTAATGTTGGGGGTGTTCTAAAAGTAAGGCGGGGTATGAATTTAGAAAAATCACTTAAAGAAGAATGCATTAATAAAGTATCGTGACATTCTTTCGTAATGTAAAACCTGTGCGCTTATTATTCCATGCCATTCATTCCGCAGCTTTAATTTATCCAGAGAAATTAAATTTTCTTCATTTTCTACTTGTTCTTCTAAGAACGTCGTATATATGTTATCTTGTAAGCTTTGCAAAGCGTTTTATATTGGTTCTACTTAACTTCTCCTTCGTTTCTTTCCGCATGAACAATTATAGACGTTCTGTTAAAATCAAGTCTCCCTTGCCTTTTCTCACTGAAAGGATTTCGATGATACATTTAATTTAACACTTATTGTAGCGTTCCCAACTCATAGCTCTAAAATTTTACTCAGATACAGAGAAATGGAAGCTATATTTTTGCATAAAACACTTATGCCACCGGATTTAAGTCTATGTATTAACATATTTTTACATTCTCTCTCACCCTTGTTGCTTGTTTCATCTGTTTTTATGCATTACGTTACCTTCGATATTCAATATTTATTTTTATCACCTTCACTTGTCTTCTTGCCATAGAAGAACACAAGCTGTTCAAAATATTGCGATACTAAATCTGTGATTTTCCAAGTGTTTTATTCTTTTTCTTCTTATCTAATTATTATATATGTATATATCCTTTGTTATATAGATAGATTGGATTACTCCAGTTTGTGTTATTGTAAAAAAAAAAAAAAAAAAAAACATGTGTAAGTACATGTCTGGTTCCCTTCTGTATCAAGGGGCTAAAATATATTCCATCAGCAGAGAGGCGAGTTACTTTCATTTTTAAAACACGTAGTATATGACCAATTCATTTGAATTTGAACATCAAAGAGCTTTACAATTCAGTGTTGCTTTAAAGGGGAAACAAAAAACAAACAAACAAAAAAAAACAACAAACAAAAACAAAAAAGCAGATAAGCAAACATATTTTAACAGGGACATAAGTTAATTAATTCATATTTTACTAACTTCTTCACAGTAAACAGTAAAATTAAAAAGATCAGTTGGTTGCCCTCTCTCCATATAAAAAATGTGTCAATATTTATTTTATATTTCATCAAAAACAACTCCCATACTATAAATTAGTTTCGTTAAATTATATTTGGAACGTATGGTGGTGCGGGACAGAGAGAGAAGTCTGACTTGAGAGTGCTGACTATATGGTATTAAAAGGGCAGAGTGATAAGTACTAAAAAGGAAAAAAGTAAGCAAAAAGCACTTAAAAAGTTAGCCTTTAAACTAAATGATAAAGTATTTATTTAGATAGTGAATGAGCGTACAACTCAACTTTTCCAGACTGTCCTTCTCCTAGGTTCAGTGGTAGCGTTTGGAGGTCCGGGGTTGTGCTCCCGGTCAGGTAAAGTTTACCTTACCTTGGAAGGTGAAATGCCAAATAGCTTTAAGGTGCGTAGGACTCCGAGCTTATTTGCATCGCCATTAATTCATGTCATTCATTCATACAGTTACAGACTCATAGGTGTACCATATCACTTTCACCAATCTCCACTGGGACAACGTAGCGTCGCCCTATGGGCGTCCCGGCCTCAGAAGTCTGTGATATAATACCGCCTTGCCAGGGAGAAATGCCCACAAATTCGTGAGACAATGCGCTGACACTGTACATAATAGCGGTCATCGATAAGTTTCTCCGCACTCGGGTGATGTGCAACGCACAGGAGAAAGTTGGTACTTCTGTATTTCTGACATTCCTTTCTTCGAAACCGGTTTTTAGCAGGTAATCCACTGACCGTTCCTAAGGTTTGGATTTTGAAGCGCGTGCTGGCCTTGGTGGTTAAGTGAACAATACCCTCGGCTCGCGGTCAGTATGGCAACCGAATTCACTTCCCTAGTGAAATCTCGGCTATACACTTGCTGCGGAGCGACTTCTCGATGGCTCTTTATTATATTCTTAGAATATAGTACAATCATACACTGAAATAGCATTGTTTGACCCAAACTTTTTGCAGGTTCTCAGCAGAGAATTCTGACCTGTCATTTTTTTTTTTATATTTAAAAAATTAAATTTCCACATCACAGAAATATGCAGGTCAATACTTCATAGAGGATAGTTCCATAGGCTCAAAACCAGGGATCAGTTCGCGCTTGCCATCTAACAGTGAGCTTACTTTCACCACAATGGTTCAACCCAGATTGCATTGCAATATTTTCTCAATATTATTTGGCACTTTAATGCTTTTAAAGTTTTTTGATGATCGTTACTGCATTAGCAAGAGGCAAATCCCTCTTTTAGTACTTAGGAAAATCACAGGAATTCGCTGAAATTAGCTGCAGCATGTGGTTTCTTAAAATACATAGTTAAGATTGTGTTCAATCATGACATTTTCTCCTCACATTTTATCTAAAAATGAAATACAGTTTTAATAACGTACTTAACGTTAGTATTTGATAGTATTAAATAAGATATTCAACAAATCGTGATTGACAGAAGTGCCAAGATTGTCGACTGAAAGAGTTTCTTATAGTTTAGTTCCTCATAAACCATTGGCGCGAAAGAGCAAACACCTGATGGGAAGTAATAACGTTAACCTCACGACAAATTGCTTAGGGAAGCTCCACTTGCAAGTGCTGCAATAAAGAGGACAGACTCAGTGAGTATGTGCGTGAAAGTGCCCTTCGTGAAGCTTCATTTTGACATCCCCCTCATCCATTTGCCCGCAAACTTCATAACTCCTTTTAAACCAACACATTCTGCTCTGCTAAGCCTGGATACAAGGTGAATGTGCCTTAACCCGTTCTCTTCACACATACACATACACGCATCTGCAGAAACTGCTCGCCTCTCTTGTATACTACATGTAGATGCTGAAACATTCAGGGTTTGCGTATACGAAATTGTATAATCTTTTTTGAGTTGACAGTATATGCAGAAATTATTTAAAAGAAGGACACGTGCCCTTTAACGTTAGCCGCCATTAATCCTTTATTTTGGAAATTAATTCATGTAGCAAAAGCCGAAGTATTTGAGCAATAAACCGAAATAGGCAAAGAGGGGCAAAACTAATTCTGTAATGGTAAGTTCATAGCTCTGTGGCGTGCAAGACAGATATAAGGACTCTGCTTCTAGAAGTAATATAATTTGTTTCTATTTTCGTTTATCTTGGAGCACAAATCTAAAAACTATATTTATATTTTTGAATACTTTGCAGTTTTGTCACAATTTGCTTTTTCATTGTCTCTCAGGGAAAATCGGTAAAATATGCAAGAAACATGTTTTTTCCTAATCCTGTTATTTAATGACTGTATTTTATAAATCATTAAGGTTGACAAGATAATTATGGGTTCTAAAGTGAGCTGTTGTTCGGATTTCTATTTTAAGTGATTCGAGAGCCATGTCTTTAAAACAAAAAAAACTTTTATTAAATTCCGGTAACTGTGGGCCATTTTTGAATTAAAACTGTAGGAAATATGGAGGTGTATAGTAAGTCTAATATATTAACATTTAAAATTTAGACGTTTGCCACTACTAATCCAAAGGTCCTGGGTTCGAATCCCGGTCAAGTCAATCTGTCCGGGGTAACTTTTTTTTATCAGCTTTTTCCTTACTCTAAGAAGATGAATGCCCGATAACTTTAATGTGCCAAGGACTTCGATCTCATTTATGCCATCATTAATTCATTTCATTCATTACTACAGTCTTACGCTTATAATATTCAGCGCACAATGTACAGACGTCGTTAGAAAACCAATACCCATTGTAATATTAACCGATGGCTAGTCAGAGACCGTATACATTTACAAACATTCAATTTATAATACACAAAATTCGCACTTCGGTTACGGGCTTAAGAAACCCGCAAAACAATGGAAGGCCATGCGGAATCCACGCTTAGCAACAGTAGCGTACAGAGGTTCGTACTTAAATGGATCGCTCTGTGTAGCAGTAAGAGAGCTCATCAACATGTCAAGGCACTTATTTCTTTGACCACTGACAATTACTTGCAACTCAAAACAACGAGCTGATTACCTTCCTGATCTTTTGGGTCGAAAAAGTTCTTGATGGAATTGTCTTAACTTTGGGCCTATACTTTTGGCTCGACTGGTGCCCAAATCAGCTGTGCTGTGCAAATAAGTGTTTCCGTTTGAAAAGTAGAAAGTGTACGTTTTAGGAATCAGTTTTCTTGCGTTTGTTGTGAACTCAGAAGTACGCCATGCCGGTTAATTACTGTAATAAAGCCTGTATAACTGGAGCTTGTCTTATCATTCTTTATAATTCTTTTTTTCCTCGTAATTCTCAGTAGTGATGTAATGTAATCGTTTAATTGCATAGTAGACTCTGATATTCCATGGTTTAACCCTTCATGCCTCTTGTCTTACCACATGGGTTATCTCCGTAACTTTCACTTTTCCTTTCAACAGCAAAGCGTTTCTGTTATCCGTGATTAGTAGTAAAAGCGTTAAAAACAGTTCGTCCAAATGCACTGGACCTGTAACATATAGATATACCGTTGGTCCTGGTGGTGTGGTGGTTACCATACTTGCCTCCTAAACCCAACATCGCGGGTTCGAACCCGCCCAGGACCGATGTCCAGGAAGTATGGCTTCCTTCGGAAGGGAAGTAAAGCCGTGGGTCCCGTGTCGTACATTTACGGCACAAAAAAGAACCTCAAGCCTGAAAGAGAGGCCTCTGAGCAAAATTTGTCGGCCGTTTCACGCCCTGAGTTGAATGGGACGCTGATAACCTGAGGTGTTAAAGAGCGTCCATAAATAAATAAATAAATAAATCGATCAAACATAGATATACCGCGATCTTTGGTCACGATGACCTATCTTCCCTGATGAGTAATTTTTGCCAGTTCTTTGAAGAGTCTTTTTTTAAACTAAAGTGAAAGATACCTGATATAGTGTAACACTACCCATACGATTTTTGCACAATTCAATGGACATCTGTTTTTGTAGTAGTAGTGTTATTTTTATTGCTATAAAATTTTTTATTTATACAGAGGGTGCCAAAAACGTAAAAACGCTTCATGCAAAGAAAAAACCGTGTTAAAATAACAAAACTGAAATCACACAAACAGAAAATGATGCGCACTAATCACCTTAGACTTTTACAGTTACAACAGTTGCTCAAAATGACCATCATCGGCGTCGATATACTTCTGAATACGTTGAACTACTGATTGAGCAACGTTTGCAAAAGTGTCCTCAGCGATTGCAGCACATGCCGTTTCAATTTCTTCCCGAAGTGCTGCCATCGCATACAGTATCATGAGTCACAAATTTGTCTCGAATGCGTGCAATTGTTACTCGCGTTGGGGGTTCTGTTCTGTACACACTACTCTATTGCCTTTGAACTTCAACAACATTCTCGATTTTCCAATACCACTTCAAAATTGCTTTTCACTGTTCAAACGATAATCTTGGCTTCAATTTGTTGTAGCAACGCTAGCTTAACGTAATGTGAGTCACATCTATTTACAGAACATCATACGATAATCTTGGCTTCATTTGTTTATGGTTGATTTACCTGCCACGTAGCAAAGCTATCATAATGTATGTGAGTCACATCTTTTACAGAACATCATATTACACATTATTGTTGTTTTTCGGCCCAACTTTGAAACATATTAAATATATATTAATGTGAAAGTGTGTATAAATTTTTGGCACCCTCGGTGTATATATATTTTTTTATTCATGGGTCGTCGACCATAAGGTACACTAGGAATAAGATTTTGGCCAAAATCGGTGAATTTTTTTTCTGGTAATGGTTCGTTGAACCCCTTGGCCGTACGCAGAGGGTCAACATTGGTATGTCTCTCCCCCTCCCTTCGGGCTCTACATCCGTTTAATAAACTCTGTGTGTCATTTTAAATCACTGTTTCCCAGCATACATTTTTGTTAAGCAGCATTTTTCTCAAAAATTGGTTTTCACACATTCAAAATGTCACATCCTAATAATTTTTGTTTAAATTCAATTAAAAATTTTCCAGTATGTGCAGAAGTATTCATTGTAATATTCTATAGTACAAAATATTTAACACTAATAATAATTTAAACAATATTTTTCATGAAAAAATTATTAATTTTAACGATTAACATTTCTTATAGATTTAAAAAGTACCATAATTCACCCATCGAAGTTATTTGAAACGTCTTGTTATACAATTTTGTATGGGGTTCAAAGCTGCGATTGCAAAAATGTGAACAAATTTTCTTATCTTTAGCCGTTTGGTACATTTTGTTTATGCGATTATGAATAAATTTATAGCATGCAAAGTAATTTACCTAATAGAAGAAAATTGAGTGTACATACTAACTTAACAGCAATGCAATCACAGTAAAATTTTCAGAAAAATCCATTAAAAAATGTAGAACTTTGAAAATTCACTCCCATTGTTCCCTGATTATGACAATATTAGAAAATGAAACAAATGATGAAAAATAAAAAATTATAATAACAATACATTAATTAATTAAAATGGGAATTACAGTGTTATAAGTGGAAACAAATCACATATAATGAACAATTACACTGGTTAATTGCGTTATAACCACAAAACAAATTGGTTCTAGCTTCGCGCACTTTGGCTAGGAAAATGCCCATATTAAACTGGTGAACCACAAACTGGTCCCAACATGACAATCGACCCTGCCTTAATTTTTTTTCCTGGAAACATTGTTTTGTTCAGTGGGTACTTTCAGTCAGAATATGTACCTATTCGTCAACCCGTCCACAAAAAGGGCAGATTCTCCTACCAGAACTATCAGTTGGGCGGTTTCATATGCACTAAATATATATATATATATATATATATATATATATATAATTAAATCTGTTAAAATTTGTTAATTTGTATTAAAGTGCAACAATGGACTATATGCTAAATATTTTCAATGCAACAAAGCTTTTCTGTTCTACATAAGAATACTAAGACAGATTTACTAATTTCTGCATGAGCTGCAATGCACTACTAAGCATTTTTGTAATTTTCTGGTAATAAACGTTTTCTATTGCCAACAAGAATGTTTTAAACAACGAAAAACACTTTCAAAATCACAGAATATTGCGGGATAGGATTTTAAACACTGAAATGTCTGATATACTGTTTGTTTCTCATTTTTCCTTTTGAGATAATCACAGGCATCAGAAGAAAAGTTAGCCCTAGACATACGAGGGTGGATCGCACAATATTTTTTTTTCTGCGTTGCTATTGCGGCAGGGATTTTGAAAGTTCACCAAGATATAGTTTGAAGTTTTCACTACAGACGCCATTTTGTTCTCATTGTAGCTCTAGGGAGAGAAGCGTGAATTATGCAACAAAGATGGCGCACATGTTACTGTCCACTTGTGAAGAGCAGAGGGGTGTAGTGCGATTTTTGTGGGCTAAAGGGCATAACCCGAGTGAAATTCACAGGGACATGAGTGGTGTGTATAGGGCGATTGTACGAACCGCAGCAATGTCTCCAGGTGGTGTGCATTATTGAAAGACGGCCGTGATAACCTTCTTTGTGATTCGCCGGTAACAGCTGCAACCTCGCAGAATGTCACAGCCATTGAGGAACGACCGGCGGATCAAACTGCGAACCTTATCTCAGCAGTTCAACATTTCATACTGTAGTGTACGATATTGTGCATGACACATGGACGTTTCGTAAAGTTAGTGCTCGCTGGGTGTCTAAGAACCTGACAGACGATCACAAGGACCAGCTTGGATCACTTAATCGCTATACGCTGCAGACGGGCGCGACTTTCTGAAGGGAAATCGTCACTGGAGATGAGTCGTGGCGTACCACTAGACGCTCGAAACAAAGCAGCCTCTGTGGAGTGGAAACGTGCTGCTTCCCCATTAAAGGAAAAATAAAAGTGGCTCTATTTGCTCATAAAGTGCCTGTGACAGTATAGTGAGATTTGCTGAACACGGGACCACTGCGAATGCTGCAGCCTACATTGAAACTTTGGCAACGTTGCGTCGTGCCCTTCGTGATAAACGCCGTAACATTAATGCTGACGGTTTCTAACTTCTTCATGGCAAGCTTGCCCCCATATTGCTGCTGCTGTTCGTGTCAAAATCAACAAATTTGGTTGGAAGATGCTTCAGCATCCATCATACATTCCAAACATGGCACCGTCCGACTTTCATTTGTTTGGTCCCATGAAGAAATTCCTGGCCGGTCAAAGCTTTGCGTCAGACGCTGAAGTGAAAAAGCAGTCCGCAGATGGCTATACTCCAACCGAACGGACTTCTATGAACAGAGTATTATGAAAAATGGGAGAAATGTGTTGAGAAAGTTGGCGACAATGTAGAAAAATAGACAAAAGATGTCAGTTCATTTGTGCATTTGTTTGCAATGTTACCTATTAAACTTTTTGTAAAAAATTATTGTGCCTTGCTTTCCGATCCACACTCGTATTTTTGCTTGCACAAGTTTGAATACTATGTAGTCTGTAGGGATGAATGAAATTTCTAATGGCACAAATGAGCTCTTAAGTCCTTGCCACCTTAAAGCTCTCTAGCATTCACCTTTCTCAGGGTAAGGAAAAACTGGGGGAATAAATAAATAAATAAATAAATAAATAACAATAATAATAACAAAATAAAATAAATAAATAATTAAATAAAACATTCATAGCTTGACCTAACCGAAAACCAAACTCAGGACTTCCGGATTCGCAGTTGTAAATGCTATTACTAGACCACGGAGGAAGTTTTTTACGTTGTTATTAATATTAAATTATGTGTAACTTGCAAAAATACCAACATGAAATCTTGTAGGTCCATCTATTGTCCTACATTCTTGCGACGTGACCGCTCCATTGCCATTTGCTTTTGGTAGCTATTTGTGCGATGTCTGTTGTCTGAGATAATAGATTTATTAATACAATAGGTATTTTGTAGTTCAAAGCTATCCCCAGGATCTTGCGTTGTATTTTTCTTTGACATATTTGAATTTTGTTCTTTTATTTTTCTGTTATTGACCATGGCTGGCACTCATATAATGATACAGGGTATACACAGGTTTCGAGCATCTGGAATCTGATTTTCTTAGTTGATGTTTCGTCTAACAAACTTAAGGGCCCAAAATGCTCTCCAAGCTAATGAGATCCTTCTTTGTACTTCTTTTTACATTTTATCATGTTGTCCTAGGTATGTATTTAACGTTTACTAGACAGTAGTTAACATATAATTAATCCCCTGTGTAGTGACTAGATTGAACCATTTGCTGCTATTTTTCTTACAAAACCACTGACGTTGCACAACAAAGGGGCAAGTCGCATGATCCAAAGGCACCTCATTGAGTGGTGGTCCATTTTCATCTAGACTCGTATTGCCGGCTGCGTTGTGTAAACTCTGTCAAGGTTTTCCACTTTCCCTGTGATAATGACCTGCGAGTTGCATCATGATATCCACTGCCTAGTGTTTACTTCCACCATGTGCTCTCTCTGTTTACACAAATTTTATTAGAGTCCGTGGTCTAGCGGTTTGTTTTGTTGTTTCTCCTGCCTATGAAACTGAGATCACAAGCGTGTCCTATTTTTGGCTCTGGGGTACGTAACGCACTCTTAACCACCACGAAGCGTGACTCGATAGCAACTTACGAGATCACACAGCAGTGTAGTGGTGTAGCACGCTTCATAATTACAAGGTTTATCCAGAATAACTGAATACACTGTCCTCAGGGGTTTCAGAAGTAACGCAAGCTTTAAATTAAAATTAAACAAGGTATTATTAAAATAGATAATTGTCGGGATATTTTGTTTGGTCGATAATTTAAATTAAACATTAAAAACTAATTTCACTGACGATGCTGTCGCAGTAGCCAGCGAAGAATTTGGTTTTTTAAACTTCGCTTAAATTAACGACTACATCAAAATGCTCGAAAATGATCAGTTTTAATACAACGCCGGCCGTGAAAGCCTAAAGCACGTTATTAAGCAAAATTTTTCTTTTTAACGCTTCAGCACTTATGCTTTTATGAAAACTCTAATTTTTACAATCATTATTGTTAATAAACAAAATATTTATATGTAATTGTATTTTTATTTCTAATATTTTGCTATGCAACCCTTAATTTGTGTATTGTTATATTGTTTTATAAGCAAAATAACTTGTTGATTAACTTTATCTAGTCTGTGTGTTAGGAAGACGGTTTAGTTATTTAAACAACATAAAAGTTTTTGATCGAAATTGAGAAGTGAAGTACAAACCTGGGCCTTAAGTACTTGGATGTTTTGAGACATCTCTTCAAATTAAATCTCTATAACGAGATAAAAACCAAGGTCTCCAGCATGTAGCCTCACATGGGAGAGTTCGTGTTGTTGCGAAAGAGAGCATGGTAGCTTACGTGGTTAGAGTAGTAGTTCTCAGTCATTTTTACATTGTATACCACTTTACCCATAGCCATTTTGAACTGGAGCATTCTTCAATTAAAAAAAATCTATAGTTATGTGCATGAATTTTGCCTTTGATGAGAAACCAGTGCCGGGGTTTCAAGTGCAGAGATACACCAATGACTTATGCAGTATATATGTAATTATTTATTTCATTGCTTTCCATGTTTAACTCAATTTTAACTATTTCTGAGTGCTGCACACGAGGTTATTGGTAACAGCGCCCTTTTTGGCGCAATTCTTACACCTGATTCATCTGGTACAGCTCAATCCCTTCAGAACAAATTTGACTGCACTTTCTACCTGCCGTGGCAACGGTAGGCGCTTACTTTATTTTCCGAGATAGCAAAAAGTGACAAAAGTGAGAATCATACAGTGGGCAGCATCTGGGGCGGCAAATATTTAATTTTTTGAGATTTCGTTAAACTACAATACTTTTTAAAATTTACGTTTATTAGTATTGTGCTTTCGCTACTTGTTTTATAGTCTGTACTTACAAAAAGTTAATTCTTTGGATTGTTGACGTATTACTCTAAGTGCTATTGCATTTAGCACCGGCCGTATTGAAGCGATTGGTGCGATATTAGTGTTTGTAGCTTCGGTGCAAAGGCGCATAGTTGCATTCACATAAAATGATGTTAAAACAGTAAATCTTGTGTAAATATGTCAATATACTGTTTTAAAGCTCATTTTCATTATACGACGGTAGGCCTGTAAGTTTCCGGCCTCGCCTATAAGCATTGTCGCCCTCACAAAACCCTTATACGGTATCATACCTGATCTATTAAATGAATAATTGCAGCTGTAACTTCCGTTCCGCTGTATTCAATTATTCAGATATAAAGAAGGCTATGTGTACAAGATTGTGACATGTTCAAAATGGAATTTCGAGCTGTTATGAAGTTTTTCACAAAAGAAGGGCTTACTACAAATGAAATTAAACAGCGACTGGACGGTGTATATGGGGTAGCATCCCCTCATATTCTACCGTAAAAGAATGGGCCAAATTATTATGAATTGGTCGAGAAAGCATTGAAGATGAAGAGCGTGCAGGTCGGCCCTTGGAGGTGCTTACTCCTGAAAACATCGCTCTTGTGGAAGGAGAAATTATGGAAGACAAAGTAACAGAAAGATATTCATGAACATTTAAATATGAATGAGGTTAGTGCAAAATGGGTGTCTAGACTTCTTTCCTCACTCCAAAAGCAGCAATGAGTCATCTGTTGTCAGGCATTTTTGGAGTTCTGTGTGGCAACGAGAGAGAAGTTCTGCAAACCATTGTTACAGGAGATGAAACTATGGTCCTCAACTATGATCCCTTGTCGAAAAGAAAATCAATGGAGCAGCGTAAACCTGGAGAAGCACCGCCTATAAAGGCCAAGGTCACTCAGTCAACCAAGAAGATCATGGCCACAATTTTTGGGGTTGTGAAGGAATGCTCTTCATTGACTTCAAGGAGAGGAACACCACAGTAAATGGGGAGTACTATGCTGGCTTACTGTACAGACCACGTGCTTCCATCAAAGAGAAAAGGCGAGGAAAGCTGAGTGGTGGTGTGCGCCTTCTTCACGACAACGCGCCTATGCATACGCACTTGTTGCAAAGGAAGCTGTGAAGAAATGAGCTTCAAGGAAATCGTCCATCCACCCTACAGTTTCCATCTGGTAAATCGTAGAAAACTTGTTGAGTTTTAATTAATTTCGCCCTAAATCCAAAGCCTTAACCGGTGATTTCAGGAAAATTAATACATTTTCCATTGCTGTGAAATGTTCCACTTTATTTTTGGCAAATAACCGAAACGTTTGATCATCATCACTTGCATTTCAAATCTTACAAGGCTGTATAACTTTACCTTTTTTTCTCAATTTTTCCAGCTTGCATTTGAAATAAAGTCTTAAAAAAATCGATACCTTTTATAATACTTTACTCCTTCATTGCATATAAAGATGCAATTTATTCAACTGCCCAGAAATGTAGACCAAATAGACAATGTGCCGTTTAAATGGTTGACACACTCAGAGACCAGCTTAATCGGTATCAGTACGCAACGCACACTAACAGATGGCTAATAGGAAAGGTATATAGTTTGGTTTAGCGACTTCCAGATGTATCCTACGGAACCACAAGCCCCACTGCCAGTCTTGTACAGATTTGCCATCAGGCACCTGTAGCGAACTAATACCGTTTCCAAAGTCATTAAGGAGAACCTGCACAGAGGATGGGCGAAGAACGTCACATGAAATAAATAGATAATATGGAGAGGTATTATTGTAGTGAAAACGGCACAAAATTACAATTCGGTGCCTCAGTCATTGTAGCTCCTATTTTAGACATTCTAAATAATGTGCACTCAGAACTCAAAACTTAATTATCAGTTTACAGTTTACTTCATTTTTTAAATACACATAAGTGCTGACTCGTTATGCTTATTTATACTCTTTAAATCCTATTCTATGTTGTACATTAAATTTTTTACCTGCTGATTTGTAAAACACAACAGATATTTACTGGAAACAACGGTAAACTTAATTGTTATACCGTTTATGGATCACGTTTATCAAACTCTTCTGCGGTTTCATAACGAAGGTTTGCTCGTCGCAAAGACTAGGCAACAACTTCTACTTTATTCACTCTTTGAGGGTGTTATCTGTTTAAATGCTCCTCTTTATTTTCTAGTCGGAAAATTGAAAAGAAACTGCGTGAAACTATTTTTACACGACCACATGCGAGTGCCATTATCCTGTTCCTCTTTAAAGGAAGTGTCCTTTATTAGCCTCTATGATAAACCAGCATACCGCAGATTAGCAAGTGTGTAAACTTTCCCACGAAACAGCGCTTTGCTGGAGACCACAGAGAAGTTTTTGTGGTAAGCTGAGTACGATGGAGGTGTGGGAGGGAAAGTTATTCAAACGGTCGCTTTTAGCGTTTCTGTCCGTTTACGATCAGTAACGAGCGGAATTTAAATTCACACATCCTAGTTAATCCTTGCATATGCAGAAATTGTTCATGTCGATTGGCTAACAATGAAAAAATATTCTGTAAAACAGAAAAAGATCTGTTATATTTTACTTTTCATTTTATTACATATAGCTTTTTGGATTTTACATTGTATCTTATTCACTTTGAAGGAGATATTATTGATTCCATACAGTATTAGTACTTTTGACTGTTTAGTGTGCAAAATTAAGTCCATCCTGTTTATTTCACGTAGCAAAGTTTTATTGTGGCTGTTCTGAAAGGGATTTTATCCGTACATTCATTAAAAAAAAAAAAAAAAAAAAAAAATTAAGTTTATATAGCCTTGTGGCGTTTATGCACGTTCGATTCTCAATTGCAGCATATATTTTACGAGGTTAGAGATGTCGTGAAGCTGGCCAAATTACTATGATAGTTATTAAGTACGGCGTACTGTAAAGTTTCAGATGCCTAAGTATATTCGCTTGTTTGTAACGATCATGTAAACTAACTAATGTTAACATTTCCTACAAAATGGGTAAAATGAAATACGAGCCCTAATAAAGTACTTCGTGTTGAAGGCCGTGGGTCCCGTGTCGTACATTTACGACACGAAAAAGAACCCCAAGCCTGAAAGAAGAGGCCTCTGAGCAAAATTGTTGGCCGTTTCACGCCCTGAATAGAATGGGACGCGGATGTCCTGTGATGTTAAAGAGCGTCCGTAAATAAATCAATTAAAAAAAAATTAAAAATTCGTGTTGAAGGGTTTAACGCCACCAGAAATACAAAAGGAGTTAGATTTCACATTAAAGGATTTTTCCCTTTCGTTTTCGACGGTTAAAAAGTGGGCTGTTGAATATAAACGTGGTCGTTTCAAGATGATGAATTCTCTGGGTGTCCCAAAACTGCTACAACCGACGAGATTGTGACAAAAATTCACAATGTTTTACTCATGCATCGCGGATTGAAGGTACACGAGTTGGATGATTGCAAAGACCTCGAATGGCCATGTCCACTACTTTTTACACGAAGTTTTGCATATGCGAAAGATTTCCTCTTTATGGGTGCCGCTTTTGTAACAATGGACCAAAAACACGTTGGAATGAGCATTTCGCAAGACTGTTTAGACTTGTTTAAACGCCATTTCAGTAAGTTTCTCCAACGTTTCATGACAATAAATGAAATACGGATTTATCACTACACGCCAGAGACGACTGGAGTCTGGACGTGGAGACCAAACAGATGGTGGCAACAGGTGAAAGTGCACCAAAGAAAGCAAAAACAATTCTATCTGCAGGGAAAGTCATGGCTAAGGTTTTCTGGGATTCTCATGGTGTTGTGCTCGTAGACTGCTCCAGAAGAAAAAACCATCACCGGAGAGCATTACGTTTCAGCACTGGACCAACTGAAGGACGTTAATCAGGCTAAACCTCCACACCTTACAGAAAATAACGTTTTCTTTCATTGCGATAATGTACCTTCACATACATCTGGGATTGTTGTTGCAAACCTGCATAACCTTCACTTCCAGGTATTTTCACGTCCTGCATATTCGCTCAGGGATTATTTTTTGTTCCCAAACCTGAAGAAATGACTGGGTGGACAAAGATTCACATAAAATTTTGATGTTGAAGTTGAGACAGATGGTTATTTTTCACAGTTGAACAAGTCTTGTTTTACTGAGAGTATGTAACATTTGGAAAATCGTAAGACTAAATGTTGATTAAAGGATGATTATGTGTGAAAAACATTGTTATAATACTTGTGTTTTCTTGATTAGGCCTAGATCTTTTATAACTCCCTCGTTTAGCAAATTTGGTACCTAAGTCCTTCTGTAAAAAGAAAATTGAATTTACCTAGGAGTTCACCCAAGGGGTCATCTCAAACAGAATGAGGAAGATTCGGTAGCAAGTTGATGATAGTATCTGAGTCATTTGAAAAGTTTTCGGAATGAAGCAGAAATTTTAGAAATCCTTATTTTTCAACATAGTCTCTTTCGACACTAATGCACATGTCAGCGATGGTGCAAAGCCTTTATCTCATCACAAAGGTCAAATTGCTCCAGACCTGCAAAATACACCTCAACAAATGATTTAAGCTCTTCATTGGATGAAAATTTCTTTTCACCAAGGAATTTTCTCAGATGAAGTTCGATTAAGTCAAGTCAGGCGAATAAGACGGAAGTGGCAGCAAATCGTAACCTAGTTCATTAATTTTCGCCATTGCACCGACACGTGCAAGATGGCTCCCCTCATTGACAAACTCTGCCTTTTCTCGCGCATTTAAGTCTTCAATAAGTCTTTATTGGACGAATAGCTCCAGTGCTAAGATAATCAATTGGCATCCAGAAAACTGAAGCCATGATCTTCCAAGTCTATTTCACCACTTGGCCATCTAAGGCGGTGGAGAATCGTGATGCATCATTGTTTTGTTTCAGGTGTAGTAGTACATCCACGTTTCATCATTGGTCACAAGTCGACGAATTGAATCGGCAGGATCTCACTGAAATCGGCCCAAACTTTGCTGAGAAGATTTGCACTCTGATTCGCATTTGATTCTGAGCAGCACCCATCTTGGCCATAATTTTTTTTTCAAGCACAATTCATCCCTCATAATGTGAAATTCGCGTTCCCCAGAAAGGCCCAGAGCTTCAGCTATTTCGGATACCTTTAATTGTCGATACGTCGTGTCGTACATCTTATCGATAATTTCTGATGTCGTGGGGGATTTTGTTCGTCAGCTGCGTGGGTCATTTTCCAAACTTTCACGTAGTCCACTTGGAAACAATTGAAAATGATGGTGCAGAGTTCCCTAGAATATTTGTTGTATCTGTGTGACTTTCTGTTGCATTCATACTCTGCTTTACTAAATGCTTAATAACTGCACGATGTTCGGTATGTGCCATTTCCCCACGTGCTTACGTCTACACTGCAACAAACTGCTATAAGAGCTACGATTCTTGATCATTGTATGTATTATTGATAATTGCATAAATATTTCTATGGAAAATGGGTTTTGATAGCAAAAATAGAAGAAATTTTCAAATAACCCTCGTAGAAAGACTTATAAAATCATAGCCAAAGAAATAGAAGAAGGAAAAAATGAGAGGGGAAACAACAAGGGGTGCAAAATTTAAAATATTTAAAATGTAATTTTAGGAATGGATTAAGTATGGATGATAAAAGAGCGCAATAATAAATATTGCTAAAAAAATAGGATTAAGGACAAGGAGGGACGAGATATTTAGCAGTTTTATAGAGAAAAGTTCTTTGACATTTTATACAAAAGGAAAAGTTAATGTAGGAGAGAGAAATACAACAAAATTTGCAAGAAAATAAGATGGGAAAGGTTTGTATATTTCAGAGACGTGAAGTAGGGGGATTTTGCGAATTGGTTATAATATGAAAATGTGCTATTTATGTGGGGAAGTGGAAATTTATTAACTTTGCGATCAAACAGAGTTATAAAGGCAACACATTTGGCTAAAGAAGTTGTGCAATTTACACAAATATTATGTAAAAATTATAAATATCAAGAGTGATAATTACTATATAAAGATAATTGTAGCTTTTGTAGGTAGATTATGTGGAAAATAAACAAGAAAAAGTAGAAATGATAATGAATGTGATTCATTAATAATAGAAGGGGAGATATATTAGTGCAATATGGAGAATAAGAGAGTGATAAAGGAGATAACCGTGAATGATTAAAAAAAATTATTTTCGGTTATCAATTTTTTGAATACCAAGGTTTGGAAAATCTTGGATGAGGTGGGAACAAGTGTGAGAACAGAATAAATTTGAAGTCTAAACCCGGGGAATGGTAAAACTTAAACATGAAGATAATTTTAACACAATGTGTAGTTTACAGCATAAGTTATATATATAGTTATAAGTGCTTAGTGTTATATATCCTGAATTCTAAAACCTGTTAATTTAGGCATTCAGGGTCAGGCTTTCTCCTACCTGGGATGGGAGCGGTAGAGTCACGTTAAAAATGTTTTAATGCTACTTTTGTAACTTCCTAGTGAAACTAAACTCTGGTTTCATCTAGCAGCGCATTTGATCGGTACAAATGGTATGTTAATTTCTAGTAAATATACATTTTATTTATAGGTAGTTGTCGACAGCACTACAATAATCTTTGCAGCTTAAACCTCATACTATCTTTCAAGAAAGTGAGTGCATATGCTGTACGGGTTGCATAGTTTTAGGCCTGTTCTTTGTTATTGAATTGTTTTATTTACGGATGCTCTTTAACATCTCAGGTCATCAGCGTCCCATTCAATTCAGGGCTTGAAACAGTCCGTTTTGCTCAGAAGCCTTTTCTTTCAGGTTTGAGGTTCTTTTATGTGCAGTAAATGTACGATACATAATCCAGGATTTACTTCCCTTCCTTAGGATTTTTACGCCCAAAAAAAAAATGCATAGACCCTGACCGGGATTGAACCCGCTGTCTTGGGTTCGGGACCGACCACTAGACCACCATGACCGACTATTCTTTAAAGGGAAACTCCAGCTCTGCATATCCGCTTTTTCATAACAGTAAACTTTAAACCAGGGAATCATTATTGACAGCAATATCTTAAAATTTAAGGGAGCAATAATTTGTACAAATTACATATGTTCTTTAAAATAGCAAAAGATGTTAACATGAACATAAATATATTTTATTATTATGGAAGGTTTTTGTTTCGTTCCAAACGATTAGTTATCTTTCATTCTAACAGAAGCACTTACAGGACGTCTTCCAAAAAGGCTTTATCTTGAGCAAAGTTTTCCCGGATCTTGGTCGCGATTTTTCCTGATGTTGGCTTATTCATGTCTTTACCGTTCTTTCGTCAAAGTCTTCACAGTATAAAGGAACACAGTAGGGACAATTTATTTCTGTACCTTTATGCCGTTAACCTCTAAATTCGCTCCGAGTTGGGTTTAATTTTCAAAGCTTCTATCGCCGCAGAAGTTAACTGTAATCAAAATCACATTAATTAAGGCGAATATTTTTTTTTTTTTACCCTGATTTTCGATTTTGTTTGTTAGTGGTTTCTAAATGGCGATCAAGAATTTTTTTGCATTGTTATTAATTTATTGTTTTCTTCTAAGTATCTATTTTATGTTCAGGTGAGAAAGTATATCGTTTCTGTATTTTACCGGGACACAGAAAAGTTAGGTTGGGTAGTTAGCAAGTGTAGTTTTATAATTAACACAAATGACTGATATCTGAAAATTGTATATATTTTGTTTTCTGCCCTTTGCAGCAGTTTGGAATTGAAATTCAAAGCTTCATTTCTATAAATTGATAATATGCTTATAATTAACATTAATATTTGCTAAATATATTCTGTTATACGTATATGACTTGCATTGGAGCAGACATCTATTTATTTTCATGCTTTGACAGGGAACACTTGTGCAAGGACCTTATAGGCAATTGCTATCATATATTTTTGTTAGGGTAAGCGACCAGGACCGCCACTGGTGGCCGAGGTAGTTAAGGCGCGGACTCGTGAGCGGGAGGTCTGGGGTTCGATTCCCACCAGGACGGTCCTCCCTGACCGAGGTTTTTTCCAGGTTTTCCTCATTCCTCATAACTGGCAAATGCCGGGGAGGTACCCTAAACTTAGGCCTGGAACGTTTCCTTCCTTAAAAAAATCCTTTCCCAATATATCATTTCATCTCATGTATCATCAGTGTTCACCGGCTGTGGTGCCTCAGTAGTAAAAACGGGCGTTAAACACTACTCAAAAAAAAAAAAAAAAAAGCGGCCAGACCCATGCTTATTGTATATGCCTGTATTTATAGCAAGGGTTCCGCCAGCCTTAAGGACTGGCTACGTCTAGAAAACAGACCATAATAAAAACAGGAAACTCAAGTGATCGCTTTTGTGTGTGAAAATGCCAAAAGATTATTTTGTTAAACGATGAAACCATTTACCGTCCTTCGACGCAAATGTTGTGACGGTTGAACAGCATCTCTAAACTTGATTTACAGTTCCGGCGCAAATAATCAAAGTAATTAAGTTATAAGTCAACGTCCAATTAGAAGATGAGGGGAGTTAGGTCAGGTTTGGACAATAACCAATATAAATGCTTGCATAGGATAGGAAAGGCGAGATCTATTCAAGGGAGTCGTAAGACAGGATATTTTTTTATAAAATCAGGACCAAGCGACTTTATAGCGATTGAAATGTACTAGATTGTGATATCGGGATGTCAATTTACTAGATTTTGATGTCGTTCAGTAATCAGTAAGCAAGGAATGTCAGTCAGTAGTCGGGCAGTAATCAGTTAATTCGTTTGAGTTATCAGAGCAGTTCAATTCAGCCATCAGCTACACAGTGTTAGTGCATAACGAACAGATAGTGAACAATCGTCAGAGAACAATCAAAATAAATAATGATTGGAAACATTGAGTGTTATGAAAAATGTGTTTTGTATGTAGTTTATCGCGGTTATCTTACCTTAGACCTTGCAAGAGTGCACTAAAGAACTTTTTAAGCAGTCCTCAAGATATTATGGATACCCAGAAGTAGGAAAAGACATTGAATAGCTGGTTAATAAACTGAGTCAATTGCAATTCGGCGAGTTTCTGTGTAACGTGTTTGATATCTTGTCCTTCCCATTGACTCATTTGAATCACGAAACTCCAGATTCCCTGAGATTAAACTGAAAAGACGGCAAATCCAAGAGGATATCGGGAAGAAGATGCTTATTGCGAATACAATCAACACCAACTAATTAATCCAACCAATTCCTCCTCTTTAATCAAATTCACCGCCTCCCCTCCCTTCTTCATACACTAAAACGGCCACAAGTTTGTCCATAACTATTACCGATCATCGAAATGGGGGAGGGAAAGAAAATGTATAAAGATATGAGTGGATTTAATGCAACATTTCTATGTAAAATACAAGAACAAATTTCACTGCACAAATACCATATCGATCGGGAATCAAAGCCGTTTCCAAGATGGTAATCGCAAAATGAAAACAGTAAAATATCGGGTCATCCCGACTTGTCCCCTAGATGACAAACCCGTACCAAACATTAATTCCAGATAAATTAATAAACATTTCCAAAATAACACGTGGATGTTTGCACGCCAGTAGACACAGTTAGGCCGGTTAACAATTCCGTTCAACTTAAATTGTGCCTCGCCGAACCAAACAACTTTCCCTAAGAGGGCCTCACCCTCTTACACCATATTCCGAAACCACTCACAGTACTGCGTTCTCTGATCAGGGCCATCTTAATTTAATACATGCAAAAATCGTGCAAATTTTCAACTTTGCTGTTTTAATAATACGACGTAGCTGGTTCTGCTAATCCCAGTCTCACGTCCACATTGCTTTGTAGATTTCTGGGGCGAATGCTCAAAACGTTCCAAAACCATAGCCGAGGACGCGGGGCTTGTTGCTGTGCGAGGTCTCCCAGATCTGCCCCTGTGAACATCGCATACGATACCACGAGTCTCAAATTTGTCTCGAATTGTTACTCGCGTTGGCGATTCTGTTCTGTACATACGTCTCCATTGCCTTTGAACTTCAAAAACATTCTCGGTTTTCCAATACCCCTTCAAAATTTCTTTCCGCTGTTCAAACGATAATCTTGGCTCCATTTTGTTGTAGCAACGCTAGCATAACGTGATGTGAGTCACATCTGTTTACATACCATCATACTACACATTACTGTTGTTTTTCGGTTCAACTTTGATATATATTATATAGATATATCTGTGAACATGTGTATACATTTTTTGCACCTTCGGTACATATAACATAAATCAATTTGATATGATTTAATTTGATTATGTTTTAATGGCTCAGTTCATACTCTCATTCCGATCACTTCTACTATTCCAAATTTTATTAATTACTTTGTGGATGGTTTCGCGATCCTGCGGATTTAAAGGCCCTTTTCTATCTTTACCATTACTATTTTAGATAAAATAAAAAAGTTGTGCAACAGAAAACAAATCGCGCACTTGGCAATAATTAACCTTTCAAATAAATTTTGACTGACCTTTACTAACTTGACCTTGCATGGTAAACATTAATCATTTTATGATGCAGGAGTGATTGATATTTGTATATTTTTGTCCCGCAATCAGCCTACAGTAAAAATGTTTTGACTATATTAGGAAGAATACTTACATAGCCTGTCATTGTACTCTAAATTTTTCAGATGTTTTTATTAAAGGTAATAATTTTGCTTATAACTTCATTTGAAGTTATAAGCAATCTTGACAAATAGTTCAAGAATCAAACCCGTTTCCAAGATGGTAATCGCAAAATGAAAACAAACTGTAGTGAAATATCGGACATCCAAGTATCTGATTAGATTGATTGATTTATTTATTTATTTATTTATGGACGCTCTTTAACATCTCAGATCATCAGTGTCCCATTCAACTCAGGGCCTGAAACGGCCGACAAATTTTGCTCAGAGGCCTCTCTTTCAGGCTTGAGGTTCTTTTTCGTGCCTAAATGTACGACACGGGACCCACGGCTTCACTTCCCTTCCGAAGGAAGCCATACTTAGGATTTTTACGCCCGAAAAAATCCATCGCTCCTGGCCGGGTTCGAACCCGCGATATTGGGTTTAGAAGGCAAGTGTGGTAATCACTACACCACCAGGACCGACTATCTGATGAGAGTTGGGTGGAAAAGCATTAGAGCAATATCTAATAAATCTGAACGCATATAAAAATAAATGTCACGCAATGAGATGCTGGAACTGGCTGCCTTCATTTTCCATACAAATTGTTTATCTGATTATGAAATGATACTTTAACCTTCTTAAATTATTTGAGAAATTAATATTAACTTATAGTTAATCGCATTATGAGTTGAAACTCGATCAATTAGGAATTTCTCAGCAAATAATCTTCTGACAGCATGGGCGGACTCAGGTGTCATATTCACTCGCTGTGGAGTAGAATAAAACAGGCGCAGTATTTGCCTTGTATTCTTAGAAGAATTTCTCTGGAATTAGGCACGCTTTGTACCTTTCACTGTTCAAACGGTAATGACTAAATAGCTTGAGACTCGAAGCCTACTTAACATTTCGCTTAACTACTCCTTGATGTAACCCGTCTGGCCTTGAACAGTGCCCTATTGGCTGACGCAGCACTTAACCGCATCGGTCATCAGATAAAAGGATGACTCAATATGTTTAACCAGCCAAGTGTGTTAATATGCTTCATATTATCAATGGTCTGAGTTCAAGAGCCTCGGCGATTTTTTTATATAATTTTGTATCAGGATAAAAAAACTAAATGTATTTTAATAAAAAGATAGTTATTTTATTATTATGCGTTTTTATTTTATCGTCACCATTATAGTATGCGTTTCTTCATATGGCTGTATTATATTCGTAAACTGAAGGACGAACTGCATTCCACATTGTTTGTTTGCGGAAGTGACTGAATATGAAATGCGTACAGTTACGCTTCAGTAGATTACGTAACTGATTCTGGTTTAATTATACCCATAATTTGTCTCGTAGTTGCATATTTCGAGAAACTAAAAATGGCTGTACCAGTCACCAGTCTATTCAAAAGCTAACAACGTTTCAGATTTTGTTAAATCCGCAGTGTCAAAATATCGTAACTTGCGAATGTCGAGGATATTTTGGCGCTTTTTTTAATGGTGTTTAACATCCGTTTTTACTATTGATGCACAACAGGCGGTGAACACTGATGATTCATGAAATGAAATGATAAATTGGGAAAGGATTTATTTTTAAGGAAGGAAACGTTCCAGGCCTAAGTTTAGGGTACCTTCCCGGCATTTACCTGTATGAGGACTGAAGAAAACCTGGAAAAAACCTCAGTCAAGGAGGACGGTCCTGGCGGGATTCGAACTTCATACCTCCCGCTCACGAGTCCGCGCCTTAACAACTACCTGGCAGTATTTTGGTGCTTGAAGACTTTAACAGAAAGAAGGAAGGCAATAATACTGGAATGTAATAATAACAGTTTATATTAACATGCATTGGCAGACACGTTTCAGTAATATCAGGTCGCGAAACGTAATTCTCCTTTAAAACCGGTTTATTGCGGACGAGGAATGCGTAACATGAAGTAAAGACAAGTAAGGCACGTTGTCTCTCCAAGGGAATGGCCAACGTTCCTCTCACTACGCTGTCTGCAATCCATTTGTCTCTATACCATTGTGTGGTAAGTTTCAAAGCTTCGTTTTTGCTGTTTTCTCTCGCTTTTTAAAAACTTAATTTAATTTTAGTTTACTCATGCTTTTTAAATTTGGAATTACAAATATATACGTATTATTTTCTTTATTTTAATAAACTTTTCGTAGCAATAGAAAATACAAGCTATAGTTATAGTTCTGTTTGGTGACAAAATTGTAGATCTACGCCAGCTTGCTCGGTTCGGTGGATTTTATACCCGCCCCCTTACATTTAAATGAAGATATCTATTTTATAATTGTAATGCCTGGTTTTTCTATTAATTATAATTTTATTTAATATATTGATTTGCATAATTTTTTCAAAGATCATTCTTTTTATTTGTTGTTAAGTAATTTATGACAGTAGGCTTCTCAAGAGGTGCTTGATGCAAAGCAATGTGAAATACTCTCCTGAGATGTATATTTCTACATATGTAAATACTTCTAAATGCTACAACGTTGCAGAACGTTTCTTTTGTCCAAAATCGACATTTTATTGTACCCAAACTATTTAATGTGGTTGTACACTTTTCTATAGTGAATCTATCTGCAAAATTTGCCGTAGATATATTAAATGGTTACAGAAAAAAGCATATGTTGAAAATATGAATTTTGGTCCAAGTTCCTTTAAAGGAAGGAACTGCTACAGAGAAAGTTAAACAGAATATCCCGGGAAGTTCAAGCAAATATAAAAAAGCTAACACTTTTTCTTATTACAGAACTTTCGAATTGTGCTAAATGAGCCATTTGCTAAAAATAGGGTAGGCAAACAAAATGTCATTTCACCATCTGCTATATAAAACGAATATATCAAAATAACTGGTCTAGAAGGGGAGGGGTCTATAGGCATGTTAGTCCTAGTTGTAATTGTTCAGTGAGGCTGCAGAATAATGTATATTTAATTGGTAATGTTGCAGATGAGCTTCCTTTAATTACTTATGTATTTGTCTCTATTTCTTACAGCAAAAATTGACATGCGAATATTCGATTTATTTTCCATTTTTTAAAATGTCATATCAATACATTTTATATCTCTTTGTACATTTGCTGCTTAGAAGTGCACTGGTATTGTATTTATCAGCAAAACTTGAACAATTTAGCCGTAATTTACAACGTGTATGTGTTCATCACAGCTGGTGCAATATCTAGGTAACCAAGTGTTCAGAGCATAATATCCTAGCATAGATGCCACCCTCTATGGGATTTTAAACACACACGTCAGCGACATCAACCAAAACACAGAATTTGCCAATGCTCACCCTGATATAGCTAATATCTCTGTTAATGATATACATTAATAAGCAGACAAATTAAAATGAAATGACACGTTTATTATATGTAGTAATTGAAATGAAATATTTAAGCTCCTTTGTTAGATTTTGTTTTAAAAAAGCTGAAAATATGCTAATAAAAATAGCTTAAAATATATGAAAGAGCAACTATAAATTGAAAACATGCAAATTAATATAAACATGTTAAGAAACGAAAAAATTAGCAAATACAAATTTCAGTGAAAGCCTGGTGAGCGTCTGCGGCCGCAACTTATATTTTCCGATGAGCAGGTCGGCTATACCCTCCAGATCAAAACAGATGGTGATGTTTCGGTGGCAATTTAAATTGACGATTGCATTAAGACGACTCTGCCCCTCTGGTGATCTTATCAGCCTTCTGACACTCGAGAAAGCTCTTTTAGTTGAACAAGTTGACAGCGGAACAGTTAAAACAAGTGGTTACAAGTTATGTTAACCCCGGAAGAATTTGGATTCACTATCTTCTTTCTCCATACCTTATGTCTCTTATTCGTCGACTTTCCGGCTCTCTCTTTTTTCTCTGAATAATGTAAGTTCGTCTATGTGGGTTATTAGCCCGACGCTGAGCTAGCTTAGTGGAAGAGTTGCCTTCTTACGGCCTCCAGCCCTGCTACCCACAACTATTACTTTACAGAAAATGTACAGCTGAGGAAATTTACCTAAGTATTTCTAATGTCTTTAAAAACAGTGACGTCTGTAATATCATTTCTATTTATGATACATTATTGAAATTTCAAAGCTAAACAGAAGACCGTAAATATAAATTATTTAAAAAAGCATTAGACGGCACATATCTTCAGGGGTGATTAAGCTATGAGGAATACTTCCATAATATAATCTTTTTGGAGTGAACATTTGGCGTGGTAGCTATGGTTCTTGTAAGTGCAAAAGTACAATTTTTATGTTTTTTTTTCAATATATATAAATAGGTTCGTCTAATATGTCAGGCACTGAACCAGAGAATGTGCTTCCTAAAATATATTCTTCTGCAGCACAGTGTTAACTGCGTCAAGGGACAAAATGTCTTCCAAAGCACTACTCTTGTCGGTCCTGGTGGTGTAGCGATAGCCATACTTGCCTCCTAAACCCAAGTTCGCGGGCTAAAACCCGGTCAGGATCGGTGGATTTTTTCGGGCGTAAAAATCCTAAGTATGACTTCCTTCGGAAGGGGAGTAAAGCCGTGGGTTTCGTGTCGTACATTTGGGGCACGATAAAGAACCTCAAGCCTGAAAGAAGAGGCCTCTGAGCAAAAATTGTCCGCCGTTTCACGCCCTGAATGGGACGCTGATGACCTGAGATGTTAAAGAGCGTTCATAAATAAATCAAATAAAACAAACAGTACTCTCAAGCAGAAATATAAACAGAGTTCATTTGAAACAGAAGCACTTGCTTTAGAATCTATATCTGTTGAGTTTACTTCTGGCAATTCCTCAAGAAACTGAACGGATTTTGCAAGGGAGTTGAAAAAACGATGACAGTAATGAGAAGAGAACTGCCGCTTGTGCTGGGCAAAATGGTCTTATGTTAACTGTATCATCGCCTTGCAACCGCATGAAGAATGAACGTCTTTTAGACGAATTCTTTATAAACAAATTTATATGCAGAGAGTGCTAAAAAGATATACAAACTTCATGCAAAGAAAAATCTGTGTTAACATAAAAAAACTGAATTCACACAAACAGAAAATGATGAGCACTAATCATCTTAGACTTTTACAGTTACAACAGTTGCTCAAAATGCCCGGTTGTTACACTTCTGAGTACGTTGAACTACTGATTGAGCAACGCTTGCGAAAGTGTCCTCAGCGATTGCAGCACATGCCGTTTCAATTTCTTCCCGAAGTGCTGTCAGTGTAGCTGATTTTCTACGGTATACAACATCCTTAAGAGTTCCCCATAGGTAGAAGTTCAAAGGAGTTAGGTCCGGAGAAGGGTTCTGTTCTGTATACACGTCTCCATTGCTTTTGGACTTCAACAACATTCTCGGTTTTCCAATACCACTTCAAAATTGCTTTCCACTGTTCAAACGATAATCTTGAATCAATTTTGTTGTAGCAACGCTATTATTGATTTGGTTTATTTACGGACAGTCTTTAACATCTCAGGTCACCAGCGTCCCATTCAATTCAGGGCATGAAACGGCCGACAAATTTTGTTCAGAGGCCTCTTCTTTCAGGCTTGAGGTTCTTTATCGTGCCGTAAATGTATGACACGGGACCCACGGCTTTACTTCCCTTCCGAAAGAAGCAATACATAGGATTTTTGCGCCCGAAAAAAATCAATCGATCCTGGCCGGGTTTGAACTCGCGTTTTGGGGTTTAGGAGCCAAGTATGGTTACCACTACACCAGGACCGACTTTAGCAAAGCTAGCATGACTTAATGTGAGCCACATCTATTTACAGAACATAATACAATAATCTTGGCTTCATTTGTTCATTGTTGATTTACCTGTCACGTACCAATGCTATCATAATGTATGTGAGTCACATCTGTTTACAGAACATCATACTACACATTACTGTTGTTTTTCGGTCCAACTTTGAAATATATGTTAAATGGATATCCACTGTGAGTGTGTATACATTTTTTGGTACCCCTAGTATTTTATCAAATGTAGCACATTTAAATTAAAAGTTAAAATATATTTTGAAATTTTCATTTCCCTTTTTGAAATATTGGAGGGGCAGCCTCTTTTCAGGAAATTTTGTGAGGGGGCCCAGGCCCCTTCGG